>JAJHSJ010000004.1:55076299-55384142 GCA_021015155.1 Magnolia officinalis
TTCCTTGGCCCTACCCCACATAGTAGTAGTGTAGGTGTTCACTGAATGCAGGTTGTTGGGTTTTAAACTTGGTTGAGCACTTGCATTGGAGAATCACATCAAGTCTCTTCTCTATGAGACTGGATTAACTTTTATCATTTACCACTTTTGACTAATCCTTATATTTGAGGCTGGGTTGGGACTTAATTTGTCTTTATTGTTTTAGGTTTTGACTCCTGCTGCAAGTTCTTAAGGTGGGCCAGGCCTAAAAGCTAGGTTTAGCCTTGCCTTGCCTTACCTTTGCCTGAAGGTGGGTCAGGCCTAAAAGCCAGAGAACTAACCCAACCCATTAATAGCCATAGTTATATGGGTTTAATATGTACCATCACTAGAAACATCCTTATTATTTCCTCGGGCGTGAAAATCTCGTAAGGTGCTTTTATTTTTATTTTTATTTTCTCTCTCCCACACACCATTTGAAGCTGCATAATGCCAAGAACAAGTGCTGCTGCCAACACAATTTTGAGTTCCAAGAGCTTCTTCATTCTTCATTCTTCATTCTTCATTCGTTGTTATTGTTTGTTGCAGGGGTAAGTGTTCGTATGTTTGGCATTGGCCTAGCCCATGTCAGAGGCTATTAGGCTTGTGAGCAGGGCTTCTGCTCAAGAGTCTTTTTGAGGCCCCATAACTAATTGGGCCATTCAAAAGGCTTGACAAGTTGGAACACTATTTTTAGCAATGTGACTTGCCCCAAAAAGCTAAACATTTTAGTCCGATGATGCCCATTCATCATGGGTATGCTATTTCTCGTAAAAAGTCATTTGTTGCAAATGCATTTATGAATTCAAATTTCATGATCCATTTCTATTGAGTGAATATCACATCAAAAGCCTGAAAGTCAATAAAACCGTAGCACTCCCTCTACTAATATTGTATTATGTAACATTAAATGCTTAATAGGGGTAGTCTTTTATGTGAAGTGACTTACAGGGAAGTCACGTGGTTTTTGGGGGAGGAAACTCCTCATACACAAAACTGCCAGGAAAACTGAAAAAACTTCCCAAGGGCTAGGGATTTGAAGTCACTTTCCCGTAAGTCACAGACCTAATGTTCTGATTTTTTAATAAAGGGAAAGAAGGTGAAACACAAGCAAATATCATTACTGCATCTTAAAGCTCTCTCTCTAATCGGCACCGTGCGCCTCTCCCTCTCCAATCGGCTGAGTTGTAGGGTCACGATTTCTTTTTTATTCTTTTATTTGAATCGGGACCCAATCGACAGCGGGTCCACCTTAATGTTTGTATCAATTTTGCTAGCTCATTTTAAGACATGGACCCCCAAAATGAAACAGATCCAAATCTCAGGTGGGCGCTAGCTCATTTTAGGGCATGGACCCCAAAAATGAAGCAGATCCAATTATCAGGTGGGCCATACCGCCCGAAACAGAGGTGTCTGCCCCTGATCCCCCATCATTAAAAGCTTCCTAGGGCCCGCCGTAATGTTTATTTGCCATCCAAATTGTCGATAAGGTCACACGAACTGGGATGAATGGAAAATACAAATATCAACTTGATCCAAAACTTTCTGGCCCACATGAAGATTTTATTGGTGGGCATTCAATAACCACTGTTTCCTGTGGGGTGGCGCCCACTTGAGATTTGGATCTTCTGCAATTTTGGAGCCATGCCCTAAAACGAGTAGCCAAAATTGATGGACGGCGTGGGTATAAAAACATCCATTAAGGTTGGCTCCACTGTCATGGCTTGACTGAATCCTAAATGATGATTTGAACCGTTCTTGATCTCTCCCTCTCTTTCCTAGTTGAATGTGGATTGTTGGGATTTGTTTTGCAGAATCACACAGAGATGGATCTAGGATAACAATCTAAGAGCACCAAATAAACATAAGAGAACACAAAGATTTAACGTGGAAAACCTTTTCGAGAAAAAACCACGGCACAAGTGATAGAAATCCACTATGAAAGCATAAATTACAAAGAGAGAAGACTTACCCAATTCGAATAACCTCGAATCTCACCCTTGCTACACCCTTTGCAAACCCTATAACCCTTTTAGAAACCCTTGGAATACCTTTAGAAAGCCTTAGCATCTTTTAGAAAGGCTCTAGGAACTCCTATTTATAATTTAAGAAACCCCACTTTCTCACTGACTTGGAATAGTCCGGAAATCGCCTCAAATTTACGCAGTCCGTGTGTTGTCTGCGTAACCTTCGACAAGTCGAAGCAGATCTTTGACGAGTCGAGAATAACGGACAATTCCAATATACTTTGTTGCTGGACTTTGAGCCGAACTTTCTTGGGCTAGTCAAACTTTTTCAGATTTAAGACATCTTTTAACAACAATCTCCACCATGTCTTCAATCTTCAAACATGTAACTTTTTGTCCTCTTTTCTTATCTTAGCAACGCATCATAGCTTCAATCAATGCTTCTCGTGCACACTCCGTCCTTCTTTTACGACATCGCTAAGCCTAGAGAAGTTGTACAGAACTTGAACTTTTCTATTGGAACGACCTTAGTGAGCATGTTTGTTGGGTTCACGCTAGTGTGAATCTTCTCCAGAGTTACACCTCCTTGAAGCACCTGTTGGATAAAGTGATGACGAACATCAATGTGTTTAATACATGAGTGATAAATAGAATTTTTAGCCAAATTGATCGTGCTCTCGCTGTCACAATTAACCAGCACGACCTCCTGCTGGAGTTTCAACTGATTTATCATGCCTCTTAACTAAATACTTTCCTTAAACGCTTCCATCACTGCCATATATTTTGAGAGTAGGATTTCATCATAACCTTGACCCAACCCGAAGCTATATATTGGTACATCATTTGTGTTGCGGATCAAGGAAGCCGAAGACTCTTCATCAATAAGGAGGAGATCTTCGTCATCGTGCTACAAAGAGACTCATTAACTTATTTGTAAGTATATAGAGTCCAAAGGACACTTGTGATCATTCCTTTTTAGGATCGAGTCTTAAGTGGTTCTCACCCTTGAAGCCCTCGTAGGAGGCCTGCGGCAGGAGTGTATGTGGTGGGTGCGTTGTGTGGACCCTTGCTCTGTGGAGAGCATAAACATCTGGTTGAAGGTGAACCAGCAAAACCTTAGGTTTGAGGTCAACCGTGTGAAACCTCGGGTTTGAGGTGAACCGTGTAGAAACCTCTGTAGGGTCTTATGGAAGATCCTTGACCAGTGTGCCTAAAAGTGGGTGCGTTGTGTTGACCCTTGCTCGTGAGAGCATAAACAGTCAACCTTAGTGTAGGTTGTAAAGGTTGAAGGTGAACCGCTGTGAAACCTCCTTAGTGAAATCCGGTACACTCAAGGGTTGAGTGCGGTTAGCGGGAGTGGAGTAGACAAGTAGTCGAACCACTTTAAAAATGACTGTGTTTGAGATCGTTATTCTTCTGATTGTGTGATTTACTTTAATATTTACATATCTGAATATCTGAGATCACACCTCACACACTTACACAGTCATATCCATCAGAAACTTGTTTGCATAATGTTTACTTCTTAAACAGTTTGTGATTGGATCCTCTACCTGGCTTGTAAGCCAGTAGAGTTATTTTTTGAGTAATCCTAATTATGCCTATTGTTAGGATTAGTGTAATAGGATTTTAAATAAATCATAACAACTTTTAAAAGTCCTATTCACCCCCTCTAGGACATATTGACATATCCCGACTTCAACTAAAGCGGTCTTCATCGCAATTTCAATTGGTATCAGAGCGGGTCTCTCTTTAAGGGCTTTACCGCCTAGAGAGTGATCTTGCCAGAAGTTAGGAATATGGCCAAAGGAGAGGGCTCATCAGTCAATAGGCCTCCAGTATTTGATGACTCAAATTACGCATACTGGAAGGATATGATGCACTACTTTATGAGATCTTTGGATCACGACGTTTGGGATATAGTTGAAAGTGGATATGCGTCACCAACTGAACAAATCATACTTGACAGTTTTGCAACTATCAAAAAGCCCAAACCCGAAGAAAAGTGGATGGCGTTCGACAAGGAAAAACAAACTGTTGAAGCAAAAGCTATGAACGCCATCTACTGTGCCGTGTCCCAAGACATCTTTAACCAAATAAGTATGTGTGGGACATCCAAGGAAGTATGGGATCTATTGGAAACAACCCACGAAGGCACAAGCACTGTGAAGAGATCCAAACTTCAACTCCTAACTTCACAGTTCGAAAGTCTTAGAATGGAAGAGCATGAGACCTTTATGGAGTTTTTCACAAAGTTGAATATCATTTGTAACTCCACGGGTGAATTGGGAGAAAAAGTTCCGGTTCCTAAAATCTGTAGGAAAATACTTAGATTATTGCTAGAACAGTTTAATCCCAAAGTAACAACAATTGAAGAGTGTAGGAACATATACGAAATGAAAGTAGAAGAACTGGTAGGTTCCCTATAAACTTTTGAACTACACTTCAAACAAACCCAAAAATTTAAAACAACTGTCTTAATAACTTCTAAGAAAACAATACATGAGGACAGTGAGAGTGAAAAGGAAGATGAAGATGAGGAAGTGGCTTTGCTGGCACAATGATCCAGGAAGTTCTTTCAGAAAAATCATGGCCGGCCTTCCAGAGGAAGAAAGGTGAACAACAAACTTTCTGCAGAAAAATTTGGTAGAAGAACCAAAGAACCACAATGCTATGCCTGTCAGGAGTATGGACACCTATCAACCCAATGCCTAAACAAAAAAACTAAGGGTAAGGCCATGACTGCCACGTGGGATGATACTGAAGAGTCAAATTCAGAATCTAGTGACTCAGAAAGCGATGGAGATCAGAAATCATTGAAAATTCTCATGGTCTCCACTGTTCAATCATCCCCACTGAATCTGAGAACGAGAAAGAACAACAAGTCACTGAATCATTTCCATCTGATAATGAGGGAACTGGAGAAGAAGAAGAAGAAGAAAAGGATAAACTACAAGATGCCTATAATCAACTTTACACCCATAACATAAATATCCTTAAGAAACTTGGAATATCAGAAAACAAAAGCAAACTGCTGTAGAGAGACTTGAATAAGACACTAGAAATTAATATACAAGTAATGAACGATCTGCAACAGTACCACTTAGACAAAGAGAAATTAGAAAAAGTTAATACCCTTCTGAAGTCTGAATCTAATAAACTGAACAAACAGGTTGAACTGCTAGAAAATAAGAATAAACTTCTTCGTAATGAAAATCATACACTCTTGCTTGATCTAGAAGAATCCAAGAAGATGGCCAAGATAAACTACAAGTTTTCCTAAAGTGGCGAAAAGCTAGAAAAACTGTTAGGAATGGGAAGACCTGGGAAGGATAAAAGTGGCCTACGATATGAAAAACATAAATCAAAGACTGAAAATGCAGCTCGTAGAATTGAAAAATCTGCTGCTTTTGGAAGCAAAACCAGAATAACTCCAGTATGTCATTTGTGTGGTGATTTAGGTCATTATAAGTTTGAATGCATAACACCAAGGAGGACTCAACCTAGCTTTGGTCAGAATCATGTTAACACATTATTAACCAGAGAAATACAAAACTTCAGAAGTCCTCTTGGGAATATGGATAAAAGAAATGCCCTTGCATCACCACCCAAATCGATTAACAAAGTAAAATGGGTAAGGAAGAATTAGTTCAGATCATGCATCAAAATCTGAACCTGTACTAAAATGAGGAAACGTTTTTGCTGAGCCGTCAATGATACATCTGAGGTACTTCACCTCAAACTTTTGTATATAAACATTATTATGTTTATAAATTTTGAGTTGTACAAAGATTGTACAAAATTTTTGGATACATTTCTTTTTGTAAATTCAAGGATGGAACCTTCCATCCTTGATGACTGTTAGTCTGAGAATAAATGAGCAAAGCTTAGAATCAATATCTCATTCTCGATTAATTGATCAAGGATCGATATCATCGATGTCCCTGAAGAATATGAATAGTCAAGTGACCATGAATGACATCGGTGACAGTCTCGATAGAATCGATCGGCAACTTCTCGATATCGTCGGAACAATGATCGATAAAATCGACAGATGGCGTCTGATAAAAGTCAGCGGGGCGAAAAAGGGGGTTTATTTTTCAAGGGTTTTCGGTCATCTTCTTTGCTCGATTCTCTCGACCAAACTGCTGGAAGCCATGTCGGACTACTCAAATCACCCCACAAATCGGGTAATACCCTTTTACGTCATCCCTTTTTGGGTACTTTTCTTGGTTTGTCAAGTGTGTTTGTCGTTTTTCCCAAATCCTTCAAAAGCTTGTTGGTCCACATGGAAAAAGACAAAGGAGTAGCATCCGGTCCGGGGGAGTCTTCAAGAACTACCCGAAAAAAAGCCCTCGCCTCAAAAGAAAGGGCGAGGGCCCCGGAACGTGGGACCCCCACTCTGCAAAGATCACGACAGACTTCATGTGGTGGGTCCCAGACCGAATTTTCAGCACCTCCTCAACCGGCACCACCTCCTCCGGCTAGCCAACGCCCAGCAAAATACACCGGCAGGAAACTGATCCATAAAAGAAAAGTCGACAGGGGTTGCTTGACACCTTACAATCTGGAACCCTTATTTGCTGCGATCGGTTGACTGCCCGTCCTAGACTTCGGGGGGCCATGCCAGCTTGAACTAACACGCAACTTCCTGTCCGCGTGTCACTCTCCTGTATCTGATCCTCCCTTGGTCGTGGTTGATCTGGATGGTGATGAGGTGTTAATCACCCCTGCTACAATGACTAACATTCTCAATCTGTAGATGGCACCAGAAGGTCTTTAAGAAATGGATCTCGACAATCCTGATGTCCGATCCATGGTAACCAAGTACCTATGCAATGATAGAGATATCCCCTGGCACAAAGAGAATGCATTGAAATCCAAATACATGGAGCCCCGATTTTGGATTCTGCATGGTATCTTCACCATAAATATATATCCAGGAAGTACCAACAGATCCGATCTCACTGGATTCATGGCCATGATAGTTTATTATATTGCAAAAGGGACAAGGATGTGCCTACCTACTCTACTGGTCAATCAGTTGGTATATGCGGTCCTCCAGGGATCTTCATCTTCCATATTCCTGGATCATAAGCAGGGTGTGCAATGCCATTGGGTACCCATCTACCACTGATCCAGTACTTCCACTTCAAGTCTTCAATGCCAAGAACATTCGTAAAATGGACCTGAGGTTCCATAAATACACAGAGGACGAAGGGGAAGAAGGGATCCAAGAAGGGGGAACAGAAGCTGGTGTCTCTCATACTGAGGAAACAGAGATGGCGGGAGATGAATCCTCCAGACCCGATCCAGCCCCATCAGCGTTAACACCTGGACATGCCAAACGATACAAGTTGGACAGGATCGGGGCGATTCAGCAGGATGTCCAAACAGTGCATGAGCGGCTCACAGTCTTGGAGCGGCTAGTTCATGGAGTACAACAAACCGTCCAACAGTTGGTGGATGTGATAGCTTACCGCCTGGATGACACAAACCATCCCACTCCTCTCCATGATGCTGATCACTGCTGGCTATCACATACACTCCACTCTTACTTCTGCGTATGAATATTGGTATCTTTTTGAATGTTCTATGTCTTCATGAGCGTATGTGTTAACTAACTAATCTGGAGAATTTGACGTTTTTTTTTTTTGGTAAATGTATATGTCCATGGTTGGACTGAACATTTCTTTTTGGCTTGGTTCTGTTGGGAAATACTGCTTATTTACTGCTGTCTGGGGTAGTAAATGTTTTGAATAATTGTTAATATGGCTGAATGAAATTCTCATCTTTACTGCCATTTTTATGTTGAACGATCCCCTGACTTATCTTAGAATGCATGTGATATATATAATTTTTTGATTATATGCTTTTATCACTGCCTTATCTAATATGCTTCCATACTGTCTAAAAATGATGCATGCTTCACAATGGTTTAATCTTGATACATCTATATCTGACCAGTACTCCTAAATGCTTCTCTTCAGTCAATATCAACTGCTATATCTTTGTCAATGACTGACAAAAAGGGGGAGAACAGCCCAAACACCCCACACCTCGAATGGAAATTGTATATCTACTTGGATAATGTTGCAGGTGTTAGGGGGAGCTGCTGCATCAAGTGATGAGGAGTTTGTAGAGAACAGCTACTGGTTGTGTACATGGGCTAGAAATTATAAAATTGTTTAAAAAGCATGTACACACAATTTAGGATGTGTTTGTCTAGAATGTTCTAGGGTGTTTTGGAATTTTATCACGTAATTGACAAAGGGGGAGATTAAAAGTGCTCTGGTTTGTCAATTAGCGTGTGTGTTGAGTCTGTCAGACAGAAGAGCTTCATAGGAAGATCAATTCAAGCGTCTGCCTCAACTGGATGTGTGCAAGCTCGCCACAGGTAAATTTGAGCCTCACATCCCTTGTCCCAAATCACTAGGTAAGCTAAAACCTTTAAAAACAAACTAGAACATCTTAAGGTTTAAGGTAAGAAAATGTTTTCAAAATAGGAAAATTCTTTAAGTTTTCTTGCCTTGTCGATTTTATCGAAACACCTTCGATATGATCGACCTGCTCTGTCGATGTCCTTGATGCCTTAATGATATCATCGATATGAGGACTAAAAGTGTCCAGCAACCACATACTCATCTGGACGGAATTATCGATATATTGATATAAATATCGATATCATCGATATTCTAATCTCGAGTCCATCGAGGATGACTCGATAAGATCGACAGGTAGTTTTCCAGCGACCCTGTTTTTATAAGAAAATCACAAGATTCTTCGATATATTGATGCCCTTTCCGATACAATCTCAACTCAAATCTCTATCAATCAGATGGTCATCGATGATATCGATCTTAAGCGCCAAGTTCTCCAGCAATTATTTCAGGTTGTTGTTATCTTTGATCGGGGGGGCCTCTCGAGAAATCGATATTCATATGTCGATGATATCGAGGCCGTATCGATTGCACTGAGTTCGGACACAGTCAGTCCAACAAGCTTAATGGAAAATTCATGGGATTTACCGATGCATCAACACTGCCTCCGATTTCATCGATATACAAATTTCGATGACATCGATTGACCCCCGATCATATCTTAAAAACCTGAAATATTTTAAGTCAAGTCTCCCTCATTTTTCAAATGTCGAGGAATCGATCCTCATATCGATGGAATCAGAGTTTGAAATCCGATGACATCGACACGAGTATTGATGCCGTCGACCAGCTGACAAAATGTTTCAAAAGCGTATGACATTTGAGTTTATGTCATCGAGTGGACCATCGATGCTATCGAGAGTATACGCTCGATGATATCGACACCGCTCGATGATATCGAACTCTGTCATAAATGTGACCGTTTGATATCCGTTGAAACCTTTTGCCTATATATAGAGGACTTGTCTATTGTTGCTTTGAGAGAGGAGAGAGAGCTTTTGAGTGTTTAGTTTTAGATCTTATATCCAAAGCCCTTTCTCTCAAGGGAGTTCATCCTCCAATCCACCCTCACCATTGATATTCAATAGAGTGGATTGGGGAATGAACTTCCGCATTCAAGGATCCTCCAGCTACCATCTTAATGGCAAATCATTAAGCTGGGATGCCTTGAATGCTTAGATGATTGAAATCGCTCAATCTTCCTTATAGGAAAATCTTTTGAGAGTAGGATTTCATCATAACCTTGACCCAACCCGAAGCCGTATATTGGTACATCATTTGTGTTGCGGATCAAGGAAGCCGAAGACTCTTCATCAACAAGGAGGAGATCTTCGTCATCGTGCTACAAAGGGACTCATCGGCTTATCTGTAAGTATCTAGAGTCCAGAGGACATTTATGATAATTCTTTTTTAGGATTGGGTCTTAAGTGGTTCTCACCCTTGAAGCCCTCATAAGAGGCCTCCGATGGGAGTGTACATGGTGGGTGCGTTGTGTGGACCCTTGCTCTGTGGAGAGCATAAACATCTGGTTGAAGGTGAACCAACAAAACCTTAGGTTTGAGGTCAACTGTGTGAAACCTCGGTTTTGAGGTGAACTGTGTAGAAACCTCCGTAGGCTCTTATGGAAGATCCTTGGCCAGTGTGCCTAAAAGTGGGTACGTTGTGTTGACCATTGCTCGTGAGAGTATAAACAGTCAGCCTCAGTGTAGGTTGTAAAGGTTGAAGGTGAACCTGATTTAAAACCTTAGGTTTGAGGAGAACCGCTGTGAAACCTGCTTAGTGAAATCTGGTACACTCAAGGGTTGAGTGCGGTTACTAGGAGTAGAGTAGACAAGTAGTCGAACCACTTTAAAAATGACTGTGTTTGAGATTTTTATTCTTCTGATTGTGTGATTTACTTTAATAGTTGCATATCTGAATATTTGAGATCACACCTCACACACTTACATAGTCATATCCATTAGAAACTTATTTGCATAGTGTTTACTTCATAAACAGTTTGTGATTGGATTCTCTACCTGGCTTGAAAGCCAGTAGAGTTATTTTTTGAGTAATCCTAATATATGCCTATTGTTAGGATTAGTGTAATAGGATTTTAAATAAATCATAACAACTTTTAAAAGTCCTATTCACCCCTCTCTAGGACATATTGGCATATCCCGACTTCAACTAAAGCGGTCTGCACCGTAATTTCACTCATCCATCTGTTTCAGCTCGAGATCGTATTGGGCAACCATCGCCAATATGAATTTGATAGACACTTGCTTTATTACCGGCACGAATATCTCTGAGAAGTTGATCCCTTCTCTCTGAGCATGACCATTCGGTACCAGCCTCGCTCTGTATTTATGTTGCATCCTTTTGAAGATTCTCTTGCATCCAATCACTTTCCGGTCCACTAGAAGCTCCACCAACTCCCATGTGTCGATCTGGTACAATGAGTCCATCACATCGTCTATAGTCACATTCCACTTCTCAACACCAGGTTTACCTAGAGCCATATGAACAGTAGATGGATCCCCCTAGCCTGTAACGAGAGCATATGCGATATTGGAATCGTCCATGTACCTCGCCGATATCCTACGATTATGTTATGTGATTCCTCTCATAGGTGGCTGATCCACCTGTTCCGTATCTCTGTTCGCGTGTCTCAGCCTTCATGCCCTGCCCGCTCATGTGGTCATGCCCAACATGCAACACACATGCATAGGTGGAATTCGCTATAGCCACTGTGCTCCATCCGTTGAAGTGCTCCCGATCAACCTATAAATGTTATCGAGTCGATGCGCTTTCATGATTACATGTGCCCCCTTAGATACTTTAAGGGAACCATCAATACCCGTGAACGTGCACCCTATAGCCTCGAGTGCACCGAGAGAAATCAGACTCTTCTTCATGTCGGGAACATGCCTCACCTCATTCAGGGTACGCTTTGTCCCATCAAACATCTTGATGCGCACTGTACCAATAACCACAATATTACAGGCAAAGTCATTACCCATAAATACCTGTCCACCATCGCGCTCTCTGTAGCTGGTGAACCAACTTCGATGAAGAGTTATGTGAAAAGATGCCCTTGTGTCTAGAATCTACTCATCCCTACGATCATCGTATAAGTGTCTAATCGTAGACACAGATAAGGCATCACCTTCATATCCACTCATTCTTTTATTAGACGTGGCAGAGTTAGTATCCCTGTATGAAGTTTCAAATTTCTTTTTTATTCTTTTATTTGAATCGGGCCCCAATTGACAGCGGGTCCACCTTAATGTTTGTATCAATTTTGCTAGCTCATTTTAAGACATGGACCCCCAAAATGAAACAAATCCAAATCTCAGGTGGGCGCTAGCTCATTTTAGGGCATGGACCCCAAAAATGAAGCAGATCCAAATCTCAGGTGGGCCATACCGCCTGAAACAGAAGTGTCTGACCCTGATCCCCCACCATTAAAAACTTCCTAGGGCCCGCTGTAATGTTTATTTTTCATCCAAACTGTCGATAAGGTCACACGAACTGGGATGAATGGAAAATACAAATATCAACTTGATCCAAAACTTTCGTGGCCCACATGAAGATTTTATTGGTGGGCATTCAATAACCACTGTTTCCTGTGGGGTGGCGCCCACCTGAGATTTGGATCTTCTGCAATTTTGGAGCCATGCCCTAAAACAAGTAGCCAAAATTGATGGACGACGTGGGTATAAAAACATCCATTAAGGTTGGCTCCACTGTCATGGCCTGACTGAATCCTAAATGATGATTTGAACCGTTCTTGATCTCTCCCTCTCTTTCCTAGTTGAATGTGGACTGTTGGGATTTGTTTTGCGGAATCACACAGAGATGGATCTAGGATGACAATCTAAGAGCACCAAACAAAATAAGAGAACACAAAGATTTACCGTGGAAAACCTTTTCGGGAAAAAACCACGACACAAGTGATAGAAATCCACTATGAAAGCATAAATTACAAAGAGAGAAGACTTACCCGATTCGAATAACCTCGAATCTCACTCTTGCTACACCCTTTGCAAACCCTATAACCCTTTTAGAAACCCTTGGAATACCTTTAGAAAGACTTAGCATCTTTTAGAAAGGCTCTAGGAACTCCTATTTATAATTTAAGAAACCCCACTTTCTCACTGACTTGGAATAGTCTGAAAATCGCCTCAAATTTACGCAGTCTGTGTGTTGTCTACATAACCTTCGATAAGTCGAAGCAGATCTTTGACGAGTCGAGAATAACGGACAATTCCAATATACTTTGTTGCTGGACTTTGAGCCGAACTTTCTTGGGCTAGTCAAACTTTTTCAGATTTAAGACATCTTTTAACAACAATCTCCACCATGTCTTCAATCTTCAAACATGTAACTTTTTGTCCTCTTTTCTTATCTTAGCAACGCATCATAGCTTCAATCAATGCTTCTCGTGCACACTCCGTCCTTCTTTTACGACATCGCTAAGCCTAGAGAAGTTGTACAGAACTTGAACTTTTCTATTGGAACGACCTTAGTGAGCATGTTTGTTGGGTTCATGCTGGTGTGAATCTTCTCCAGAGTTACACCTCCTTGAAGCACCTGTTGGATAAAGTGATGACGAACATCAATGTGTTTAATACATGAGTGATAAATAGAATTTTTAGCCAAATTGATCGTGCTCTCGCTGTCACAATTAACCAGCACGACCTCCTGCTGGAGTTTCAACTGATTTATCATGCCTCTTAACTAAACACTTTCCTTAAACGCTTCCATCACTGCCATATATTTTGTTTTGGTCGTGGAAAGATCCACTATGGATTGAAGCTTCGACATCCAACTAATTGCTCCACCCGCTAGTATAAACAAGTAACCTGAAGTCGAATTTTTAGAATCCACACTGCTTGCATAATCTGAATCCACTTACCCTACCAACTTTGCTTATGTTTTCTCAAAAGTTAAGACGTAGTCTTCTGTACCTCGAATGTATCAAAGTAACCACTAATTGCCCCGTGAAATAACCGGTCTAATACAGACCATGGATGCACTGCCAACCGCATTCGAATAAGGCTCGTGAGACATCCTGCTTTTCCTCATCTGTTTTAGGACATTGTCTTGAGGAAAGTTTGAAGTGAGCCACGTAGGGAACGCTCACCGACTTTTCCTGATCCACCGCATACTTGATCAATACCTACTCAAGGTATTCTGCCTAAGATAACCAAAACCTGCTCCTCTTCCAGTCTCTATGAATATCATTGCCGAGAATCATCTTTGTAGCCCCCAGATCTTTCATCTCGAATGTCCCTGTTAATCGAGTCTACAGTACATTTATTTCAGACATGTCATGATTGGCGATCTACATGTCATTAACATATAATTTCAGCATAATGAATGTGCCATCACTCAGTGTCTTGCAATAGACATAGTAATCGTATTCACTCTTAGAAAGTTTCTGACTCACCATGAAGGAATCAAATTTTTATACCACTGCTTAGGCGACAGGTAGTACAACATCCTCCTGCAAACCTTGTTCTCTGCCCTTTTAACTTCGAGCTCTGATTGCTTCATGAATAGTAACACTTTCAATTTGCCATGCAGAAGTGCAGTCTCCTCATCCATCTGTTCCAGCTCGAGATCGTATTGGGTAACCAGCGCCAATACGAATTTGATAGACACTTGCTTTATTATCAGCGCGAATATCTCTGAGAAGTTGATCCCTTTTTCTCTAAGCATGACCATTCGCTACCAGCCTCGCTCTGTATTTATGTTGTATCCTTTTGAAGATCCACTTGCATCCAATCGCTTTTCGGTCCACTAGAAGTTCCACCAGCTTCCATGTGTCGATCTAGTATAACGAGTCCATCACATCGTCTATAGTCACATTCTCCTTCTCAACACCAGGCTTACCTAGAGCCATTTGAACAGTAGACGAATCCCCTTCGCCTGTAACGAGAGCGTATGTGATATTAGAGTCGTCTATGGACCTCGCCGATATCCTGCGATTATGTTGTGTGATTCCTCTCACAGGTGGCTGATCTACCTGTTCCGTATCTCTGTTCGCGTGTCTCAGCCTTCATGCCCTGCCCGCTCATGTGGTCATGCCCAACATGCCTGTAACATCCTGAATTTTTGCCAACCTGGGATTAGACGTCCTTAGGCAATGGGTCGATCCTAACACCTTATAACTTGTCAAAACTCAGTCCCAAAGGCTAAAATCGCTTGTGAACCAATTTCTTTCACAAATCTCATCCTTTACCACCTTGTTCTTTAAATTTTCTAAGTACTTTCACATTAGACGCTATCTTAAAGTTTAGGTAATGAAGAACAATACTTAAACTAAACATTGCTACAAAGGACTAAGTATCACCTCAGACCGAAATCACCCAGGACTAAATCCTTTAGAAATTAGGCGAGAATTAGCTAGTGTGAAACTAGAGTACCCGTGAAATTAGTACCAATCACTTTAAATACGATCTGCAAGACCCAAAACTTGTAGAATCATTGACGCTAGGGTACCCTAAAATCTAGGATCAATCTCATTACCCGGCTGCTCTCGGGAGCATCTCGAAACTCCGTATCAGATCTGGACCGCACATCGAAAGTCAGATTAACACGAAGTTTTGCGACCGCCTTGCTGGGCTTGACAACCATCTCGGAAATCAAATCCAGATAGTGTCCCAACACTATTCACTTGAGCTCGGAGTGAAGAGTGTGAGAAATGTGAAATTAATTCAAAATAAAATATCTCAAATAGTAATCTGGCACCTCTCAATTGCGGATCAGTTTTAAGCAACCAGATCTTCAAAATCAGACCAAATTACACCCTCGGATCAGGAAAAATTTCATACACATATCCATGTACTCGGAATCTTCGATCGAGATCCGCTGACCGTTGAACTGAAACTGGTCCGCCACGCGTGATCTGAGAACCCTACTGAAATGAAAACTTAGCTCCACCTACATCCAAGGTTGGTGAGCTTAAGTCCGACCTTTGGCTCAAGGAGGCCCGCCAGAAGTTCTCCGTTGAGTTGGAAAAGTGCCGCTTTGGTTATAACCCAAGTATACTTTGACCTGGAGTCTATTTCGGTGAGTTTTTAGGCTATATAAGGACCTTAAACCCTCTCTCATTGCAGCCATACGAATTTGAGAAAAGCCCTAAGAAGAGAGAGAGAAAAGAGAGAGAAAGTGTGGGAGAAGTGGGAGAATGTCCCTGCCACTCTTCCCTGCTGCTATCCATGCTCAACCGCACCATTCTTATCGCTTTTACGGCGGTTCCGACTTCGTTTCTAGGTAATAAACCCTAACCCTAATCTGTTTTGGGGCTGTATAGGTTGTAGGTTATGAAATAGCTAACCTATTTCGTTCTATAGGTTACCAATCTGCCAAATACTAAAGCATAGCAAACTTATCGACTTTGTTACGATTCTACGACAAAAGGTGCGGACTTTAGGTGTATAGGTTATGGTTTTCAATGCTTTCAATGTCAGATAATGATAGATTCATGATCTGTATGCAATTGCACATGTACAAAGTGCTGTTTGTTTTCCGTTTCGATTAAAGATGAAGAATATGGAATTTTACATACTCTAGGTATTTGTATAAAGTACCGTATATGTATAAATTTTAGAAATGTGTTTGCCATGATTATTTGCTGTATGAATATACTATATATGGATAAAATACTTGTTTGGTGAAAGGGCTCGCCCTAATACATGTTTTGCTAATATACACTATGTATGTTGAAATAGTGTATTCTAAGTGTTTGTGAAAATGACTGAATGAGTATAGAATTCTCATTCGTGCTCTCCATGACTAATTGTCATCGATATATGATTGTTGTATTGGCGATACCCCTTTGACGACAGGATTTGCCCTGAATCACGCCACGGCCACTATACGCTATATATGTTGAAATGTGTAGCCCAAGTGTTTGTGAAAATGTTCAAATGAATATGGAACTTGGATTCCTACTTTCCATGACTATCCATCGTGGGTGTACGCTTATTATGATTGGGGTAACTCCCTAGTGAAAGGATTTAGCCTAATGCCTATGTGATCAACATATGTCATATATGTTGATGTATGTATTTTAAAGTGTTTGTTGAAATGTCTGAATGAGTAGTAGTTAGTAAATTGTAATGTTTAAGGGTGTTGAGATATGATTCTCAACTTCTTTAACTATGTGTATGATTTCTTTAGATATCTGTGTGATTAGGAATTGAATATGTACAAACTCATGCTTATGTTGTACTTCATAACATGCTCAATTGATTGTATGATTTTATCTATGTGATGCATATGTTTAAATTCACGTTTACTTTGTATTATCCATCATGGGTGATGGGGGAGTGGAGCAACTAGTGCGTGCAACAGCCCTGACAGCCCTAAACGGATAACATCAGTCTTTGATTGTATGATTTGAATTTTGACCATTACTGCTTTAAATATCTGAAATTGAATGTGATTGGGGCTATTGTATAGTCCAGGCAGTCGGTAACGGGATCGAATTCGTGGCTGAGTTTCATTTGCTACGTGAGGCGTGTTCGACGAACCCGAGTCGTACTTCGGTTGGCGATAGTGGTTGGCCACACGAAGTGCTTATACGCTTCATATCGTTCAACTTGTTGTGCGCTCGAGCTAGTCGAGCTCGTCAAGTAACCCGATCTGTCTAATGTATGTTCACCATGTTTAGATGCTACTGCTTGAACCTAGGGTACCGAACTTACCAGTGAAATCCCCTTTAACCATGGTACCTCGATCCGCTAAGACTCATGAGCCGGACATGGTGGTATGGGACACCGTGGTCGAGCTGTCGGCCTACGCTGAGGCCACGTGACTCCCCGTAGTGACCAGTGAGCAACCAGACTCGTGATCCGATTATGGTGGTATGGGACACTATATTCGAGCTGTCAACACCTACGGCGAGAGTCGAATACGGTGAGACCTGTATTCGTGCTGACAGGCGACGAGCCCTCCGTAGTGTCTTCGAGTATACTCTAAGGTCTGTGATTGGCGATGAGCCCTTCGCAACAACTAGAGCATGAGTTGAGCCAGTACGGTGAGACCTGTATTTGAGCTGACGGCCAGCGATTGAGCCGAGTATGGTGAGACTTGTATTCGAGCTGATGGCCAGCAATTGAGCCGCATACGGTGAGACAGTATCCGTGTTGACGGGTGACGAGCCCTTTGTGATGCCTTCGCTATGCCTCTCAAACCATAATATCGTATGAGATTAACTAGGACTGACGACCCTAGAATGGATCATGTTTGGGAATGATATAAGGGAGGTACGTTAGTTTCCCAATACTGCTGTTTGAAATGGACTAATAATTACTCGGTAATCATGCTCATCATCGCACTGCATGTGCCTGGTAGATGTGGAGTACTGAGGGATGAACGCATTCGCGAACGTAAGATGGTGTCGCATGAGGGTGGTTTGGCAAGGGCATACATCATGTCATTTCATACTTGCATTAAATAAGAGTAATTAGAATTGTTTGATTGTACTGCTTTATCATTACTGCTTGACTGAATTGATAACATATTAACCTATGCTTTATTGTTCCACTGAGTTGATCACTTACTCCCACGTTACGGGACGGTGTTCCGAACACCCACCAGACTTTGTCTGATTACAGATGGCGACGCTACTCCTGAGGCGGAGCTGGACTTTTGTGACGACGAGGATGCTTTCTCGTATATGCGGTTTTCGGGTGGCTTCATGTGAGCCGTGCCTTGATCGACGGGGTTACAGGGATGTTGACTAGATGACACTACACATTTGGTATCATTTGAATTGTACTTGTAATTCTTTAACCTGGTAACCTTATCACACTCTGGAGACTTACCATAGTTTTTATATTTTATATATTTATCACAGTCTCCCGCTTGCAATTTAACTGTCTCTGGAGTATGATATGTTGTTTTGGCTTAATCTCACTCATGTTCAATGCACTAATACAGACAACATTCAATCATCATTCATTTTGTTGCATAACTCGGGAGTTGAGTTTATGCTCGACCCCCGATTTTCAGGGTGTTACAATGCCACACACATGCATAGGTGGAATCCGCTATAGCCACTGTAGCTCTACCCATTGAAGTGCTCCCGATCAACCTATAAATGTTATCGAGTCGTTGCGCTTTCATGATTACACGTGCCCCCTTAGATACTTTAAGGGCACCATCCATACCTGTGAACTTGCACCCTATAGCTTTGAGTGCATCGATAGAAATCAGACTCTTCTTCATGTCGGGAACGTGTCTCATCTCAGTCAGGGTATGCTTTGTCCCATCAAATATCTTGATGCGCACTATACCACCAACCACAATATTACAGGCAATGTTATTACCCATAAACATCTGTCCACCATTGCGCTCTCTATAGCTGGTGAACCAACTTCGATGAAGAGTTATGTGAAAAGATGCCCCTGTGTGTAGAATTTACTCGTCCCTACAATCATCGTATAAGTGTTTAATCGTAGACACAGACAAGACATCACCTTTACATCCACTCGTTCTTTTATCAGACGTGGCAGCGTTGACATCCCTGTACGAAGTTTCAGATTCTTATCTCTTAAATTTAGGATTTGTACAATCCTTCTTCATGTGCCATTTCATCCCACAATTTCAACACTTTAACTTGCCTTTGTACAGATCATTCTAACTTCTTTTTTATGGGCCATTTGTGGCACGGGTTATCAAGTAGTAGGGGTCTTGGCTCTCAGCTTTTAACGGACGCCTGGGTTAAGCCAAATAATAAATTTCTTCTATCAAAGCCCCATTTATGATGACCTTTCAATTCAAGGTTGCTCGAGAGTGTAGTGCTTAATGATCGGGCCAAGCTCAATCTCATCTTAACTCATTTTGTGGGCCCACTACCTTAAAAAGAATTGACCATGTTGCATTATATAAGTCATAATGCCGTTTGTTAGTCTCAAGTTGGTGTTATAAAGCATTTTCCCTTCCATTTCCATAACACAAATTGGCTGTCGTGAAACCCTTTTTATATAGCTTATTTCAACATCCTGAAAAATGCTTAATTTATAAAACTGCAATCTTCATCTGTCGAGCAATCCGATTTAAAAAAAAAAAAAAAAAAAACCCTCTCATCATAGCGACCGCATTTTACATGAATCAGCTGCTCGCTCACGCACAATTTTCTTCATTTAGGAGGAGATTTTCGCCAATCAAACAAGCTTAAACTGGGACCTCTTTGTGATTGGAAGCCTGCCATCCACAAATGAAAAATGTAGATTAGATAAACAATCTTAAAGCATTTTCGGGTAAATCTAGTTTCTATTTAAATAAGTTTGGAAATCAGAAAGTAGATTGAAATTTGAAAGTTGTCCATGAAAAAGAGTTAGAAATACTACTACAACCTTGTGGCCATTCACTGGTGGGTCCACAGAGCCACCCCATTTTTGTATCCTTGATTCAGCTGCCATGGCCTCCTTATTCCAGTTGGTGAAGTAGGTTATGCCTGTGAGGATCGCTGTCTGGAGGGCCACTCCGCTGACCATCCCTGTCCATATTCCCTAGTATTCAAATACCCAATTTTCTTCTGTCAGTAATGTGAATATGATGAAAGCTTTAGATGTTCTTCATAATATTAAAAAAAAGAAAAGAAAGAAAATCTGTAGTCTTTTTTATTAGGGGTCATGCTCAAGAGTGAGTTTTGCAATGACTCCACTCCGCTGAGTTTTGAGGCATTAATACCTGTACTCCCATGTTCAACTTAGAACCTAGCAAGAATCCGAGAGGAAGGCCCACAACATAATAGCATCCGATATTAACATAAGCCACCAACCATTGCCATCCTGCCCCTACAGCAACACCTGCATTCAACAACAACAACCTCATGACGTCACAGAAATTTCTAATAAAAAGGTGTTTTTTCACTCTATCAGCATGGTCCATTGGCCTTATGGGTCCAACCCACCCTGGGCTGTGCTTGGAACCTGGGTTCAGTAAGTCATACTAATCCTAATGGGCTCACCAAGGCCCAGATCAAATGGGCATTTAAAACCTTTTAAATTGTTACCTGTTAGAACGGGTTGAACGCTGTTGAGGAGGAGTGTGAAAGCAAAGATGACTGCAAGCTTGGAAACGGCATGTGCCACAACCGGGCTGTTGGTGAACGGGAATGCGTATACATTCCTCAGTCCCAACACAAGGGCGAGGAAAAACACACCTATCAGCGCTGAAGACAGCACCACAACTAGTATAGAGAACTTGGCTGCTCTTGGCCTCCCTGCTCCAAGTTCATTAGATATCCTCACACTAATACAAGAAAGAAAAAGTACCTTAGAAACAATCGGATGGTATATCAGCTTATGTATATATATATATATAATTGGATGGTTCTGATGAATTTGGTCCACCCAATCAGTTATAATTGCATGGTGGGGTATGATTACCTGATTGCTGCATTGAATCCTAAAAAGATCATGATCTCCCATCCGTTTAGGTTGGTACTGCCATGGTAGAGACAAAAAAAAAAAAAGTTAGATGTTGGGTTGTCAATGTGCTGGCCTGGGCCCACCAAAATCAAAATTTTCTAATAAGCCCAGATCAACCAAATCAGATTTTGGACCCAAACCAACCTGGCCCATTAAAGACAAGGTTAAAAAGAAAATGTAAAAAAGATACATAGATACAAACAAAATATGCATCCAAACAAGATGAAGGGCCTGAAATCTACCAGATAGATATGGCAGCTACTGCTATCTCAGGATTCTGGAGGCGACCCGCCAATACAACCAGGAGCATGTAATACCAAAATTCCAGGCTGCATAGATTTATTAAGATTAGCAAACTATAAAAATGTACATTTATATCACTACATGTGTGAGTGAGTATTGTGTGGCTCACTAACTATTTGTCCAGCTAAATAAACAGTTCTTTCTCATCCTCCGATATATAATGGTCCTCTGCCAGTAGTACTAGTACCAGAGCAGATATTGCTGGAGAAATAGTAGAGAGAGAGGGAGAGAGAACTGACCACATCATGATAGCAGAGGCAATAGAGAGGCGAGCAAAAGCACCCAAGTCCTTGAATGCACCCCAGCTAAAGCCAGTCCAGGCACCAGGGCAATAGCCCATGGCTATATATAAAAACTGGCCTAAAACAACAAGCCACCATGATAGATTCAATGAGATTGCAGCTCCAACCAATCCCCACTTCAATTGAACTATCAACAACCAGCTGAGTGCTAGATGGAAGATCAATGCCAGTGCAGATACCCATGCCATTGTCAACACCTTGCTCTGTGCTTGTAAAAACTTCTGTATTGGAAAATTAAACCCGTATGCAAACAACTGTGGTATCATGTATAAGGAGAATTTCCCTGCCAGCTTCGCTATCTCTTCATCCTGACCGAAAAATCTCAAGATTGGTGTGGCCCATATGTATATTGGCAATAGTACTACACACGTTATGTTTAAGATGACCCATGAACGTTGCATGTACACTCCTAGCATGTGTAGCTGCTTTGCACCAAACGCTTGCCCACATAACGTCTCCAGTGCACTTCCCATCCCTAACTGCATGCATCATCTCAACCGTTAAAATCTTTTCGAATTCATATATT
This sequence comes from Magnolia officinalis, assembly GCA_021015155.1. Taxonomy (NCBI): domain Eukaryota; kingdom Viridiplantae; phylum Streptophyta; class Magnoliopsida; order Magnoliales; family Magnoliaceae; genus Magnolia; species Magnolia officinalis. The sequence goes on from JAJHSJ010000004.1 coordinate 55,098,290, forward strand.
TTTATTTATTTTTTATTTGTAAAAGATTCAATTTGAACAATTCATCATATTCCTCTTAAACCGTTTGTCTATTTATATATTTTTGGCCACCTGAAAATCTGACGTGTCTAATTTTTCAGAACAAGGAATCAGCAATGTTGGGCCCTTATATTATGAACCGATTGAATATTTCACAAGTGGGACCATTGCCACACGTGAGAGACTGTTGCCTGTAACAAGAATCCACGTGGCCCAATGAAAATAAGCCACAGACATGAGTGCGTAATATGCATAGTCCAAAAATCTTTATTTTATATAGAATGTCAAAAGTGATTAATGGCCCATCTGAAACGCACACGCGGCACCTTTTCACTGGCCACGTGACTGTTTTCAGCCACTAGGACGACCATTAGATTCACTCAACATCACCTAAATAGTAGTTGAAAAGAGAGAAGGATAGATAATTGAAATTGATACATTGGTAGAGGATGATTCTTTGAGACCCATGAATATGGGATACACATTTTGAAAAAGAAAAAAAGGGACATTATTGTTCTGTCAGAGTGGAATGATGGAAGATATTTATACTTAGCATGTAGGTCGAATTTAATTGTGTAAATTATAATTCTTAATTTAAATATATCCTAAACCAAAATTACACTCAAGGGTCATTTATTAAAACTTATTTTCAGCACTCATAATTGAATTTTGATATTTTTAGCACAAATTCAACTTATCAAGTCATTAAATCAATTTAATTTAATTAATTAATTTATTTTTTTTACTGAACATTAGTCTTTTTATCAGCTCACCTTTCTTTACTCAACGCTGAAGGTTGGATATTGAAAATGGTGGTGATTTATAATTTCTTTTCTCTTTTCATTAAAACATTCTTAAAATTATAATTTGGCAATATAAGTTTTCAACAATTAATTATATGAATTCTATAAGGTGGGCTTTGTTGATCAATGGTCTAGATTGTCCTAAGATTTCGAGAATGTGATTGGCTGTACCAATGAACCTCACTCAGTTGTGATACATCTAAAATCATCTTAGGGATGGTATGCTAGAACGGTGATATACACACGGTGTTTTAGTTGAATCGGGATTACCAAATTAAACTAGGTCCCAATCCAACATATGTACTAAAGCTAGAATTTACATTGGAACTTCTCCAAAGGTGTAAGGAGAGAAAGACAGGCATCCGCATATAACAATGGCGTCTCAACAAGGTATATCATTTAGTTCTTCAAATCTCCATATCCGATGCATAACACAGTCCTTACAATTCCACATTCAGTTGACATTAATTAGTTTTCAAAGCTTATTTTTCTATTTATTAAACAACTATGAAAATTCACTAGATGGTTTATAAAATAAAAAAAAAAAGTCTAATACACACACACACACACACACACCAATTTTTCTAGTTTTTATTTTAATTTTCTAATATATCCCACAGGAATTAAATATCAGAATTCAATAAGATGAGTCAATTAATGTGCTGCTTAAACATTCACAAGTTTAATATTTTGAGAGTGGGAAGGTGGAGAATTGATAACCTGTCCAACCAGTTTTCATTTTCGGCGCCACCCCCAAATGTTAAAATTCAACTACTTAAATTCCCTAAAACACAAGTAAATGAGTCATACCATGATGCCAAAAGCAAGGCCGGCGATGACCATGTTCTCCGTTGACACCGCATCCAGCTCCAGTGTTGTCAGATGCCCAGCAAATACCTGCGTGAATGCTCCCAGTGAATACTGGGCTATTGCTGTGAAGATTGCAGGCCCCGCCAGGTACCATAGCTTCTTGTTCTCTGAGATCACCTCCTTAACTAACACGTGGCAGCTTGTGATCTCTTGAATATCGGCCACATCATCAAGAAGTGGATCATGCAAGGAATGATTCGCCATCTCCTCTCAATCTTTCTACAATCTTTTAACAAAAATCACAACAGCCACTATATATGGTTAGCTTTTTAGTTACTGATAATATGTACACTTTCTCGGCGAGAAGCTCGTGGGACGTCCACACAATGGCAGACTTCTCGTGGGTTAAACGAGTTTTTGTAGAGAAACGATTGTATGCATTTGGTGTACGTGAGCTTTCATATACACCCGTATCTTTCCCACCATCATGTCTTACATGGATGATATTTGATTTCTGAAAATGTTGGCCCACATCTTGATGATCATCTGGTATGAAAATCAGGCTGCTCAATTTATTGAACTGGATCCACTATTAAAATCAACCAACAGCTGTTGGTGTGAATTAGTGTACTGTTATGGCATATATAGTGGATGAATAGGGAATTACTTTCATTTTAGGTAAACATCAAGGTGTGGTCCACCTTTTCTACGGATTGGATTTTCTAGATATATACTGTATTGGTGGAAAGGGTATGGAAAAGTTGGTATACAGCCGTTGTATGTGTTCATTTATCCAATTAGAAATGCGTTGTTTTTGTAGCAGTTGATGATGGGAGAGTCGTCGTACGGCAATTACTAGTCAGATATTATATTATTATGGGACGCGGATGAGGCCCTACCCGGAAACGGATTGGCTACTCTCCGTCGGTGATATATTATTATAGATCATTTTATTGTATGGGACAAAAAAATGAGTTATATCTAATTCTCAAGTGGACCACATTACAGGAAAGAGTGTTGAATGAAGGTAGACCATTAAAAACTTTTTTTTTTTTTTTCTCATCTGGGTCTGTATGACCTAATCAACAGATTGGATGTCAAATAAACAGTACAGTGGGCCTTAGGAGGATTTTAACGGTGGATATCCAATCACTGTTATTTTCCTATGGTGTGGTCCACTACTTAGAGATTTATATCCCTCTCATTCTTAGGATCAAGCCCTAAAATGATCCGTAAAAATGGATGAAACAGGGGTGGCTGCTGGCAGGGGAGTAGCCAATCCGTTTCCGCGCTACCCACGCCTGTCCCGAGCTGTGTTTTTCCAATGTTTGTTTGCCACAAGTTAGTCAGATGTGAACAGGCGTCAGCGGTGGTAACACATGCATGCCGTTGGCCCATTGACGGTGGATTATGGTCCAAAAGTCGTGCCGGTAAAGATGATAATGAACATCTGATTCTGCATGTTTGATGGCATTCCTCAGATGGTGAGGACTGATGGACGGTGTGATTTTTAGAACCATTATCCATCTTGAATATAAGACCCATAGTTTGGACTATGTGTCTGCGTTCCACCATTGAGAGGATAAACTCGGTCCTGGCAGTGGCTTGTGGGGTCCACCTCCATCCATTTTAACGGATCATTTTAAGGCACGAGCTCAAAGGCAGATTAGGCTCAAGTGGGACACACCACAGGAAGCAATGAGGATAATGACGGACGTGGATTAGCTACTGACAGGTTGAGTAGCGAGACTGTAATGCCCCGTGTTTTCATGACCTGAGTATATGACCCGTTTTCTAAGAACCTGAGTGTTAATTTAAAAAGAGTCAAATTCCATATATAATCTTTTTCTTTTATCAGAGTTAGCAGATAAGCGTAGAATGGACAATTAAGTATAAAGGAAAATTTTCATTTACATTTAGAGTATACAAGAGTTTCCCCATAATAACTTATATAAACCAATGTCTCCACGTTAACATTACGAGATTTACATATATGAGAAATATATAAAAGCATTATAAACGAAAGCCGTAAGATCGTGCAGCTTCCTTGGTAGGTATAACTACGCATCCTTGACCGTTATAATGGCTCCTCATCAATCTGAACTTGCATGTTACTTAAGCTACCTGTGCTACCTGTACGGTTATATATTTGATGGATGAGTAACCAATTTAGTGTGAATTCCCCTCAAAATTATATATCGCCGCCTTAGCTAAGCATAGTTAAAAACAACAAGCATTCAAAACAACCAAAATGCGGTCTTATTTAAATGAATGGATGTGTGAATGCATATTGACCTGGGGATGCTCATCCAGTCGGACTTGAGCTCGTCACCCATGCAATCGTCGACCTGGGAATGATCATCCAGTCAGAATAATGGGTCAATAGTCGGTGGTCTGGGAGCTAGCGAAACGATACCCCAACAACTTTAGGGCAGGTGCTACAACATCCAGAATTAGTCACCCGTCATCGTCAATATGCTATGAATGCATGATTAGCCAACCATTATTAATCCAATTACAATTAACCAATTTAAGTAACTCAATGGTCACTACAGGGGGCTCGTCACCCAACGTACGCCGACAGCTCGGGCATAGGGTCCCCATGACCACCATCCCCGGCTCATGAGATTCCCCCACCTTAGGATGCTTAATGGAACCCATTGATCAGTGGCCAATTAATTTCGATAAGTAGAGATTTCCACTGCATGGTATAGGCCATCAAAGGTATGCAAGGAAATCATTAAAACGTGGGACAGATGTTAAATCGCAGCGGTAAAAGAATGCTCGGAATATTAATCGAGTCGGCAAATGGTCAAGTAAGAGTAAATTAGAGCGGTTAAAGAGGTCATTTCAAGCCATTCAAGCCGTATGCCCTATGAATGGTAAATCCCACATTAATGTTCCATGGCCCATATAACTTCTAAATCGAGGGCCCATTCCTTAGCACACTCCATTTTGTTACATCCTAAGCGTGGGTTCACGTACACAAGAGGTATCACCCGATAGTAAGTGTAGTGAATAAATATCCATAGCGACTCACAACAATCCACGAGAAAACATATAGTTGTGGCATGATAGACAGAAGATAAGCATAATAATCACAATAATTCACGATGTGAACTATCCATTAAAATGAGAGTTATTGCGTAAGTAACTATCGCATGCAATCACGGTTCACAACTATCGACCATAAATCAGATATAAATCATATCTTAAGAATTCATACTAATGTAAGAGGTCGAATGCTATGAGATAACAATTTTAACATTTGTTAAAGACTATAACTTAAACTAATTTGGAAATGGAAAGCTTAAGGGGAAGAATCATCACCTTATACTTTGAATCGCCTACCAGTGTTGCTAGAGAGTGCGAGTTTCCTTAGAATGAAACCCTATCATGAATTGTAAAGTTATACAGTTAGGTCCAAGCTTACACACTGCTTAGGGTTAGGGTTTTAACATAGGGTTTTGATCACTTAGGTTTTGGTTGTGGGATTTGAACTCTATTTTGTGTGGCTATTTATGATACTATCAATGGAAGGAATTAAATGATAAAATTAATCAAGTGAATTGGCTATTAATTTTAGGAATATTAACAATGGCTACTATTATATTAAATTATCTAATACAACCCATGATGAATAATAATATTAATAATTCTAAAACAATTATTAATATTAATAATATACTTAACATTTAGTCGACGTGATATTAATAGTCATTTTGATGAAAATAAATAGTGTGTTCTAGCATTAATAATAACATTTTAAGAATGACAAGGTAAAAAATTAATATTTTAATAATGATAATTTTCATATGCATCAACTAATACCCGAATGACTAATTTACTAATGGTCAATCATATCTAATTTTAATAATCTAAAAAATGGTAATAATAGTAGAAATGATAATTGGAATAAATTAAATCTGGAAGTAAATGTGGACGCACCTTGTCGACTCGGCTCACACATCCACCAACACCACTTTTTCTCTCTTTCTTTTCCTCTTCTCCTCATTTTCTTTCTCTCTTCTTTCTACCTTGTTGGGGTGCCCAGCAATGAACCTAGACAGGCTAAGCCAACTCAAATCGGTTGGACTCGGTCCCAGCCGAGTCAACTCAGCCACCAACCCAATCTCCCTCTTTCCCTTCTGATTCTCTTTTCCCTTCACTCCTCTTCTCCTACTGAACCAATGGAGCCAGGGATCAATCCAAACCAAACCCAACATGGCTGATCATACCGAGCAATTCGGACAGTTGCACCAGTGACTCGGTTGGGCAGAGTTTGGTGCAACACGCTCACCCACTCTCTCTCTCTCTCTGTTTTTCTTCTCCCACTTCCCACTTCTCTGCTTCTCTCTCTAGACTTCCATGAAGTCTGGACTCGACCACAACTGTAGCAGAACATGGCCTGTGACATTTGGGTTTGACTTAAACGTGGCCTGGTCCGGTTTGCTCGGCAGTAACTCAGCCCAACTCAGCTCGGTTGAGCCGCTGCCGAACAGGGCAGCCCCTCCCTCTCTCTGTCTTCTCTTCATTTTTCTTCTTTCTTTCTTCTTCTTTCCTGCTGCTGCTACTAGAACGTCCAGCAGTGGCGTCGAATTCGGACAGGCCTGGTGCGCTTGGCCGAGGAAGATGATCCGACTCCAATGGCAGATCCACCTCCGACGCTGGTTGCTTTAAATGGTTGTTTCCGGAAGGTCAGAGCTGGTCTAAGAGACCTTGCCGTTTTCTTGATGGGTTCAAAGGGAGATGGAAACAACGTCCGTCAGAGCCGAAACCAGTTGCTTGTTTCGGTTTCAGTGGGTGGAAATTCTCTCCCACGTGGAGAGCTATTGGGTGGCTGGGATTAGGCCACGTAGATGGCCGAGATGGAAGGAAAGACCCCTCATGCGGATCGTCCTCCTGGCAGACAGAAAAGGAAACGAGAATTTTTCAATTTTTGGAAATGCCACACGCGGCTCTATTTGGCCCAGATTGTGCACGTGCGTGTGTGCACGAACACGTACAGATGACGTGGGTTAAGTTAGACGGAATTTCTCTATCAGATGAACTGTTTGGATCAGCTCGAAGTGGCCCACCTTGGTCATGATAGTTTGATTTTGGGGCAGCCGGAAGCACGACTTCGTTTGTACGCCAGCCCATTTCAGCTGGAACCGTGCACATCCTCATGGGCTTCAGCGTAGACAATTTATTAGGTTTTGGTAAGGGCTGTGCCCTAAACATGATGGTTGGATTGGATCATTCAAGAGGATGATCATGGTGGGCCATTGATCAAGAGAAACAGTTGCCTGACCGTCCGCTGACAAGAGCAGTAGAAGGGAGAGAAAATCTCTCTTTTTAGAGAGATTTCGGGCCAGCGCCAGCTGACCAAGTTCATCAGCTCGGTGCTCATCATGTGCACACGCTGGTGTACACACGAGTGGCTAGGTGGGGTCCATAGGAACTGCTTGAGTGAAATCCGCCCTGCCCATTCACTTCAGGGGTTCCAAATCAAGATCTCAAACCAAAAATCAGGCTGATCCAAGATTCAAGTGGGCCCTATAGATGGATCTCGGTTTCATTTGCTAATCCCTGACAACCTGACGGTCGGAACGTTTCAAAATCGGACGTCAACGGTTAGAAGGTCCTAATGGGCCATTTGTAAGGCTTTCATCATTTATTACTAACCCATACTAATATTTATATAGATTTCATTACCTTTGTATATTACTTATAATTAGAATAATTAAAATCTCATACACATGTATAAATATAAATTTTTTAATATTAACATACTACTATATACATGCCATGGGTCACATATTTATTAATATATAATTCATAATACACGATATCATATTACACATGTATATGAATTGAAATTTGTACAATATCATATTTAAAATCATGTTGTTAAATAATATACTATCTTATTAAAAAGCCTAGTAATTTTTGTATACGTACTTATAAAAAAATGTTCAATAATGCGTTAATATTTATAATTCAATTATATATTGTAAAATTATTATTCATCATCATTATTATTATCATTATCATTAGCCTTGTTACCACATATATACATCGTTATCTATTTATTTATTTATTACTATTATAAATTGAAATTGCAGGGCCCACCTCTAATGAGAAATATTTCTCCAGGTGAGCTCACCACTTCGAGTTATATGCCTCATTTTCCAACTAATTTGACAATTAAGTGAGCCACACCAAGTGAGCATCCACTTATCAACTCCTGACATCCTAATGATTCAAATAATTCGACGATTGAATTTGACTTATCTTAGTTAGTAATTGTCCTAGAAGCCCTAAGAATTATTTAGGTGTGATTTGTAGTCAAATGGATTGGGACTATTTTTAAGGGTTGGGTTTTCGCTAGAATGAACGTGAAGGTTCATTTAACCTAGGCTTGTATTTATTTCTAAATTCGGTTACACGGTAACACTTGAGTACTGGAAGTACGGGGTGTTACAGAGACTCCCTACTGAAGTCACATCACCAAGTTCTATGCGGCCCATCATGATGTATGTGTTGTATCCATACCATCCATACATTTGGAGAGATCATTTTAGGGCATGATCCAAAGAATGAGGAAGATCCAAGGTTGGAGTGGACCCCACCACAGAAAACAGAGGGGAGAGTGACGCCCACCGTTGAAACCTTCCTAAGGTCCATCATGATGTTTATTTGAGATCCAAATTGTTCATATATTAACGTAGACTTTAAAGAAGGAAAAACACAAATATCAGATTGATCAAAAACTTTTGTAGCCCTTAGAACTTTTTAATGGTGGGCGTCACTCTCCCCACTGTTTTCTGTGGTGGGGTCCACTCGACCTTTGAATCTGACTCATTCTTTGGATCATGCACTAATATGATCTCTCCAAATGGATGAACGGTGTGGATACAAAACATACATCATGGTGGGGCCCACAGAACTTGGTGACGTCACTTCAGTAGCCAGTCTCAGTCTCGCTACTCAACTCGTCAGTACCTAATCCGTGTCCGATAATGACACCACCGTGATGTTTATTTGCCATCGCACCTGTTCAGGAGGTCACAAAGATCTGGGTGAAAGAAGGAAATAAAAAAAGAGAGTCCAGATCCTCTATTATTTGGTAAATAGGGATTCCTTAATTGCCCAGTCTTGATTGGTCCACGTCACCACTCACTTAAAAAAAAAACTAAAAGAAAACTACAGACTCTAAACCATTTACAAAAAAAACAAAGGAAAAAAAAACCAGAAAAAGAAAACGGGAAGGGAGGGAAAAGAAAAGGAAGAAAAAGGGGAGAGTCTCATCTCTCTCTCTCTCTCTCTCTCTCTCTCTCTCTCTCTCTCTTCTGTTGGGTGGTTTTTCTTTCTAGCTAAAAGGCAAGAGTTATAGAAATTGCAGAAGATTTATGAGGTTGGTATTTGAATTTTCATATATTTTAGTTGGGTTTTCCTTTAAATTTGGACTCCACATTCTTTAAAAAGATTCATTGCTTTAGAGAAAAGTGACGACTGCTTCCATTGGCAAGCTGTTGGATTCTTCTCTGTCATTTCACCACCCTACCATAAAGATCACATTGCACAAAAATCAGGCTCTGAGTCAAACCGTAGATCGTTCATTGATTCCATCAATGTGACCCATCTTATTAGAGGGCCAACTAGATTTTTGTGTAAGCCGATTTTCATGCTGCGGCCTACCGTTTTTAACGTTACGGATTTCCTGTGGCCAGGAAAAAGTAGCATCCTTACGGCTGTAGCTCATCAGTTACTTTGTATGATGGTCCTACGGCCAAGGATTTGCATACTATTGCTAAGGCTTTTTTTGTGTAAATAGGGCCCACTGATTGAAATCCCTACAGTTGGAATGATGGGCCTCGCCATTGATGGTGGATCCCCCAAGTCTCCCCGATGGAATATATCTGAATCCTTCTTTAATTCGCGGCATAAATGGTTGGGAATAAAGCAGATAGATTGTCTACATTCAATACGAGTATAATAATATTTTTTTTGAGTCCGGATCCTCTATTATGTGGTAAATAGGGATTCCCTGATTGCCTAATCCTCTTGCTTTTGGATGGCCTTTTTTGCCCGTAAATCATTTTACAGACTGTAAATGATTTACAACATTTACAGGAAAAAGGTTTGGATTTCATTTATAGGCTCGATTGGTTTTCCATTTACAGGACTTAAATTTTTTAACAGGCTATCCAAATGCACACAATCATTTACCTATAAATCATTTACTGCTTAAAGCCAAACAGGACAAGTACTTGTAAATCATTTGCAACTTAAACCATGCTGCAAAGGAAGGATGTCTCCTCTTAAAATGTTCACAAGCCCACTTTGATTGATCATTCTAGGGCATTCATTAGACCATTCAAAACTCTAGTGGCCCACAAATTATATAGGATTTGGCAATAATTTTCGTCGATTGCTCTTAATGGTGACCTCGTAGACTTATTTAAAGAGTTTTAAGATTTATTTGAAGTATTTTATGTTAGATGACGGATTATATATATATATATATTATATAGTTTTTTTTTTTAAATTTTAATTATAGTCCTCATGTTAAATTTCTATTGACATTATAGGTCAATGGAAAATAGAGCTCTTATGGCTTTTTGCACGCCATGCCTGGTGGATTCGATGCCTCATTCATGACATGATATAGACATCGACGTAGAAGTGAAAGTTGGTATGGATGATCCAGACATGGATGAGAAGGTACTGAATCCAAAAATTGGTATGGAGTTTAAAACAGAGAAAGATGCATATGATTTCTACAATAGTTTCGGAAGGAAAGTTTGTAAGTGCTATAGTTTATATCCCTGTCTGTTGTCAAATTTGTGGTGCCAAAATCACTGTTATATAACTTGCATAAGTAAAGCTCTCTCAAAGATCAACATTCATGAACAAGCAAAGCTCACAACAAGCAAAGCTCACAAGTACAAAGATCAACCTTGACTGCAAGTACTGCTCACAAGACATGACTCAAGAATGCAAGACTTCAAGAAGAGTACAAGGCAGTTCGTAAAGAACTCAAGACACTTTCAAGGTTGAGCTACATCAAGATTTCAAGATTGAACTACATCAAGACTTCAAGGCTTAAACTTCAAGGTTACTTATTCCTAATGTTTCAATGTCCTTAGTTCATGTTTGAGGTTTAACTGACCTTAGGTTGACCTTAAGAGTAGGCCATTTTGGATACATCAGTCAGATGTTTAATTTACGTGAGTTTGGTCTTTTCTTCAACTAGTCCTAGGCTTTCTTCGACTAGTCTTAGCTTTGCTTCGACCAGTCTAAGAAATTCCTCGATCAGTCGTGAGTTTGTTACAAAATTCGGATATTTTCTGTTAGGCTTCGACTAGTCTAGGAATCTGTTCGACCAGTCGAAGGAACAATGTCGACTGCATCTTCGACCAGTCAAAAGTCTTCGACTCAAAGTCCAGCGATGAAATTCAGGTTCTTCGACCAGTCGAAGGAGACCTTCGACCAATCGTAAAACGGTCAAAGCTTATCGCGCCCAATTTTTTCAAATATCTGTTAATTCTTCGGAGCTCCCTAGACCAGTCGAAGACGCGATTTGCTCACCTATAAATAAAGCACGAATCTCAGAAGAATTCATTCAATTAATTAATCAATTCAAGCCAATCTTCGTCAAACTTCTGAGAGATAATTCTGTGCTCCATCTAAGCTAAGTGTGCTTATTTAATATTCTCTTTCTTTAGTTTTATTTAATTGATTTTGTTTCTTCTATTCCAATCTAATTTGAAAAGAGGAATTGTTATTCCCTTTCTTTGGAATCAAAATCAATTAAGGCACGCCCTATTTGGTTTAATTTAAAATCTATTAGAACTAGAACCATTGTAATTGAGTACTTGACATTGAATTGGGACATTCAATCATCTACTCTGACTTGGTTCTACCGGGTTGCTACAACGAAGGAGATAATCAGGTATTTTACATTTAATTGTAAATTCCTTTCTATTTTGGTTTCTTTCAAGATTCGTCAGAAAAATCTTGTTGTATTGGTTATCTGAGGAGAACTAGGAAAACTCAGAAGTGGGGGTTTTTTTTTTTTTAATTGTGTAAGCCCACAGACAAAGACACAATTGTAAAGGTTTTGGGTGAACCTGTGAAAACCTATTTTGTTAGTGAACACTAATATCCCCTGTGTGAGGATATTAGGAGTGGAGTAGCATTCTGTGTGGCTGTTGTTTAACAGTTGGTGAACATACAGGCGAACCACTATAATCCCTTGTGTTGTGGTTGAATGATTTATACTTCTAATATTTAATTATTTATTTGTGGGATGTATGTATGGTGGTGAATGTTGTAATCATTTAATTCAAGCATTGTGAGAATTTTGTAATAATTTAGAATTTATTTTCTGCTATTCCTTTATCAGCTTGATATTTAATTTCCTTTAAAGTTGTTCCAGCAAGGTTGCCCTGCCATTTTTATGGTGTATGGCTGTCCCTAGAACAATACATTTGTGATTACAATTTATTTCAGTTCAGTTTGTGTTTATTTCTATATTCCTCTTTGGTTTGAGATTTGATGCAAAGACCTTTCTAGAAATAAGGTTGTCCTACCATAAACTCTGGTTTTTGGTGTAAGGTTGTCCTTAGAACAACATTTGTATCAACCTCTCAAGATCTGAATTTTGAGGTTGTTTTACTTTCCTGCATTGTGATTTATTTTGGCTATCATATTCTTTTTAATTCCACTGTTATAAGTTTTATTTGGCATAATCCTTTTCACCCCCCCTTTAGGACATATAGCTAGGCCTTTTTAAGTGGTATCAAAGACTAATAGCTCTTTTTAATTCTTGGATTTAATTCCTGAGCTAACGATTTAAGTTATTTAAGATGTCAAATTTTGATAGCCTTTTAGTACTAGGCCTCCACCCTTTGATGGCTCCAACTATGCCTATTGGCAAGCCAGAATGAGGATCTTCCTCAAATCAATGGATGAGAGTGTGTGGCAAGCCACAGTGACTGAATGGAATCCTCCTATCATGGAAGTTACTGGGGTTGACGGTTCAAAATCTATGAAAGTCACACCATATTACCAATGGACCACACTTCAGAAAAGTGAGAGTAGTGCAAATGCTAAAGCACTAAATGCAATCACTTATGCACTATCACCGGATGAGTTCAAAAGAATCATTTCCTGTGATGCTACAAAACAAACTTGGGATATATTAGAAATAACACACGAGGGTACTACAATTGTCAAAAAATCTAAAGTCCAACTCCTCACAACCAGATTTGAAGAAATTCATATGGAGGAAAATGAAATGTTTATGGACTTTTACACTAGATTGAATGACATTGTAAACTCAATGTGGGGTCTTGGCGATAAAATCCCAGAAAGTAAAGTGTATGCAAAGATATTACGCTCACTTCCTGAACGGTTCAATTCTAAAATAACCGCGATCCAGGAACTTCGTGATACAGATAATATGAGGGTAGAAGAACTAGTTGGTTCTCTACAAACCTACGAGTTAAACTTTAAATCTCCTAAAGGTAAATCTATCGCTCTAAAATCTTCTAAATGTAATTCAGAAGAAAATTCTGATTCAGAAGATGATATGGCTCTTTTAGCTAAGAAATTTTACAAGATTTTTAAAAGCAAGAAAATAGTTGATTTTCAAAAATCGAATGATAAAAAGAAGTTTAGACCCAAATCTCAAAAATCTTTGAAAGATAGTCAATGTTATAACTGTCAAGAATATGGGTACTTAGCAAATAGATGTCCTAAAAAGGACAAACCCAAGAAGAAGGGTATGTTGGCTACATGGGATAAATCATCTGATTCTGAAGCTTCTTCTGAATCAGAAGATTCTGAAACTGAGTCGGGCAATGAAGTTAAAGCTCTTATGACTCTAGCCAAATTCACATTTTCAGATAATGACTCAACAAGTGAAGAAAATCTGAGTAGTGAATGTGAAAATGAAGATGATTTTCAAGACGCTTACAATGCCCTATACAAGGAAAGTTGTAAAATTGCTGTCAAACTTAAACTTCAAAAAGAAAAGTTTTCTAAACTCAAAGAATGTTTTGAATCACTTGTCTTAGAAAAATCCCAAATTTCAGATTGTTTTAAAAAATTAAAATGCGATTTGGAATTCAAAAACTCCCTAATTGTTGATTTGAAATCTGAAATTGAGAAACTCAAAAATGAAGTATCTTCTCTTCTGAGTCTAAAGGACACATGGAAATATGCCCAAGGTGATCCAAAGTTAGAAAAACTTTTATCCGGATCAAGAAAATGTGGCGATCTATCCAGGTTGGGCAATGATAAAAATTTATCTCCTAAACAAAAGTATACTCCTTCTATGTTTGTGAAAGGAGAGTCCTCAAACTCAAAAGGGAAAAGTAGTTATCAAGGTTTTTCTAGAAATTCAAAAACTTTTCAAAAACCTAGAAGCAGCCATGCCAACATTAATCAGAAATGAAATCCACTAGCTAAAAAGATAGTTGATTTACTCAAGGAGCTCTTAAAATCTAACTCTATAGGTCATTCTTACAACCGTAAACAAAAGAAGACCAACTATGTTCCTAAACCCAAAACAGTTATGAAATGGGTTCCTAAAGTTGCCTGCTTGGTTGCTCACACTGCTTTCAAAGCAACAAGTCATTCAAAGTGGTACCTAGACAGTGGATGCTCTAGGCATATGACAGGTGACAAAGCTTTATTCACGGATCTAAAAGATATGACTGATGGTTCAGTCACATTTGGTGATGGTAGCAACTGCAAGATTATAGGCCAAGGTACGGTTCAACTTTTTAATCTTCCTGTGTTTAAAAACGTTTTATATGTTGAAGGCTTAAAACATAACTTGCTTAGCATATCTCAAATATGTGATAATAACCATAATGTTTGGTTTTCTAATCAAAGCTGTGAGATACTAAACAATAAGGGTTCTGTAATATTAACTAGACGTAGAACGTCTGAAAATTGCTATATTATTAGTGAATCCAGCTCATCTAATCAAACATGTTACATGGTCCATACAGATGAGACTGATTTATGGCAAAAACGTCTTGGACATGTACATTATCGAAATTTATATAGATTGAGCAAACGAGAACTTATAAGAGGTTTATCCAAACTTCAGAAATTAAATAAAATATGTGGTGAGTGCCAGATAGGCAAACAAACAAGGAACTCACACAAAAAGGTGAATTCAAATACCACATCAAGACCACTCGAACTCCTCCACATGGATCTAATAGGACCTACCAGAATGGAAAGTCGTGGTGGAAAAAAGTATATCCTGGTAATAGTTGATGACTTTACCAGATTTACATGGGTAGTCTTCTTAAGGGATAAATCTGAAAGCCTTGAAGAAGCAAGAAAAGTTCTCAAAAGGATTCAAACTGAAAAATGTTCTCAAATCAGTAAGATTTATAGTGATCATGGATCTGAATTTGAGAATAGCAGTTTTGAGAAGTTCTGTACTGACCAAGGAATATTACATGAATTCTCAGCTCCCAAAACTCCACAACAAAATGGAATTATGGAAAGAAAGAATAGGGTGCTTCAAGAAATGGCTAATGTCATGTTGAATAGCATGAAGCTCTCTAAGAATCTTTGGGTTGAAGCAGTCAACATAGCTTGCTATATTATTAACCGAGTCTACACTAGCAAAGATAATAATAAAACGGCTTACGAATTGTGGTTCAATAAAAAGTCTACTGTCAAATACTTTCGAGTTTTTGGCAGCAAGGGCTATATTTTATGAGATTGTGAAAATTTGGGAAAGTTCAATACGAAGAATGATGAAGGGATTTTTCTAGGATATTCCTTAAACAGTCCAGCTTATAAGGTTCTGAACAAAAGAACTGGTGTGATTCAAGAGTCCATCAATGTTGTCATTGATGATCACTTAAACACGCCAATCCCTAATTCAGATAATGATGAAGTTCTAATCATTGATAAACCCGATACTTCATCGAATCAGACTGATTCTGAGTTGAAGACTATTAAAGATCATCCAACCACACAAATTCTTGGAAACCTTCTCACCGGTGTTCGCACCCGTAGACAACTTGAGGATATATGTAATTATGTATGTTTTACATCCCAAATAGAACCATCTAACGTAAAAGAAGCTCTTGCTGATGAGAACTGGATTGTTGCGATGCAAGAAGAACTTAACCAATTCGTAAAAAATGATGTTTGGTATCTCATACCAAGACCTAAAGATAAACACATCATTGGAACAAAATGGATTTTCAAAAATAAGTCTGACGAGCGTGAAATATAATTAGAAACAAGGCTAGACTAGTGGTACAAGGTTACACTCAAATTGAAGGAATTGATTTTTGATGAAACCTTTGCACCAGTAGCACGTCTTGAATCTATCAGACTATTTATATCCATTGCATGTTTTAGAAAGATAAAGATCTATCAAATGGATGTGAAAAGTGCTTTTCTAAATGACGATTTACATGAAGAAGTCTATGTTGAACAACCAATGGGTTTTGAAGATTCCAAAAATACTGATCATGTGTATCGGCTTAAAAAGACACTTTATGGATTAAAACAAGCACCTAGGGCATGGTATGAGAAACTAACAAAATTTCTTTTAAGTCATAATTTTCAAATGGGATCTGTGGATAAAACTCTGTTTCTTAAAAAATATAATGATCATATCTTAATGGTACAGATTTATGTTGACGATATCATTTATGGATCAACTTGTACTGACTTGACTACTGAGTTTGCAGATTTGATGAAATCACAGTTCGAAATGAGCATGGTTGGGGAATTGACTTATTTCCTTGGATTGCAAGTAAAGCAACAACCTGAAGGAATATTCATTTCTCAATCTAAGTATGCTTTGAATCTAATAAAGAGATTTGGATTTGAGAATGACAAGAATTTCGATACTCCTATGAGTACTACCCTGAAACTCTCAAAAGACTCTAATGGTAAAAATGTTGATTCAAAACTTTATCGGAGTATGATTGGTAGTTTGTTATATTTAACTGCTAGTAGACCTGATATTTCTCTAAGTGTTGGTATTTGCGCAAGATATCAATCTGATCTAAAAGAATCTCACTTGATTGCTGTCAAGCGGATTATTAGATATGTCGCAAGCACTGTAAATCTCGGTCTCTGGTATCCTCATGAGACTAGTGTCCAATTAGCTGGGTACTCGGATGCTGACTGGGCTGGTAATTTAGATGATAGAAAATCAACCAGTGGTGGTTACTTTTACATTGGAAATTGTCTAGTTTCCTGGTTTAGTAAGAAACAAAATTCTATATCACTTTCAACAGCTGAAGCTGAGTATATCGCAGCTGGTAATGCATGTACACAGCTTGTTTGGATGTAACGAATGCTAAGTGATTATGGAATTAAACAGGATTCTGTGTTATTACATTGTTATAATTCCAGTGCGATAAATATTTCAAAAAATCCTATTGAACATTCTCGTACTAAGCACATTGACATTAAATTTCATTATATTTGGGAATTAGTAGAAGAAAAAGTTATATCTCTGGAATATATTCCCACCGAAGATCAACGAACTGACATTTTCACAAAACCTCTCGATAAAAGCAAGTTTAAAAAGATGAAATTTGATCTTGGCATGTGCATTTTAAGATGATTATTTATGCCTACTTGTATCATAGTGTATATATTTGCTAGGTTGAATTCCAATTTTTGAATAATTTGCAAGAAATATGAATTTTTGGACATTCTTCGACCAGTCGTGAGTATACTCGACCAGTCGAACTTCGACCGGTCGTAGATATCCACGATCAGTCGTAGATCTCGGGAATCACTTAAAATTTGGGGATTTTGCTTTCTTCCTCATTCCGTTTTTTCTCTCTAAGGAGCTGAGCTTCGACTTGTCAAACCCACTGTTCATGTTCTTCAAGGTTAGTGTTCCATATACGTTTTTATTGCAGATCTGTGTTTAGATTGTTTCCTTTTCTAGCTTGAAGCTTTCTATTTTGGATTTCATTGAGATTTGGGGTTTGGATTTTGAAAAATCTGTTTTGAGTAAACCCACTTCTCAATCCTTTGCAACTTCTTATTTTCTTGTTATCTTTGTTGCAAATGGCTTCTAGAGGTAAAAAATCTATGGCCCGTGGTCCTTCTTCTTCCTCCAGATCGACCATTATCACTAAGCGTCATCATCTTGATCCCAATGACGATCCATCTTATGTTAGGGACATTAGATTACGTAAAGTTGTTGTTGAACATCTTGTTGATGTTAATCATATTGCACCTTTTGACATCCTTCCTATGCTTGAAGCTGTACGTTGGGTTAACTTATTACATTGGGGTGGGCCAGCATACCAGTCCATTGCCCAATCCATGTTTGCATGTATTAGTGCTTTCTCACAGGATGATTTAACTTTTAAAATATCTACTAGAGAAGGGCTTTTTGACATTGATCGTCATTTAATTTCAGCCCTTATGGACATTCCTGTGAATGATGAGGGTATTCCTATCCATAACCTAACTGATAAACCCTCAATTTCTAAAAAACGCATGCTCACTAGAGATTTGTGCAATATGGATGTTCAATGGACACAAAAAGGGAATGCGCTTCCCGCAAGGTATTTGTTACTCAAATACAGAGTTCTCCCCAAAATCTTTGTGTCTAATCTGTATCCTCGTTCGGGTAATAAAACTGACTTGACCTCGTTTATGGTTCGTGTTATCCATGCTATTGCCAGTGGTACTCAGATTTGTTTACCATCCTTAATCTGTCATTTCATTCTTCAGTTTAGACTCCATCCTGGTCATAGTGACATTCCTTTTGCCTATTTAATGACTGTATTGGCTACACATATGTTAGTCGATATGCCGGTTGATGAGGCACCTATCCATCATTTGATTTTCAACAATACTAATATCAATAAGATGAAGCTGGAATTACTTCCTGAACAAGGTGGTGGTGGTGGTGGTCTTGAAGAAGCTGGTGATGACATTAATATGGATGACATTTTTGAGGAACTGGATTTTGATTCAACAAATGATCCAAATTTTGAACCATCTGATGTTGATGCACGTCTGAGTGCATTGAAGGATAAAGTTGAGAATATAAATGGAAAGATGGAAAACATGTCTGTTGCTCATGATTTACAATTCAAGTACATGCGCAAATATCTTAGGCGATTGAACAAAGGCATGCACCAAGTTGATCCCTCCATTCCTTCTCCGTCATCTGGTTCTAGGTCTGATTAGTTTATATGTGATTTCTGGTCTGTAATAACTTTATAACTTAGCACTAGGTTGACTGATTTTGAGTTGGATACTATCTTTGTTTTATGCTGGGTATTTGTTCTATGTGAAACTATATTGAGTATCTCTATCTCTGGTTTTTGCTATAATCTCATAACTCCTCATATTTACTCTCATATATCTCTTTATTTAGTTCTCCTTTATTGTTGTTTCCTTTGTCATATTGTGACAAAAAGGGGGAGAATGGTTTGTTCTTAACGATGTGATTGTGAGAGGAGTAGCATTGGTTATGTTACTCAGGGGGAGTATGTTTGAACTAGTTGAATGAACTGGTTGAATGTTGAATGTTGAATATTGAATATTGATTTACAGGTAAGCCAGTTGATATTAACTGGTTCATGATTCTTTAACTAGTTGTTTTACTTTATATTTTTCTTGGTTATGTGTTTTGTCACTAATTTGACAAAGGGGGAGATTGTAAGTGCTATAATTTATATCCCTGTCTGTTGTCAAATTTGTGGTGCCAAAATCACTGTTATATAACTTGCATAAGTAAAGCTTTCTCAAAGATCAACATTCATGAACAAGCAAAGCTCACAACAAGCAAAGCTCACAAGTACAAAGATCAACCTTGACTGCCGGTACTGCTCACAAGACATGACTCAAGAATGCAAGACTTTAAGAAGAGTACAAGGCAGTTCATAAAGAACTCAAGACACTTTCAAGGTTGAGCTACATCAAGATTTCAAGATTGAACTACATCAAGACTTCAAGGCTTAAACTTCAAGGTCACTTGTTCCTAATGTTTCAATGTCCTTACTTCATGTTTGAGGTTTGACTGACCTTAGGTTGACCTTAGGAGTAGGCCATTTTGGATACATCAGTCAGATGTTTAATTTACGTGAGTTTGGTCTATTCTTCGACTAGTCCTAGGCTTTCTTCAACTAGTCTTAGCTTTGCTTTGACCAGTCTAAGAAATTCCTCGATCAGTCTCACAAAATTCGGATATTTTCTTTTAGGCTTCGACTAGTCTAGGAATCTGTTCGACCAGTTGAAGGAACAGTGTCGACTGCATCTTCGACCAGTCGAAAGTCTTCGACTCAAAGTCCAGCGATGAAATTAAGGTTCTTCGACCAGTCGAAGGAGATCTTCGACCAATCGAAGGTGACCTACGACCAGTCGAAGGAGACCTTCGACCAGTCGTAAAACGGTCAAAGCTTATCGCGCCCGATTTTTTCAAATATCTGTTAATTCTTCGACTAGTCGAAGAGCTCCCTAGACCAGTCGAAGACGCGATTTTCTCACCTATAAATAAAGCACCAATCTCAGAAGAATTCATTCAATTAATTAATCAATTCAAGCCAATCTTCGTCAAACTTCTGAGAGATAATTCTGTGCTCCATCTAAGCTAAGTGTGCTTATTTAATATTCTCTTTCTTTAACTTTATTTAATTGATTTTGTTTCTTCTATTCCAATCTAATTTGAAAAGAGAAATTATTATTCCCTTTCTTTGGAATCAAAATCAATTAAGGTAAGCCCTATTTGGTTTAATTTAAAATTTATTAGAACTAGAACCATTGTAATTGAGTACTGGACATTGAACTGGGACATTCAATCATCGACTCTGACTTGGTTCTACCGGGCTGCTACAACGAAGGAGATAATCAGATATTTTACATTTAATTGTAAATTTCTTTCTGTTTTAGTTTCTTTCAAGATTTGTCAGAAAAATCTTGTTGTATTGGTTATCTGAGGAGAACCAGGAAAACTCAGAAGTGGGTTTTTTTTTTTAATTGTGTAAGCCCACAGACAAAGACACAATTGTAAAGGTTTTGGGTGAACCTGTGAAAACCTATTTTGTTAGTGAGCGCTAATATCCCCTATGTGAGGATTTTAGGAGTGGAGTAGCATTCTGTGTGGCTGTTGTTTAATAGTTGGTGAACACACAGGCGAACCACTATAATCCCTTGTGTTGTGGTTGAATGATTTATACTTCTAATATTTAATTATTTATTTGTGGGATGTATGTATGGTGGTGAATGTTGTAATCATTTAATTCAAGCATTGTGGAAATTTTGTAATAATTTAGAATTTATTTTCTGCTATTCCCTTATCAGCTTGATATTTAATTTCCTTTAAAGTTGTTCCAGCAAGGTTGCCCTGCCATTTTTATGGTGTATGGCTGTCCCTAGAACAATACATTTGTGATTACAATTTATTTCAGTTCAGTTTGTGTTTATTTCCGTATTCCTCTTTGGTTTGAGATTTGATACAAAGACCTTTCTAGAAATAAGGTTGTCCTACCATAAACTCTGGTTTTTGGTGTAAGGTTGTCCTTAGAACAACATTTGTATCAACCTCTCAAGATCTGAATTTTGAGGTTGTTTTACTTTCCTGCATTGTGATTTATTTTGGCTATCATATTCTTTTTAATTCCGCTGTTATAAGTTTTATTTGGCATAGTCCTATTCACCCCCCTCTAGGACATATAGCTAGGCATTTTCAAAGTTGGTTTCAGTATTCAAAAGTATAGTATAAATAAAGACAAAAAGACAGGTGTTTTGAAAATGAGAGATTTTATTTGTTCCAAAGAAGGTAAACGTTCATTTGATAAATGTGATGTTAATGTGAAGCATCATCGGGATGTAATAAGAACAGGTTGTGAGGCACGTATGAAAATTAGATTGGGAGTTGATGGAAAATATCGTGTTACTGATATTAAGATTGATCATAATCATATTCTTGCATCTCTTGAAGAAGCTCATTTGTTGAGATCACAACGAAGATTTACTCAAAAAGTAGTTGCCGATAACCATGATAATGCAGGTATAAAGCCAAAAGCGACATATGATTTCATGACTAAACAAGCCGGTGGTCGACAGAATGTTGGATATAATTTGATAGATTACAAGAATTATTTACGGACGAAAAGGATGAAAGCAATGAAGAAATTTGATGACGAAGGACTTTTGATATTTTTTTAAAAGAAAGCAAGCTGAAGATGCAATGTTCTTTTATTGTATTCAATTTGATGTTGAAGATTATATCACCAACATTTTTTGGGCAGATGGAAGAATGATTTTAAATTATGAACGTTTTAGAGATGTAATTTGCTTTGACACAACGTATAAAACAAATGAGTATGGACGACCATTTGCACCATTCATCGGTGTTAATCATCATAGACAGACAGTTATATTTGGGGCTACACTCCTCTATGATGAAATAATCGATCCTTTCAGATGGTTGTTTAGAACATTCTGTGATGTAATGTGTAGAAAAAATCCATAAACTATTCTCATAGATCAGGATAAAACTATGTCAAATGCCATCAAGACAGAGTTACTTGGAATGATTCACCGTATTTGTGTATGGTATATGTTTCTGAACGCTTGCAAACATCTAAGTCATCTATTTTGTTCTTCCAAGTCGTTTGGCAATGATTTTAGTAGATGTATATATGATTTTGATGAGGAACATGAATTTCTTGAAGCGTGAGAAGAATGATCATGAAATATAATCTCACAGATAATATATGGTTACAACAGTTATTCAATGAAAAAGAGAAGTGGGCATTAATATGTGGAAAGAACAGTTTTTGTACAGATATGAAGAGCACGTAGCGTTGTGAAAGTTTAAAAAAGGATTTGAAGAAATACTTGCATCCTGACCAAAATATAATCACATTTTTTGAATATTTCGAACGCTTGGTGGATGATAGACAAAATGTGGAATTAGAAGCCAATTTCAAAATGACCAAAAGTTCACCAATTGTGACTTTTCCTGTTAGTATCCTGAAGCACACAACTAATGTATATACACCAACTATTTTCAAATTATTTCAAGCAGAATTTGGTGATAGC
Organism: Magnolia officinalis; assembly: GCA_021015155.1. NCBI lineage: Eukaryota > Viridiplantae > Streptophyta > Magnoliopsida > Magnoliales > Magnoliaceae > Magnolia > Magnolia officinalis. The sequence continues at coordinate 55,120,987 of JAJHSJ010000004.1, forward strand.
CTTGATCAAATAGTGGAAAAAGTAGATGATCCAGTACAACCAGAAAATATCAAGTTTTGAATAGAAGAAATCAGAGTCTTCACATTGTTACTGTTGACTCAATGGACGAGTCCATCACTTGCAGCTGTAAAAAGTTTGAATTCATGGGTATTTTGTGTTCCCATGCATTAAAAGCTACGAATCATACCCTCACAAATATCTCGGCTAAGTACATCTTGAAAAGGTGGACTCGAGAAGCTGCTTCAATTTCATTCCCCTCATTAAGTAGTGGATGTGACTCCAATGACAAAAGCAAGAAATCACAATCCTAGCGTTACAATAGTTTACTTTGTAATTTTATGAAATTGACAACAATGGGTTATGAAAGTGAAGAAGCATTTGAATGTGCTTCCAAGCATTTAGAATGACTGTTGCAAGATTTGAAAAAGATTTCGAAAGAAAAAGAGAATGAAAAAGAACTCTTATCACATGTTGAAAGCCTGAGTAATGAAAAAGACGTTCAAGCTTATCGGGTTAAATTTGAAGATGATGATGTGCATCAAAGAAGCGAAATCATTAAAATTAAAAAAGAAGCTCATGAGAAAGCAATGGAAAGTTATTATATCAAAAGAAAAAGCGTTGAAATCATTGAAGTAAGAGAAAAAGCTCACGAAATTAGAAGAAAAGAGACTTGTCGTGGTAAACGTAGAATTAAGAGTAGCTTGGAGAAAGGAAAATCGAAGAGACGTCGACAGAAAGAGAAGAGAGAAATACCAAATCCAATCTATCCCAATAAACAGCCCACATTAGTACGCTCTATTGTTCAATCTCCATTTGCTCAGGTAGCATTTTGATTACCCTTAGAGTAATGAAAATTTATTTAATAGTGAAATTGAAATTTTTTGATGAACTTAATATTTACTTGTACATAATGTTAGGGATACAATAATGTCGTGCCACTCCCTATGACCACGTACTATATATTGGAAGCACAGATTCAACCACAACTCTCTCCTTCTTGGTGTCAACCACAGCTGTTTCCTTTCATGGATCAATCACATTCATATATCCAGCATTAAGTTAATTCAAATTTTCATATGCTTGATAATTTCAACTTCACTCAATTACTCCAGGTAATGAATACCATTTAAGGAAAGCTGATATAGTTTAGTTTTGTAAAATGAAAATGTATACATATGTATTTTGTAAACTTAGGTATTTTAGTAATTAAAAAAGTAGTTGTTATTCAATTTGAACTTTGATTTGAATTATATCTTAATGAAATTTGATGACTAGAACTATTATCCGTGTCTTCACTTTTCTTTCTTTTTGCCTTTTCATTTCTCCTTGAATATATAAATTGCTGAAATAGTACAATCATGAACAAATTAAAATGCTTGCTAAGCACATCAATATTTGTATGAACATTGCGCATTTATATAAAAAACTTACATGAAACCGGGTATTAAAAACAATGACATTTTAATAAATCCTGTCTATCTCTATTTTGTCGACTCTTCAGCAATTCACTATACTTGTCTATAACCTGAAACACAATTAAAAAAATAAATATAATATGTCAAATGATTATACTGTTTATATCCATTAATACTAGATTAATATATGCTGCTACATGAGGTAGTAAGAGAATGAAAACAGTATATGTGGATATACCTCATCATCGAGCCATCCTCTAGGATCAATCAATAAGTTTAATGGACTTCGAAGGACATAAAGTGCTCTATAATATCCTCCCTAAAGACATGTATAAGGTATTAGTGTGAGGAACTACCACAATGAAAGTAAGTGAATAATGACAAACTAATTAATTTATGTGTCATACTTGCAATCAGTCATGTGAACGAAACCTTTAATTGCAACATCCTCTTCTTGAGATGACATAAGCCCAGCCGCTCTCTCATCCATTGTTGAATCATTATCAGGTGATTTTACTTTGCTTTTAGTATTACGTTTATGATATGTTATCATGTACGGTGATTGTAAGACCTTTGAAGCATTTCTAATCTTATGGAACTCGGACTTACAAGTACAAAATCATGCTTGGTGGCCATTGCATTCATAGGAGAGAAAAATGTGGCTCATTCGCAGTTAATGGTGTATTCGATATTACATTTATAGGAGGGAAAAGTTGTAGACTACATGCTGCCATCCAATTATCCTCCATTGTCTTACACATTGGACTGACATAATTGCATTTCTTTTCTGACTTTGTCAATTTATCAAATATCTCTGTGATGAGTACTTCCTGTGTATCTAGCTTATCTTGCATTCCTTTTAACACCTCCAATAATTGTTTACGTTCCTTCAACATTTCTTTGTGATGTAAGCTCTTTTCGTGATTCCTATTCTGAGTCATAAACTGGTCTTATTTCAATAGCATAAAATTCAATACAAGTTGAAATAAACCGCAATAAAAAGAAAGTATTTCATTAAACAAAATAATCACTATATGAGGAATTTTACTATTTTCTCTTCAATCTTCATAAGACAAGGTTCTAACCACTGACGTATCTCTTTGATTGAATTTGATGTCTCATGTATGCCAATCACAACAAAGACTTATATATCTCAAGTGTGCAACCATGTGATAATTACATAATGGGCAAAAACATAAATATAAAGTACTTATAGTGTGAGGTAAAAGGTGACTCTCCTCATTTGTATGGGTTATATCTTTAATAATCTGATGGAGATAAATATATCAATATAAATATACACTTGGACATAATAGTGATGAATGTTTAAACAAATAAAAATGTATATACCTGTGTGCAGATAAGATTGTCTAAGAATTTTTTATGTGTGCCCGTCTGTCGATAACTGCTATCGACCCATCTTAAAATACGTGGATACACCATCTTCATTGATAACCATGCCAGAAGAATAATATGCTCGTGTAACCATGGCTGTTGAAAACAATATCATTGATGAGAAAGACATGCAAAGCAAAAAAAAAAAAATTGATTGAAAACAACCTGATTAATATAAGAAGTAATACTTACTTCAAAAATCATGACACATCCATTCACGTACTTTTTCTTTTTCCCCACGCTTTCAGAAATGCTCCTAACTAGAAATGCCAAAATGGCAGTGGCCCATGCTTAACTATGCAAATTTTCCAACTCATTCACATAGTGTAATAGAAATATATGAGTTGTCTCTCTGGCGATTGGAAAAAGAATTATATTGAATAAATACAAGATGAACAATTTCGCAAAATTAGATATAGGTTCTTCCTAACTTTCTTCCAACAAATTCTTAATATTCTCTATTAACTCTTTTGAGAAGAAAATTTGCAAAATATTTTTTCTTTAGTTCTTTCTCACTCGCACTCAATTCCCTTCTCAAATCCATATGTTCTCTATTTATACTCAATCCCAATATAATGACAATGTCTTTGGGTTTGAGAAAGATCCTCTTTCCTCCAAGGAGGAAATAATTATGTTCGTCATCCCATCTAGTAAGAAGAGTATTTGGAAATGTGTGTTGAAGTAGAAACTTGGGAAAATGTATAAATCCTTTAAATGAAGTATTTTCTATCACTTTAATATGTTCATCCTTCAAATTCACTTTCTTGATAAAATTATAAAACTTTGACGGCGCATATCTAGTAGTATAATTGACTTTTTATGATGAATGTTCTCCTACATTCAATGAGAAACAATTATAATGAGTTCATCACATACCTTTTTAATATTGCATATTAAATCATTCTAAATTTGATTGATATTATCTGAAAGAGAGGATAAAATAACTCACCATAGCATACCAAAAACCACTTCAATATGATGTCATAGTATGAGAATATAATCCTATTTATAAGACAAATAAATGATGAGAGAAAACTAGATGATAACATAAGAAAAAAATTACTCCGATCCATATATAAACCGATTTTTGGTGACATCGACATATTTGCAATATTATCGAAATATTGCTGATACACTAGCGATACAAGCAACACCTGGAATTTACATAGTCGAAAATATTGGGAATACAAGAGACTTGGAATTTACACCGTCGAAAATATTGGCAATACATTGGTGATATGTAGTGCGCTGCCAGGCGGTAAAATTCTTCAGCGTACTCTCTCATCGACCGACTAGTCTGTCGACAATTTTGGTATTGTTGGAATAATACCTGATCGTAATCGCTAGGGAGGAATCGGGCGCGTAGTAGCTGCTTCATCCGCTGCCATGTGCGGATTGGTGCTTTCATCTGCCTGGTTCGTGCGAGTTATAGTTATTCCTACCAAGCTGACGCTCTTCCTTTCAACTTGTATGCCACTAGCTTGACCTTCTTTGCTTCAGGGATGTCCATATAGTCAAAAAATCGCTCAACTTCAGAAAACCAATCGAGAAAATTCTCAATGTGTAGTTGGCCATTGAAGTTAGGAATATCAACCCGTATCTTGAATTCTCGATCTACTCGATCGCCGCCTGGTCTGGGGTGTTGGAAGATTATGTCGTCGATCTCCTCCTCACTGGAGCCCCCGTCCTCAGGCATGACCCTTGGATGCACTGCCGGTATTATCCTTCGATCAGGCCGATTACGAGTCTCAACAATTGGCGGTGGAGGATTACCACCAGGAATACGGAGTTGCCCTAGGGTTTCTGCCAAGAGATTCACTATGAGGTCCATGGAAGCCTGCAACCCTTGCATGGCTTGCTGCGCTGCTTGAAAAGTTGCCGCCGTTAAAGGCAAATTCCCTGGAGCACCGCCTATGGGATTGTTGCCCGACCCGTCGTTAGAAGTCATCGATCCGAGGAGAAACCTCCCTTTGATACCAAACTGACGCAGGGGAGGACGTGAGGTCGAGCACCGTCTTCCTCAAGAGGATAACTATTCCGAATCCACGGAACTTCTCTAGACTCCTCACAGAGACTTTCTCGAATCCACGAGAAAATAAAGCAGAAAATAGAAATAAATTCTAATAAATTCGAAATAGATTAATGAATGCATAAAAACGAGTTCACAACCCTTTAAATAAGGGTACTAAGCAATGGGAAAGAAATCATAATCAAACTACAACTAAAACTCCTAGAATTCGCGACTTACTATAAATAGTAAACTTATTATTTATAGACGGTCGTGATGTCTACTAGTGCGCAAGGTTTTCGGCCAAAAATAGTAAGTGTCCTATTTGGCTTCACCAAACCGTTCCCCTAATTATTCTAAGCTCTTTTCAAGTTGGGCGCAACTCCTAAAGCCCGACGGATGAAGAGTTATAGTCAAACTAAAACTTACTATTTATAGTAAAAACGAAATTGAAATAGGGAAACGACCGTCGAATTAGGGGTTTCTCGCAATTCCGAGCATCGCAACCCGGCATAGCGGGGTTGGTTGGCTAAAGTAGCTGGTTCTACCCCAAAATAATACATTTTACGTCGGCTAACTCATCCCGGATTGCGAGATACGCCTAATTGAAGGTCTGATGGTCTAGATCACTTCTGTCGCTGACCGGGCCTTTTCTGATCCATCTTTACCATATAATTATCCGCGACCGGTTCTACATCACAAAGTAGAAATAAAAGTCGTTCGTATATGGCCCTTAACCTCTTGCAGTGTTGCTGCTACTGATACAAAGGCTGAACCCCTGCCATTGCTTTCCAACTCCAAAATCATCCTATTCTCAAAGCCCTTCCATCTTCCCCTTTTCCTTCTGAAACCACCCGTGATGACCCCATCTTCGAGATGGTCTCGGCTTCTTCCAATTCATGGCCGCCGGCTCCATTGCCGGCATGGTTGAACACATGGCCATGTTCCCCGTCGACACCCTCAAGACCCGCATGCAAATGGTCAGCGCCTGTCTTCGTAATGTACGCCGGAACCGCATGTCCTTCGGCGCTGTATTTGCGTGCCACGTGCAGACACGGATTTCAAACTTAATTCAAACGGCATGTATTGTATTTATTACTACTAAAACAATGCAGTACGTCATATCCCGGCGATCCAAACACGTAGCGTGTAATATGCAGGTGGGAGTGGGCTTTTAATGCTTGTTTCGGGGTGGCTTTTCTTGTTCTTGTATTCTTTCGGCTTTTGCTGCTTTTTTAATAAATGGTCATCCTTCCAAAAAAAAAAAAAAAAGAAGAAAGAATGGTCCTGCTATTCATATGGTGGGCCTCATGGCCACCGATCGGATGGCTAGGATCATCTGGTAACAGAAATTAGGGGCATGCCCTGCCTAATGACAGAGCCCACCAGATCAAGGCTAGGGTTACTGAAAGGCTGGTCTGTTCTGTGTCTGTCCGTTGATTGGTCCCATAATGGTGGGGTGATGGACGAAGAAGTTTATCCATTGAATAATCTCAACCGTTGGATTGGTGACACATTCTCTGTTGCGTTTTGACCAACGGTTACGTTTGTTTAACCGCCAATTTACTGACCAACAACTGGAATGGGGTCTAGTGCATCCGCGGCCCACTTGATCAACGGATGAATTAGGAACATACAAGTGGGAAATGAGGATTTGATCATCTCCCGGGCTGGGCCAACCCAACAGAAAAGAAATGGAGGAAAAATGGGTAGGATGAAAGAAGAGCAACAATCAACGGTTCGTATAGAGGATCTCATATGGGACATCGTTTTCAACGTTCTTTATAGACTTCCCATCAAGTTACTGATGAAATGCAGCTGCGGATGTAGCGTTTGGACCGCCATATATAGTGCAACACGACCCATAAATCACAAACATGTGCCCAAACCAAAGAAAGGATCGGTACATTATCTTGGCCCTGTAGATTTGGACGGTTGCGATGATGTGATCACACCATCTGGGCATCAATGGCTTGATATGTTCTTCCGAAGCTGAACATCATAACAAGAGAACTGATCACCTGTGGCCGGCTGCATGACACCTCAGTGTGCATTACCATCTATTTTTTTTTCTCACACAAAAGTGCCACTGGCGTAGGACGTCCAAGCCATGCAAATGGTGGGACCCACCATGATGAAAATCATCCGGTCCAAAAATCGGGATGGTCCACTTTTGGCGCTTCATGTGTTTTTGCACTGATGAGACCATGTACATGTACTAACATATACATACACGGAATTTTGCACCGAGAGAGAAGTCTTGTAGCCGACTTAGCAATATGTATTTATACATACGTATGCGTATTCGAGTGGATCCACAACTATATGTACAAGACATATCCAGACTTACATAACATGAAAAGAAGGAGCGAGTCTCGTAATTGTAATTCTATTAAAATGAAGTGAACATTGAGCAACACAAGATGCTTTGTTAATATCGGGTATTTTTTAGTGGCCGATAAGACCTGACGATGGTATTCTCCAAGAGCCCATATCGGAAAGATGTTTCTATATGCAGAATAGCTGATCATACAATTACTGTTGAAGACTCCCATTATTTCCTGCAATAGATCATTGAGAAATAAATAAGTATTTGATTTAATGAAATATCATGATATTTGGTGCAGCCAAACACACCCTTAATAAATTTTCTTGTCAATGTATGTTCTACATGGATTGTTGGGACTTGAGATGATCTACTGGGAAGTTGAGGTTTTTGAAAATATTATGAAGTGTTTGGATGCACAAGCGAATAAAATTGTGAAAATTCAGATTAATCAAGAGGAAACAGAAGTACCCCACGAATTGCGACCATGTTTCTTTTGAGTTTGACTTGTCATTAAAATCCGAAATCTCAAGATGAGAGAAAATACAATTTCGGAAGTTCGGCTATATTAGACTTGTAATTGGAATTCACTTGGAGAGTGCATTCAAATGCACGCTTAGAACATACTTAAAATAGATGTGAAGGCAATTACCTGCTGAGGAAAATCACCATTTTCCATTTGGGAATTGATCAGTAGCCTCGCCGCTCGATGCAAAGGAATTGGATCTCGCTCAGCCTAGATCCAAAAAAAAAAGTGCTGACCTTGTGGAACATAAATTCAAATAAACTAACTCTATGGTGGTAGTGAGATGCACTGTGAATATATATATATATATATATATATATATATATATATATATATATATATATATATATATATATATATATATATATATATATATATATAATTGTAGTTTTTGTACCATTCCAAACTCTTAGAATATACCAAGGGTCCGTTTGTAACGAGGACCCGGATTGGTTTCAGCTCGTATTTTCGACCATTCGGGCTCAGCCTATTGCATGGTCCTCGCTTCGATTTCTCATATACTCTCATTTTATATAGTTAGATTAGTGTTACTAAACTATGATGGTTTATGGATTCAATTCTCATGATTCTAGTGAAATCTAATAGAATAAAATGCATAAACTAGTATGAGCAACAATCCGTGTCAGATGAATTGGCCAAGATGAGACATAGGTGTGGTATTGAAATTTCAAGAAGAGTTGAATTCAGAAATTAACTGGTTCTGAAGAATGATGAAATATGTCACCTTTTCTCTTCAAACCGATGTCCGTCCTATAATTTCAGTTTATGTAAGTGCTAATATGAATAAATAGAGGATTAGTTAATTCTCAAACCTGCCCGGCAGCAATAAGAGCCAGCATAGCCCATCCAGTATTTACCAAATGTGACTTGTTCCGTTCAAGATTTGTATATACCTGTTTCAACATTTGTAATAGAATTAGAATTTATCACCGATGGTGCGTTTGGATGCTTTAATGAATTGAATTTATTGTAACTCTAGTCTCTATGTTTAGTAATGCAAAAATGAATAAGTTGTCATATCCTCCTCCAAATTGTAATTATGTTAATTTCGAATGTGTTTGGAAGACGCATGATTGCAATTTGAGGGCACTTGCTGTCATGAACTCTAAGAAACATTGCACATTTTTTTTTGTCATTGAACTCATTTGTAATTCAATTCACTTGTGCATCCAAACACAGCCCAACACACTGTAATTGGATGTTTATACTTGAACCAGTGGCCTGAATTTCATTAAACGCAAAAAGATAAATTCATAGGGACTGAATTTTGTGCTTCAGCCCCTATCATCCTTCTCCACCCTGTGCGCTCCAGTGGTACCGGGAAGAAGTGGGGCCCATGTGATATATTCATGTCATCCAATCACTCCATCATATGGGTTGCCTTATGCTACAACCATGGCCAAAACTCAGCCCAAACTGAAACTCAGGAGGGCCACAGAACATGGGACAAGTTTAGAGGGGACACCCACCCTTGATTGTCGTGGGGGCCGCCTTGTTGAGTATATCAAATATTCCAGGCCATCCAGATCCTTCCATCTGCCCTCAAGGAATGCTTAGGAAAAAAGAAGTTTTTAATAAAACTCAGGTGGGCATCCCATCTCGCCCTGTCCCTTGTGCTGTGGCTCACCAGAATTTTGGATCGAGCTGATTTTCAAGCAGTGGGTGTAACCTGAGGGAACACATCTGTTAGACGGTACACCATGTGGGCGCCATATCTGACCTGTACCACTACCTCTTTATGTAATTACTTCTATTACAGTGTCCTGTGAGTGAATGATCCAGGTTTTGATCTCTAGTTGTCTTACCTCATAAAACCTTACCAGACTTGGAAGTATCCAAACTACCCCCAAAAATTAAAAAAATAAAAATAAAATAAAAATCTACTGTTTCCATTAAGAAAAGATATAACATTTGAAGTGTCTCCTTCAAACACAAGGCTATGATGACGATTGAACTAAAAATATACTAATAATACATTTTTCAGTATCATCCCAGAGATATATGGATCTATCAGCTTGTTGATTTTTCTAAGGCCCATGTGCCAAATTCCTCATGTCCATGTTTGCTGAGACTGCATGTCAGTATCCAAGTCGCACAAGGAGTAGGAAATGCTTAAGAACACAATCTTCTCCATTTTATTCATAAGATGATAACACTGTTCAATTTTGTCAATGATCTGGTTTTAGATTCAAGGAAAAAAAAATATGTCCCATGTTCACAAAATTCATTCGATTATTAAGGAGAAAATAAAGAATCTATATCAATAAACGAATTCTTCAATCAAGTAAAAGTTACAAACTTTAGGCACTTACCTTATTTTGACATGAAAGGTATCTCTCTCCTGATGTAGAACGTGTCACAGATACGTTCCTAGCATGGTTGGGCCAAAAGAAGATGGACCGTAAATGGACCATAACTTTTGATCCGGGTATCGTTACAGGGCACACAACCTATCAATCTTTACTGAAACGGGTCATTCGAGGTGAACCGACCGATAACGTGGGTCGTATCTGTCCGTTTCGTCAGAAAACGCGCGCTTTCAACTCAAAAATGAATTTTTAGGAAAATTTTACTATTTTTAGTAATTCCGAATTTTTAAAATATTTTTAAAGTTTTAGATTTTCTTTCCTTTTAGAAATAACTTTTAGTTATACTAGGACTCTTCTAGAGAAAGTTTATTTGCAATTTTTATTTTTAAAAATTAGACCTTAGAAGAGTTTTATTAGAATTACGATTTTTATTAGAGTTAGAATTTTGCTATTTTTGGTAATTACGAATTTTAGTTTATTTTTTCTTTATTAATGGTGTAAGGAGACGCATTAGAGAATTATCAATTATTAATTAATCTATTTCGAATTTATTTAGAATTTATTTATATTTTCTGCTCTCTTTTCTCGTGGATTCGAGAAGTCTCTGTGAGTAGTCCAGAGAAGTTCCGTGGATTCGGAATAGTTATCCTTTTGAGGAAGACGGTGCTCGACCTCACGTCCTCCCCTGCGTCAGTTTGGTATCAAAGCGAGGTTTCTCTTTGAATTGATGACTTCTAACGACGGGTCGGGCAACAATCCCATGGGCGGTGCTCCAGGGAAGTTACCTTTAACGGCGGCAATTTTTGAAGTAGCGCAACGAGAGAATCGACAAGCCATACAAGGGCTGCAGGCTTCCATCGACCGCATAGCGGATCTCTTGACGGAAAACATAAGGCAACTCCGTGTTCATGGTGGTGATCCACCACCAGCAATTGCTGGAATTCGTAATTATACTGATCGTAGGGCGATGTTATCAATGAACCACAGGATGATTCAAGAATTTAAGATGAAAGTCGATCTTCCTAGTTTTAATGGCCAACTCTACTTTAAAGACTTCCTCAATTGGTTGCTTGAAATCGAACGTTTCTTCGACTACATGAACATCGTAGAAGAAAAGAAAGTTAAACTCGTGGCCTACAAGTTGACGGGGCAGAGCTTCAGATTGGTGGGAACAACTTCAACTCGAGCGGACGAGACAGATGAAGGCGTCAATCCGCACGTGGTCGCGGATGAAGAAGTTATTGTGCATGCGATTCCTCCCTCGAGATTACGATCAGGTATTATTCCAACAAAACCAAAATTATTATCAGGATAGTCGATCAGTAAAAGGTTATGCAGAAAAATCCTATTATTGGTCCGTGAGAAACGACTTCATCAAAACGGAGTTGCAACAGACCACGAGATTCATCAGTGGTGAACATGTGACCTCTATAGGAATGGAGAACCAACCCAAGACTTCTAAAGTGGAGGGACAATATCTTATCACCGAACATGCCTTTGTTAAACAATCTGAAAAAATGGGAAATATATATTCATTAGTTGAAAAGAAAAAATATGTGAAGCCCGTGAATATCCTTGAGGATTTGGAACCAGTATCGCAGGAGTTTAAGAGGGTTGTGCTCAGTGAACTCCCTAATAAATTACCTCCCATACTAGATATACAAAATCACGTTGATCCCGTCTCAGGGGTAAGTCTGCCTAATTGCTCACATTATCAGAAAAAATATGAGATCTCGAAGGCAGATGTGAAGAAACCGATCGATATTAGTCAAGTCAAGGAAAGCATGAGTACGTGTATTGTGTCAACTCAAGAGCTTAATGCCAAGTACAAAAAAATGGCTAATGAACATCGGCGTCAGAAGTTATCTCAAACTCATGTGTTAAGTCTCCTACGTAACTCGAGGACTAGTTTTTTTCAAGTGGAGGGGTCTGATGTAGAACGTGTCACAGATACGTTCCTAGCATGGTTGGGCCAAAAGAAGATGAATCGTAAATTGACCATAACTTTTGATCTGGGTATCGTTACAGGGCACACAACCTATCAATCTTTACTGAAACGGGTCATCCGAGGTGAACCGACCGACAATGTAGGTCGTATCTGTCCGTTTCGTCAGAAAATGCGCGCTTTCAACTCAAAAACGAATTTTTAGAAAATTTTTACTATTTTTAGTAATTCTGAATTTTTAAAATATTTTTAGAGTTTTAGATTTTCTTTCCTTTTAGAAATAACTTTTAGTTATACTAGGACTCTTCTAGAGAAAGTTTATTTGCAATTTTTATTTTTAGAAATTAGACCTTAGAAGAGTTTTATTAGAATTACGATTTTTATTAGAGTTAGAATTTTGCTATTTTTGGTAATTACGAATTTTAGTTTATTTTTTCTTTATTAATGGTGTAAGGAGATACATTAGAGAATTATCAATTATTGATTAATCTATTTCAAATTTATTTAGAATTTATTTATATTTTCTGCTCTCTTTTCTCGTGGATTCGAGAAGTCTCTATGAGGAGTCCAGAGAAGTTCCGTGGATTCGGAATAGTTATCCTCTTGAGGAAGACGGTGCTTGACCTCACGTCCTCCCCTGCGTCATCTCCCCAACCTCCAGAAGCTAGCTGTTTTGACAATAGGAAGTTACAAGCTTTATGAATTCTACCACTATTCTGGTAGGTTCTTCCACCAGCCACCAACCCCATCACTCCAAACCACGTGCCGTAGGTGTAGCATACTCCCCATTTGCCATACCTATGCAATGATGCTGATCATGTATGTGTTTTATCTGAGTAATTCAGTTTTCACCATAAAAGTAAACAAGATTTTACTCTCTCCTTACAAATAGTATCTCATTTAAGTAAAAGAACACCAAAGTTCATTGCGGCCATATGTCCCATCATGACTCATGTGGAACATCTGTTCTGTTTGTAAGGTGGGCCAATTGATTTAGATGTCCTGGCAAAAAATTCTGATGGATCAACTTATCATAGAAATGGATGACTAATATAAGGCCGATCAAGTTTTTAGCTGTCCATTTATTTCATAATTGTTCCCTACCCAATAAGCAGATCGGCCAAATGGCCTTGGCATCTATGCTATGGGGCCCATTGATGGGTGTCTTGGATCTCACACATGCATGCCATGTTCGCACATGTGGTATTGTGTATAAACATGCTTAACACTAGCAAGCTCTCTTCATATCAACTTAAAATTTTTTCTTCAGATTCTTAATGAAATAGAAGAAAACGCATACCACGAACCATCGGTTTGTTGTACTTTTTCAATGTAATCGACTGCTTTTGCAATGCAAGCTTCTATTTCTTTCTTCCGGTGTCCAGGATATAATTTCATAAATGATGTCAAACCTTGTATTACTGCTGAAGTGTATACTAGTTAGTACTAAATTGAAACTGTCTGAGACTATTTAACATGAGTTTCGTTCCTAAGGAGAACACAAAGGTTACGAAATCTTACGTGTAATCGATAACAATATCCTCAAAAAGTTCAGAAGGATTGATCAACTGGAAAAGCATGAAAACCCAAAATTTTTATAATTATAAATGATCAGGTACACAAGAAGTTCCTTAAAAGGAAAGGTACACTCTTAAAGCACACATGGAAATTAGGTTGGTACAATTTATAAAATTGCATTCTTAATATAACAAGGATGCTTTCTGATTTATTATAGAATTTACTAATATTTTATTGTTTGTACAAGAAGTATAGTTGGGCAATCATAGGCAATGTGAGCATGTTTAAATTTTAGAAAACTAAGGTCATATGTTTGGATTGGATGAAAATAGAAAAAGAGAAAGTAAAACATAGTTAATGATATAAACAAGTGTAAAGTTGACATAAGCATGGAGGAAAAGAAATAGCTTACACTTGTTTGTTTTACTAGAGAAACTATGAAAGGAAGTGTGTTTCTTTTCTATTTTCTAGTGTTTGGGTTGCAATTTTTAAAGTGAAACCTCCTTTCCCTCCAAATTCGAGAGAAACATCTTTTCCTGCCAATTGACTTTTGGAAAAATAATGTTTTTCCTTAGTGAGGCAATGAAATCAATTTCCTTCTCTTTTTTGTGTTTCTCAAATCTTGGTGAGATCCTTCTACGGGTCCTTAGCGTCTCTTCTATTCCCTGAGAGATGCCGCCATACGGATGCAGTCTGGTTCTACGAAGTCCCCCCCAAAAGTTGGCGCCTTTGTTTGGCTTGCGGGAAGAAATCCGGTGCTCATGATTGACAATTTGCGCAAAAGAGGCATGATTTTGTCCAACGTCTGCATGCTTTGCCTCCAAGATGCGGAGCCTGTGGATCATCTCTTCCTCCATTGCCCTTTCTCCTCGGATATCTGGTGGAAAGCCCTCGCCCTTGCTGGTGTTTCTTGGGTCATGCCTAAGTCTATTGATGCCCTTCTCTGCCAGTGACATGTTGACCCCGGAGGGATCTATCGGGAGTAAAAAATGGATGTCCTTGCTCACGGTCATCTTGTGGACAGTCTCGTTAGAAAGAAATAACTGCTACTTCACAATAGGAAGGTTTCTTTGCAGGGGTGTTTTGTAGGGTGTTGATTCTATTAAAAGATTGGGCTCCTTCGCCTCCTTTGGGTTTTTGGGTCCTTGGGATTCAGTTTCTGGCCTTTGGGTTTCCTTCAGTCATGGGACTGATTGTTGTACCCTTCTTTTATTTTTCTTTTTTCCTCTTTCCTTTTATTTTCCCTGAGTTTTGTTTCAGTTGTTATTTTTGTTTTTTTGGGCCTTGCTTAATAATATTATTCACCTTTCATAAAAAAAAAAGTTTCTCAGACAAAGAAAATGTCACATCAAAAGGAAACTTTTTGGTTTCTTATATCACCGATACATAGAATTTTTGATACTATCAATGTTATCGGTATCGCCGAGCTAGAGATATGGATAATATCGGGATACTCTGATTGAGGACAATTGTTATGGCCCATGTGCATTGATGTTATCGGATAGTGGGCCCATCATGTGACCAATTCTTACACGTTGGGCCATATTAACAAGTCGAAAATATTGGCAATACATTGGTGATATGTAGTGATATATCGCTGATACATAGAATTTTTGATACTATCAGTGTTATCGGTATCGCCGAGCTAGAGATATGGATAATATCGGGGATACTCTGATTGAGGACAATTGTTATGGCCCATGTGCATTGATGTTGTCGGATAGTGGGCCCATCATGTGACCAATTCTTACACGTTGGGCCATATTAACAAGTCACGGTTGGCCATTCACATATATTTTGGGGGGGGGGGGAAGGGGGGTGGACGAGCTTGAGAAAGTGACTTGAATATGTAAATTGGATCAAAATCACAAATGTGGTAAATTGCTTACATATGTAAATGGATTCCTACGTATATAATTTACTGTGTGAAACATTTAAGCATTTAAATGGTTTGTAGACAAATATGCCCGTAATTAATAAAAATTATCCAATAAATGTTAAAACTTTAAAGTACGCCAGAACCTAGCTATGGGATGTTCTACAATTTCTAACTTCTTGAAGGTTACAACTTACAAAATGTGGCTAATGAAGAGAAGATTACAATGAATCGATATAACCACTTTCTAAGTGGGTTTACTTCAATTTCTAACAATATTGGAAGCATTTGCATGTCTTTGTTTCCTTCTCACTAAATTTACAATGTTGCTGCTATGCAACTACAATGAATTACAAATATGAAACGAGTGGTCTGCGTTGTTGAGCTGGTGTTGTGCAGAACTTGAGGATGAAATCAGACAGACTATTAGCATAGATGTGAGTTTTTTATGATTTTCTCATCAAAGTGTGTATTTGTGGATGAGATAGTGCGAGAAGATTTGAATTGTTGAATGATGTCAGTGGTTGTTACCGCTGGAGGAAATGACATTCGAAAAGTGGGCTGGCTGCATGGTGGTGCTGGTCATGCGGCCAGAGCTGGTTTGGAGTCCAAAGTTTTCTTTTAGTTTTTTTTTTTTCAAAGTGAGTGGTGACGTGGGCCAATGAGGATTAGGCAATCAGGGAATCCTTGTTTACCAAATAACAGAGGATCCGGACTTACGACGGATTGGATAGTGACTCCAGCGCCACCCAACTAGTGTATTGGGCAATGTGGGACCCACCCTAATATATGTGTTTTATATTCTAGCCCTCCATTCATTTTGCTAGCTTTATAGGGCATGGGCCCAAAAAATAAATAAATAAGCCCAAGCTCGAGTGGACCACACCCACTGTTTATTTACTATTTAACCTGTTGATAAGGTCACATGACTTGGAGAAGGGAAAATGACCTTATGAAGTTTTTAATAAGGGCCCTCAATCATCATTGTTTCCTATGGGCTACCTGAGCTTTTGATCTATTTCATTGGCTGTGGATGGACGACTATGGATAAAACAAATACATCACAGTGGCCACACAACTCCCAAGAACATGGTGTTGGGTCACCCCAATATACTTCTGTTCACAGCACCTGTTTAACATAAGTGCTTAAGAAACCCTTGCTCTGTGGGGCCACCATATTATATATGCAACATCCACTCCGTCCACTAGGTTCTATGATATATTCTAGGCCGTTGGAGAAAATATCATCTGGATACGTGACTTATATGGGCCACACAACAAGAGACAATTGGGGATGGTATACCAAGTATGAGTTTGTTTGTGGGGCTGCACTGGTGTGAATCTTTCATCAAATCCATTAATCAGGTGTAATTCACCGGGATGAAGTTAAATACAAAAACATCATGATAAAAAAAATATCAAGTGGGCCACACCATCTCAGCCTAGATTTTTGGGAGCAATTTCACATTGTTCCCATTGGAATGGCCCGTCAGAGCTTTTTATCAGGAGGATCTTGTGTATTTTAATTAAAATAAGATTTCTCACTTGATGTATGGCGTGGATTTACATAAAAAACATGGTGGCCCCCTACAGAGCTTGGGTGTTACGTAAAAAAATAAAAAATTAATGCATTCAAAAAATCCATCACAATTTGGGAATGTAAATGCACGGTTAAATGCGGGCTCACTTCATCTTTCAGCCAACCAGTTACAGTTGGTCCGCTGCTACTCCATGGAATCCCTACTATAGGTGAATCTGGACCGTCCGATTGGCGGGCCCTGCTACGGATGATCGGTGAATCTTTAAAAATACCAGCAGCTGATGAACAGAATATTCCCTTTTTTGAATAAGAACATTGACTTTCGCGGCTTTCTCTACCACTGAGTCATCCCCTCAGAGGGACCACTTCATGGATGGTCCAGTATCACCAAACGTACAACCACGTGTACGGTGGAGCGGCAATGCTTCTTTCTTGCTTTTGCAAGCTCAATCCCTCTGCCGCGCTCTGTCTCTTTTACAAATGGCAGCCGCGTCGCTCCTCCTTAAAACTATATCAACCTCAAACCGAGGATACGTGTAGTGTCCTTGACCGTTACTTCCTGACAGTCTGGACCGTGTGGTTTGGTAATCGAGACCGTTGATATGATGGGTATTGTACTAATGGGGGATTCCTCTTCCCTGAGGGGTCGTTTGGATGCTTCTAATGGCTTGTTTAAAACATGCTGGTTAACTCACAGTGATGACTGGAAGTGGGTCTTTGGAAAGAGCCCTCCCTTCCCGTTTTCTTTTTTTGGTTTTTTTTGTTTTTTTTGTTTTTTGTTTTTTGTTTTTGTTTTTAGTGGTCTTGAGTCCGTAGTTTTCTTTTAGTTTTTTATTTTTATTTTTTTTTAATTTTTAAGTGAGTGGAGACGTGGACCAATCAGGACTGGGCAAACAGGGCTGTTTACCAAATAACAGAGGATCCATACAAAAAGAAAAGAAAAAAAAAACTTATCATATTGATTAAAAAACTTCTTTGGCCCCTAAGAAGTTTTGGTCGTGGCAGGGTTAGAACGCAATCCGCAAGTTCTAGCCATAGACATCAGGTGAGGAATTTCATCATAGCCGTTCACCTTACATCCCAAGAATAAGGGCGATCTAAATCAGATGGACCACACCACGTGTAACGTGTAAAATTACGGTTGAAACCTCCAAGTTACAATTGATGTGGTCTGCCTGTTTGGATAAGGGGATCAGGCCGATTTTTGGAATGTTTCTTCACCTAATGAACTGTCGGATGGATAAAATCATCATGGATGGCCCTCAGGAGCCTATGGGTGTGATATTTTAGACCATGACCCATCTACTACGAAGTCATAGCTTTGACAGTCTAGATAAACATGCATCTGCCACGCCTTATCCTTTTTCTAGCCTTATACATGTGAGGAATTATATCATAGTTGTTGGCCCTAAATTACTGGAATAATTTCGATCCACCAGTTGTGGGGGCGTACGTGTAAGTCCCAGAAAAAAAAAGTCCGATCCAAAACTCAGGTGGGCCACACCATAGGAATAATGTAAAAATATCATTGAAATCTATAAGTTCAAGTGGTGTGGCCTTGCATGAGTTCTGGAATGGTTTATCTCAAAATTTAGAGAAAATGACCAGTGTAGACAAAACCTTTTATCCAGCGGTTTTTTACGAAGGAATACAAACTTAAGTTACCAACTTAGACTATCACGTGCGGGCAGCGACTTTGAGGACGAAACTGCCCCTCCTTTTCACTGCGAAGATGAGCGCTGACGCTCCTACGGCTGAGAGTTGTACGAACGGCTTAGAAGAGATCAAAGTTACATGGCCCCACAACTACGTATTTATTATATCCACAACGTTCATCCATATTTTGAGATCATTTCGGAGCATTATCCAAAAAAAAAAAAAAAATCATATCCAAAGATCAACTGGACCAAAACCACAAAGAGCAGCGGGGAAATTGATTTTCACCGTTAAAACTTTTGTAAGGCCCACCATAACATTTATTTTCCATCCAATCTATTCATAAGGTCACAAAGGCTGGATGAAGAGGAAAAACAAATTTCATAATGATCCAAAACTTCTGTAACCCCTAAAAAGGTTTCAATGGTAGACGTTCAATTCCCCACTGCCTTTTACAGTGTGGTCCACTTAATAGCTAGATCTGTCTTATTTTTCATCTCAAGCCTTAATACGAGTTCTCCAAATATATGGACGGTTTGGATATAACACATACCTCATAATGGGATCCACAAAAATTGGTAGGGATTACATCAGGAAAAAAAAAAAAAAAAAAAAAACCAGCGTGTTGGGGTCGCCGGGGTGCGGGTCAAAACTGGGCCTATGGCTACGGATTATAACCGTAGCATAATTGCAATGCTATGCACTTTTTTCTCATTTTATTTTTATTTTTTACATGGAGAACTTTATTCTACCTACATTTTTCTCTAATACATATTTATATAAATATGTGTGTGTGTGTGTGTGTGTGTGTGTGTATATATAGATTTCTCTTTTTTTTTTTTCATTTCTTTCTTTATTTATTTAACAAGAATATCTTCTAAACTAAAATTAGTTACTTGACGTACCACATATGATTTTGGGGTAGGAGAAACTACTTTACCAACCAACCTAGTTATTTTCCAAGATTCCATCAGGTCGATGATCGAAAATACATTTGATTCACTTCGCGGTCAATTTCAATCACTTCGTGGTCAAACTAGAAATTGAGCGGGCAAACATGAAATTGAGTGGGCAAGGTAGGAATTGAGTGAGAGAACCTAGAAATTGAGTGAGGCAAAGTAAGAGTTCAGCGAGGGAAGCTAGAAATTGAGCGAGGCAACCTAGAAATTGAGCGAGGCAACGTAGAAAATGAGCAAGGGAACCTAGAAATTGAGCGATGGAACTTACGATTTGAGCTAGGCAACCTAGGAATTGAGCGAGGGAAGTTAGAAATTGAGTGAGGGAAGCTAGAAATTGAGCGAGGGAAGCTACAAATTGTGCGAGGGAACCTAGAAATTGAGCGAGGCAACCTAGGATTTGAGCGAGGCAACATAGCAATTGAGCGAGGGAACCTAGGAAATGAGCGAGGCAACGTAGAAATTCAGCGAGGAATCCTCAGAATTGAGCGAGGGAAGCTAGAAATTAAGCGAGGGAACTTAGAAATTCAGTGACGCAACCTATGATTTGAGCGAGGGAACCTAGAAATTGAGCGATGGAACTTACGATTTGAGCTAGGCAACCTAGGAATTGAGCGAGGGAAGCTAGAAATTGAGCGAGGGAAGCTACAAATTGTGCGAGGGAACCTAGCAATTGAGCGAGGCAACCTAGGATTTGAGCGAGGCAACATAGCAATTGAGCGAGGGAACCTAGGAAATGAGCGAGGCAACGTAGAAATTCAGCGAGGAATCCTCAGAATTGAGCGAGGGAAGCTAGAAATTAAGCGAGGGAACTTAGAAATTCAGTGACGCAACCTATGATTTGAGCGAGGGAACCTAGAAATTGAGCGAGGGAACCTAGGAATTCAGCGAGAAAACTTAGGATTCGAGCGAGGCAACCTAGGAATTGAGCGAGAGAAGTTAGAAATTGAGCGAGGGAAGCTAGAATTTGAGTGAGGGAACCTAGAAATTCAGCGAGGCAACCTAGGATTTGAGCGGGGGAAGCTACAAATTGTGCGAGGGAACCTAGAAATTGAGCTAGGGAAGCTAGAATTTGAGCGAGGGAATCTATAAATTCAACGAGGCAACCTAGGATTTGAGCGAGGGAAGCTACAAATTGTGCGAGAGAACCTAGAAATTGAGCGAGGCAACCTAGGATTTGAGCGAGGCAACGTAGGAATTGAGCGAGGGAACCTAGGAAATGAGTGAGGCAACGTAGAAATTCAGCGAGGAATTCTAGGAATTGATCGAGGGAAGCTAGAAATTAAGCGAGGGAACCTAGAAATTCAGCGAGACAACCTAGTATTTGAGTGAGGGAAGATAGAAATTGAGTGAGGCAAGGTAGGAATTGAGCGAGGGAAGATAATGAGCTTGCAATTAATTAGGTGATGGGGTCTTACGAAGACTCTTACAATCAACTCCCCTTGTATTTACATGAGTTGAGGATGGTCAACCCGGGGACGGTGACTGTTGTGCTTGTTAACAAAGAGACTTTGAGGTTTGAGAAGAAAATCAATTCGCTTCACTTCACGGTCATTTTCATGCATTTCACGGTCAATTCCGGCGATTCCGTTTAGATTCACGGTCATTTCCATGCACTTCACGGTCAATTCCCTTCACTTCACAGCCATTTTCATGCATTTCACGATCATTTCGCTTCACTTCACAATCATTTCCATGCATTTCACGGTCAATTCCGGTGATTTCATTTAGATTCACCGTCATTTCGATGCACTTCACGGTCAATTCCCTTCACTTCACGGTCATTTCCATGCATTTCACGGTCAATTCGCTTAACTTCACGGTCATTTCCATGCATTTCACGGTCAATTTCGTCGATTCCGTTTAGATTCACGGTCATTTTCATGCACTTCACAGTCATTTCCATGCATTTCACGGTCAATCCCGGCGATTCCGTTTCATTTCACGGTCATTTCCATGCATTTCACGGTCAATTCCCTTCATTTCACGGTCATTTCCATGCATTTCATGGTCAATTCCCTTCTATAACCTACTTCTAGCAATATCTTCTGGTGTCTTGCTTTTTAAAACCTGTCATCTCCTTTGCAATGAAGTTGGGTTGAACATGGCTTGAGATTGGATGGAAGAATGACACTTAGATTAGCTGAGGCTCTCTTTCCAGTCTTCATTCATGAATTCTTGCTTTATTGCTCTCTTTAAAGTGTTTCCAATGTGTTGGGTCAGGCAACCCAAGACCTCAACCCGAGCCTAACCCAAGTTTTATTAGGTTGGTGTTTGTATGGCCCAACCCCAAGACCAAACCCGATACATCCTGCCCAAGCCCAACCCAATGTCGGGTGGGTCACAGGTTGGTCGGGTTGAACCCGCCCAACTTTCAACCCTAAAATCAAATATGGTACGTCAAGTAACTAATTTTAGTTTAGAAGATATTCTTGTTATATGAATAAAGAAAGAAATGAAAAAGGAGAGAAATTTTTTTTATATGCTTATATATACATATTTATATAAACTGTGTTAGAGAAAAATGTAGGTACAATAAAATTCTCCATGTAAAAAAAAAAGTAAAAAAAAGTGTAAAGGATATGGCTATAGCTACGGTTATAATTCGTAGCCATAGATAACCGTGGCCTTTTATTTGAATCGGCAATGAATCGCGGATTCCACGATCCATCCCCAAATCCTACAGCGAGTTGCGGTGGAATCGCAGAATCCGCGATTCATCGCCGATTCAAACAAAAGGCCACGGTTATCTATGGCTAAGGATTATAACCGTAGCTATAGCTGTATCCTGTGCACTTTTTTTTTTTTACATGGAGAATTTTAT
Source organism: Magnolia officinalis (assembly GCA_021015155.1). Lineage (NCBI taxonomy): Eukaryota > Viridiplantae > Streptophyta > Magnoliopsida > Magnoliales > Magnoliaceae > Magnolia > Magnolia officinalis. Next base: position 55,143,302 of record JAJHSJ010000004.1, read on the forward strand.
TCTACCTACATTTTTCTCTAACACATATTTATATAAATATGTATATATAAGCATACAAAAAAAATTTCTCCCCTTTTTTCATTTCTTTCTTTATTCATATAACAGAGTCCATAGAAGACTTCTAGTATGCTTGTCATGGGGAACAATTGTTGCTTTCGCAACCTCCATAGTTCAGTTAGTATAGTTGTAAGGAGAATCAAGATTGATTTAGCAGGTTGGACGTCCAGCTTTAAGCCGGTTGACGCTTGTAAAGTTTTTGCTTTCTTAAAATTGCAATTCCTTGTGCCTTCCTCACGTTGGCCATTTATAAAAACATGAATCCTTCTCAGTACGACACCAATTACATGTTGAATGGCTAAAAGTGCCTCTCCGAAAACTTCTAAGAAAAAGCACCAAACCAATACCAACTTCCAGCATTTCAACTAACAACTTTCTTTCACTTCTCAAAAAGGTCAGGTTTAGTACTTAACCACTAACAACTTCAAGTTCCATTCTCAAACCCCAAGACTTATTACTGACCAATTACAGACCATAATCTATCCCCCAAATCTTCTAAAAGACACCAACATGCAGTTTTCAACCACATTCTTCCAGTTGTTCCCATTCATACCGATGATTGAGCAAGATAAACAATTACCACATACAATCCCCATGGTCAGCATTAAATCACCAACAACTTCAAATCCCATTCCTTAAATCCAAGACTCACTCCCAAACAAATTAAACAACGAATGCGGAAATCCCATCTCTCAGAAAAAGACAAAAAGAAAAGAAAAAGTCCAAGAAAATGCTGATTTCCAATTTCTAAAAGAAATCATTTAAAAACAAAATAACTACCAACTCAAACTCTCAAACAATTCTTGCGTTCAGTATTAAACTACAAATTGAGCGAAGGAACATACGAATTGGGCGAGGCAACCTAGCAATTGAGCGAGGCAATGTAGAAATAACAATTTCGATCCCTCTCCCTGTACGCCTTTTTCATCACTTTCCGCTGATCCCTCCGTACCCTCGTCATCATTCTCGTTACCCTCATAACTTAATTCATAGCTTTCGATGACCTACAAAATGTATCAATGCACATATAAGAGTCGAAAAACTTTTAATAGTGAATTAAACAACATTTCGTTTTAATTAAAAGCTCATGATAGCTCACATGAAAACTAAAAATTTCACTACGTAAAGAATCATAACGCAAAAAAGTAAACATAGTTGAAATCGAGCGAAGCAAACTAAAAATTGAGCGAGACAAATTAGAAAATGAGTAAGGGAAACATGAAATTCAGCAAGGCAAACATTAAATTCAACGAGGCAAGATGAAACTGAGCGAGGCAACCTAAAAAATTGAGTGAGGCAAGGTGAAAATGAGCGAAAAACCTAGAAATTAAGCGAGGTAACCAAGAAATTCAGCAACGAAACCGAGACAATGAGCGAGGGAACCTAAAAATTCAGCGAGGCAACCTAGGAATTGAGCGAGGAAAGCAAGAAATTGAGCGAGAGAACCTAGAATTTGAGCAAGTCAACCTATCAATTGAGCGAGGCAACGTAGGAATTGAGCGAGGCAATGTAGAAATTCAACGAGGTAACCTGGGAATTGAGCGAGGGAAGGTAGAAATTGAGCGAGGCAACGTAGGAATTGAGCGAAACAACGTAGGAATTCAACGAGGTAACCTGGGAATTGAGCGAGGGAAGGTAGAAATTGAGCGAGGGAAGCTAGAAATTGAGCAAGGCAACGTAGGAATTCAACGAGGTAACCTAGGAATTGAGCGAGGGAAGGCAGAAATTGAGCGAGGAAAGCTAGAAATTGAGCGAGGCTGGAAGGGTTGGAGGTACAACAAAATATATGCAATTTTTTAGAGTGGGAACGCTGTAAGTATATGTATTTCTCCGTTGTTCACTTTGCTTGATTTGACACTTACACTCCATATATTAACACCAGTCAGGGTTCTTTTGCAGACTATCCTATAAGATCCATGTGGAGAAGCTCGAGTGGTCTTGTGGTGGTATTGGAGTTCACCTTTTTGTGAGAGCTCCTAGTTTGTTTACCATACTGGCATTCACCACAAATCTTGTCTACTTTTTGCATCTTAGGTAGACCTCTAATTAGTTCTCCTTTGCTCAATCTGTATAAATTTCGGTAGTGTACATGTCTGAGGCGTTTATGCCATAATTCTGTCTCATCGGTATGGACCATGTAGCACGTTTGTTTAGATGAGCTACCATCGCTTACTATATAGCAGTTTTCAGAAGTTCTGCGACCAGTTAATATTACAGAACCCTTTTCGTTTATAATTTCATAACCTCGATTAGAAAATTTAACATTATGGTTGTTATTGCATATTTGAGATATGCTCAACAGGTTGTGTTTTAAACCCTCAACATATAAAACATTTTTAAATAAGGGAAGGTTATAGAGTTGGACCGTACCTTTGCCAATTATTTTGCAGTTGCTACCATCACCAAATGTGACTGACCCATCAGTCATATATTTAAGATCGGTGAATAGCGCCTTGTCGCCTGTCATATGTCTGGAGCATCCACTATCAAGGTACCATTTCGAATGGCTTGTAGCTTTGAAAGCAGTGTGAGCAACCAAACAGGCAACCTTAAAAACCCATTTCAGAACTGTTTTGGGTTTAGGAGAATAGTTGGTCTTCTTTTGTTTACAGTTGTGAGAGTGACCTACTGAGTTAGATTTTAATAGCTCCTTAAGTAAATCAACAATTTTTTTAGCTAGTGGGTTTCGAATCTGATTTTTGAAATTTATATAGCTGCTTTTGGGTTTTTGAAAAGTTTTTGTATTTTTAGAAAAAACTTGACTAGTACCTTTTCCTTTTGAGTTAGAAGTCTCTCCTTTCACAAAATTGGAAGGAGTATTCTTCTGTTTAGGAGACGTGTTTTTATCATAGCCCAACCCGGATCGATCGCCACATTTTCTTGATCCGGATAATAATTTTTCTAATTTTGGATCACCTTGGGCATATCTCCATGTGTCCTTCAAACTCAGAAGAGAAGATACTTCATTTTTAAGTTTCTCATTTTCAGATTTCAAATTTTCAATCAGGGAGGTTTTGAATTCCAGATCACACTTTGATTTTTTAAAACTATCTGAAATTTGGGATTTTTCTAAAACAAGGGTTTCAAAACATTCTTTGAGTTTAAAAAACTTTTCTTTTTGAAGTTTAAGTTTGACGGCAATTTTGCAACTTTCCTTATATAAGGCATTGTAAGCATCTTGAAGATCTTCATCATTTTCATGATCACTATCCAAATTTTCTTCACTTGTTGAATCATCGTGATCTGAAAAAGTAAACTTGGCTAGAGTCATAAGGGCCTTAAGTTCACTGCCCGACTCAGTTTCTGAATTTTCTGATTCAGAAGAGGCTTCAGAATCAGACGATTCATCCCAAGTAGCCAACATACCCTTCCTTTTGGATCTGTCATTTTTAGGACATTTGTTTGCTAAATGCCCATATTCTTGACAGTTGTAACATTGACTATCTTTCAAAGACTTCCAAGTTTTAGACTTAGGTTTAGAACGTTTCTTTTCATTTGCCTTTTGAAAGTCGACTCTTTTCTTACTTTTGAAAATCTTATAAAACTTTTTCGCCAAAAGGGCTATATCATCTTCAGAATTTTCTGAATCTGAATTTTCTTGAGTAATACCTTTAGATGACTTCAAAGCAATAGATTTACCTTTAGGAGCTTTAAAACTTAATTCATAGGTTTGTAAAGAACCAACTAATTCTTCTACCCTCATATTATCCGTATCACGAAGTTCCTGGATTGCGGTTACCTTAGAATTGAACCGTTCAGAAAGAGAGCGTAGTATTTTTGCACACACTTTACTTTCTGGGATCTTATCGCCAAGACCCCACATTGAGTTTACAATGTCATTTAATCTAGTGTAAAAGTCCATAAACATTTCATTTTCCTCCATATGAATTTCTTCAAATTTAGTTGTGAGGAGTTGGACTTTAGATTTCTTGACAATTGATGTACCTTCGTGTGTCATTTCTAATATATCCCAGGCTTGCTTTGCAGTATCACAGGATATGATTCTTTTCAACTCATCCGGTGATAGTGCGCAAGTGATTGCATTTAGTGCTTTAGCATTTGCACTATCTCATTTTTCTGAAGTGTGGTCCATTGGAAATACGGTGTAATTTTCATAGATTTTGAACCATCAACACCAGTTACTTCCATGATAGGAGGATTCCATTCAGTCACTGTGGCTTGCCACACACTTTCATCCATTGATTTGAGGAAGATCCTCATTCTGGCTTTCCAATAGGCATAGTTGGAGCCATCAAAGGGTGGAGGCCTAATAACTGAAAGGCTATCAAAATTTGACATCTTTTTATATAGCTTAGATCGTTAGCTTAGGAAATAAATCCAAATAAAAAGCAACAAAAATGAGCTATTAGGCTTTGATACCACTTGAAAAGGTCAAGCTATATGTCCTAGAGGGGGGGTGAATAGGACTATGCCAAATTAAAATAAAATCAGCGGAAATAAAATAAACCAATAGCCTTACAATTATAAATCAATTCACAATGCTGAAATCAAATCACCTTGATAAATAAGTATTGAGAGATTGATACAAATTCACTTCTAAGGACAACCTTACACCATAATAAACAAGGGCTTATGGTAGGACAACCTTATTTCTAGAACATCTTTTGGATCAAGGACTCAATTTTAATAGAAATAAATGAATAGCAAGGAATTGAAATTAAATGCAGAAATATAGATCTAAATTATTACAACAATCCCCACACTTGCTTGAAATGTAAATAGTTACAACATTCACATCCACTTGTACATTCCACACAATTGAATGATAAAAGATATGAAAATTAAGCAAGCATTCAATCCACAAGACAAAGAGTTACAGTGGTTCGCCTGTGTGTACACCAACTGTCTTTCAACAGCCACACAGAATGCTACTCCACTCCTAATATCCTCACACAGGGGATATTAGCGTTCACTATCAAATAGGTTTTCACTGGTTCACCCAAAACCTTTACAATTGTGTCCTTTTCACTCGGGCTTACACAATTCAAAATCTCCTCTTTTCTGAGTTTTCTGGCTCTCCTCAGATAACCAATACAATGAGATTTTTCTGGCTTAACCTCAAACAAAACCAATACAATGAAATTTTTCTGGCTTAACCTCAAACAAAACCAAAAGTAATGAAATTTTACAAAACTGTAAAATACCTGGATTTCTCCTTTTCGTAGCAGCCCGGTAGAACCAATCGGAGTAGATGATTGAATGTCAAAGTTAAATTTCCAATACTCACTTTAATATGGTTCTAAATTCTAATAGATTTTAGATTTTAACTAGTTGGGCGTAGCTATATTTGATTTTGATTCCAAGAAGAAGGAATAAGGTAATTCCTCTTTTCAAATAAGATTGGAATACAAAAACAAAATTAAATTAAATAAGCTAGCAAAAAAGGAATATTAAATAAGCACAACGTAGCTTAAAATAAACACAGACTTATCTCAGAGTGATCACTTGAAATTTTTTGAATTGAATCGAGTTGAATTGTAAAAACTCTGAATTTCGTGTTCAATTTATAGAAACAAAAATCGCATCTAAGACTGGTCTTAGAAACCTTCGACTGGTCGTAGCTCTAATGGATATTTGAAATATTGAGCGCGATCTTTGAAAGTCGTTCCACGACTGGTCGTGGGAAGCCTACGACTGGTCGTGGGTCACCTACGACTGGTCGTAGCTATCTATGACTGGTCGTAGGACCATAGATTAGGTTGCTGGACTTTGAGTCGTAGCTCTACGACTGGTCGAGAACGAGTCGAAGACACTCCTACGACCGGTCGAAGGACCTCTAGGACTGGTCGTGGGTGTACCAAAAAATTTTGAAAATCTTCAACAACTTAGGACTGGTCGTGGAATTTCTTGGACTAGTCGAACCAATGCTAGGACTGGTCGAACAGGAGCTAGGACTGGTCGTAGAATAGACCGAACTTATGTAAAATAAACATTTGATTTATGTATCCAAAGTGACCTACTTATAAGGTCAACCTAAGGTCAGTCAAACCTGAAACATGTCGTATGGACATTGAACTTCAACCATTCAACGAATGTAGATATTGGAACCATATCAGGCTTGAGATCTTGAACTTGTTGTAGCTTTAATCTTGAGATCTTCATCAGCGTGAAAACTACTTCATGCGTTGCTTATTAGTCTTGAAGTCATTTCTTGAGTTGTTTCTTGAGACTTGAACTTCAACATTGTAGCTTCTTGAACTTCAACATTGTAGCTTCTTGAACTTCAACATTGTAGCTTCTTGAGACTTGAACATTGTAGCTTTAAACATCGATAGGATGATGAAGTACACTTTGTATTTCTTAAAGACATCCAATGTCATGAAGTGTTTATGCAGTGTCTTGAATACATATAAATCACCATACAAGCACAAGACACAGATAGATGTTTTGACACAACAAAATTTGACAACCAAAGGAGCATGAGACCATAACACTTATAGCTAGGACCTATTGTCGTTGTTGCATCAAGAGCATCATTTGCTCTAATCTATCTGGGGGAGGGGATGCCTGAGGTATAGGTGGCGCCGACGAAGAGGCGTGGTTCTGACCGAGAACCGGTGGCGCACTTGGCATTGGCCCATCTGTGGGGCCGGTGGCCGGTTGTGAGTCCGGCATTGTCTTGCTGCCTGGACCCAAACTAGGACCCTGTTGACTATCATTGGGAAGAGGGGTTCCGTCAACCAACCCGCCAGGTGGGGGACGTGCCGTGTTCGAACTGGTTTTAGGAGGCATTCCCTATATACAACATAGGGTACAATATTCATGAAATTAGAGTGATATCGTACATACATCATCAACTTTTCCAAACATTCATGCATTATCAAAACAAAAGGAGCTCCATGCATTTCATTAAATAAAATTTGTCATAGATACATATGGTATTGCATTAGAGTGATATCGTACAATATTCATGAAATTAGAGTGATATCGTACATACATCATCAACTTTTCCAAACATTCATGCATTATCAAAACAAAAGGAGCTCCATGCATTTCATTAAATAAAATTTGTCACAGATACATATGGTATTGCATTACATGTACTATGACAGAGAATGCACGATGGCTGACTAAAACAAAATATTTCTGCATTCACAATCCTAACATCGGAACTAAGCCTATCCAAGGCTATTACAAAAAGAAGTAGCTACTAACTACACTCCTAATCCTCCAATTCTGGTGAAGGTGGAGGTTCTCCCTTATCCTGCATGCAGCACAGGTGGGCCTTCAGAGTGCGGGACATCCTCTTGAATTTCTTCTTAAGATATTCATGGCTTTCCTCGATCTTGGCCAAGCGGGCGTTGTGGGCACCCCAATCCTGGCGGTCATCATGAGCGGTGGGAGGCTCCCAGTCAGAGTCCTGAGCCTCCAACTTCTTCTTCTTCTTGTTCTTCTTCCTCACTTTCTTCCTCTTCTTCTGTCTCCTCCTCTATCTCATCCCTGAATTTTTCAAGTCGGGCCTGGAGTTGTCTGGGACCTATATTCATGTTATTTAGGGTTTTCTCGTTGATGTAGTGGATAGTAGTGAGATTATCCATGTGGAGCTGAAGCCAAAGTTACGGGCAATCTTGAAAATCAGTCGGCCGAATGGGAGGGACGAATCCCTCCGAGCAGATTGAGCTGCCTTCACTATCTGGGTTAAGGCAAGAGTGGGCAGGCACACCTTATCTCCCTGTCCTACTCGGTACAGGAAGTCCACCATGAATCTCGTGCATTCAGTGCGGTTGCTCGATCTGGGATACACGTTGTACGTGCATATACGGTGGAGCAGGCGGTATTCATCTGTCATGCACGTCATTTTGAGGCTGTTCTCTCGCCTCTAATTAACGAGTTGGCCGCAAAGGGAGCGTGTGCGATGATCTCTCTCCCGCCTTTCAGTGAGATTAGTCTCACTGACATGCACGATGCCGCACTGTACTCCCATAATGCGGGCTATGATGTCCACATCAACCCTAGTTTCTGTTCTCCCCAGGGGAATAGTAAACTGGAGAGGATCAAGAGTCGGGTCCTTCATGTGCGCGTAGAAGGCCCGCACGGTGCCCTCACTAGCGAGTCTTTCCTTCAAATATGAGTCTCCACCCATCCTCCAGAAGGTGGTCGATCATCAGGTATATTCCAAACAATTTCTCATTCACATGAGCTTCAAAGACAACTTTACGATGGCGGAACTTACCGAGTTCGATCCCCGCCGGTAGAGACCTCTCTATTGGGATTTGGGGATCAAGGTCCATCTTTGACCTCCGTTCGGTACTCGAACTTGCCCCGACACTTGTCTTCTTCTTGGAACGACTCGGACGACTTGGCCCGGCCTCGTCTGGGGTCGCTCGTTTCTTTCCCGTAAGGGAAAGAAGCGTAGAGATGGAGAAAATGACGACCACTATCTCAAAAAGGGCCATGGACATGGAAGGGAGTATGGAAAGGAGGGAATTCAAGGAGATGGGTGTTTTGGAGCCCTAAGGGATAGATTTGTGCTCAAATGAGCATGGGGAGAGAAATGCAAAGGAAGATTAAGAAAGATTGAGGTGAAGGGGTGTAAGATGTAAAGAAAAAGATGGATTTAGAAGTCTAGAGATGGAGATTTGAGAACAACGGAAGGTTTTTGGAGAGTTTGGAGGGCTAGAGGGGTTTGGAAAGGGTTGTGTAGACACTGAAAAATCGGCGTCCACGTTGTTTGGTTAAAGTGTTGTGGTGGTGATGCTGGGGGTGATTAAGCTGATTTGTGATTGTTGGAGTCGCCACTAGCCAATATTACTCAGAATCCCGCGGTCGGCTAGAACCCACGGAATACGTAAGGTTGGAGAAATTCGAAGACTCTCCTACCTTAGATTGACTCCTGGTCTACGATCTGGGATTCTGGGTAAGGGACCCCGGTTACAAAGAGGGAAGGTGTTAAGCACCCTCTCTGCCCGCACAAATGTACGATCTCAACTTAGTGTGGTAAAATAATCTCAAGGGATGATGATGATGCTACGGTCATGATGAGACTAGTCACACGTGAATTTCTGATGTAGCAAGATCCGATATTTTGGCAGGCTACAGAGCATACGTCCGACAATGTATCTAGAGGGCGGATGTGATGATGCTTATGCAAAGAGATAAGAAAAGTGGACTAGATCACTAGGAATTTCTGATGTGACAGGATCCGATGTACGGCAAGTCACAGAGCATACGTCCACTAGAGATCTAGAGAAGCAGGGGGGTTGAGAAGAGAGTATATGTCATGATGAATGCTTGTATGTAAATGAATCTTTGGCTTGATTCTTGAGTAGGCTAAGACATAGAATGAACCATGATTAAACTGGGTTAGGCTTATGGGTTGGAAGAGTTGAGAGGAGGGCTAGGGGGTGGCTGGAAAAATCAGAACTTTAAGGGTTTGAGAGCTCCTTCCCTTTTCCTCACTTTCTTCCTCACTCACTCTTTCTCTCTCACTCTCTCTTTCTCTCTCTCTCCCTCCCTTGGTTTGGTGTGTGTTGAAAATGAAAGGGGAGAGGGCTATTTATAGCCTTCTCCGATGGCATTGTGGTAATTTTGGACTTTGGGAGGGGTAAATGCTGATGTGGCAAGCTATGGTTGGCTGTGGAGAGAGGAATGCCACTTGACACTTTTTCATTGGCTATGGGGAGCGGTAAAATGGTAAATAGTGAGGATGGGGAGGGTAAATTTATGAGAGAGTTGACTTTTGGACGCTGGGACAGCTGTCCATACTCAGGCCACACGCGGCGGTACTCCGAGTACTGCCGGCGGTAGTCCGACTACCGCCCGGACCTGGCTGAGTCTGAATCTCGTGTGGTTGACTCAGCGCTCACTTTTTGAGAGGAAGCGGTAGTTTGACTACCGCCAGCGGTAGTCAAACTACCGCTTCGGTACAGCTTCCTTCGAAATTCATCCGGTGGGTCCTTTTTTGGGTCCTTAGAGTGAAACAAAGTCCGTTTTGGATATTTGGCTCAAAATGGTTTGAAATTGGCTCGATTGTTACCCGAAAATGATTCGAGAAATAGATCAATTTTGGACATGGTCTGGATTGAATGATGACTCATGATGGCTCAGGTTAGGATTAGGGTTAGGTTTAGGATATGATCATGGTTCTCGGATTGTCTTAACAAAAATTAAGATATTATCCTGGGTGGGGTGTCTACAGATGCCCCTCTTTGACCGAGGTTGCGAGCAACCAAAGGTCAAAGCAAGTGGACACCCCACCCTTCTGGTCAGAACGAAGGGTAGCGACTCAAATCTATTGCTTACCATTGTATCATTGTCAGTTGACTGTTTGGAAAAAGATGACTTGCACATATCACGAGGGTTGAGGAAAACGTTGTGATTGTCTCCTGCACATTCGTCGCGGCTTTACGGATCACCAATCACAACCTCTTCACATTGGATTGTTTATAGCATTGGAAGGTAAGTCTGAAAAGTAAGGGCCTCTGCGCATTTGTCGCGGCTTTACAAGGATTCCCGTACTGTTAGGTCTGTCGTTCCTTTGCTATATAATCACCCTAGGAGTGTTCGTTCCATTTGATCGTCAAAGTGGTTAGCTGCCCTGCGCGTTGGTGCGGCCTTACGGGGAACTCACTACGCCAACTTGGACTCGATCAAATTTTGCGAACATTCCGGACTAGGTATGTGCAAGTAATCTGTTTGCCATGCAATCTGCTGAGTCTGACACTTTGGTTACAATGGATTGTCTTCACTTCGAGTTTGATTATTCTTTCCAGAGATAGATCCACTCATCTTACTAGCATTTGTACGACTGCCCAGTTATAGAGATCTGGCCAATCGTACATATATCATGTACGGACTGGATCGTCCTTCGGGGGAACCGGAAGATATCGGGTCTTATTTAACTGTTTGCACTGACCGCAACTGGAGAATATGGAAGATTCCTCAGTGTACTGCCCGACACGTGCATTTTTTGAAAACTATCCTCTTTGGAGCTAGGCTCCTTGAGGATTTTATTTAAAACTATTTTTAGATTTTTTTGAAAAATATCCGTTCGATTTCGCGGGTGGGCGTCGTCGATCGGTTTTTATTTTCGCAAGTTAAGTAAACAGTCGCGTTGCCTCCACTAATGAGTTGGCGGGGCTAACGGTTTTTATTTGAAAGTCAGATGGCCTCCACTAATAAATTAATGGGGCTAATGTTTTTAGAAGAAGCAAACCTTTTGGGCCTATACTTAGTGGGGATTTATTTTAGAGTCACTTGGTATTTTTTTTTTTTGAAGATTTTGAAGTTTTTGGAAAATTCAGAGGTTTTGTGGAATTTTTGAAAACTTTTGGGAGATTTTGGGATTTTTTGGAATTTTTTAGAGATTTTCTGGGATTTTGGAAATTCTTTTTTTTTGGATTTATTGGGATTTTTTTTTTGAAATTTTTGGGAATTTTTTTTTTTGGATTTTTTTTGGAATTATTGGGATTTTTTTGGAATTTTTTGGGATTTTTTTGGAAATTTGGGATTTTTTTGGAAAATTTGGGATTTTTTTGGAATTTTAGAATTTTTTTTTTTTTTGGAATTTTTGGGATTTTTTGGAATTTTGGAATTTTTGGAATTTTTGGGATTTTTTGAAATTTTGGAATTTTTGGAGATCTTTTTTTTTTTCTTGAGACCAGCTGTGTAATCTTCCGTATTTGATATGAAATTTCAGTACTGTCTCCTTCTGTCTTCTCATGGTCATTTTATCTTTATCGTCCAATTGAGCACGCAAGAGCACCTTTCTTGGTCCTACCTTCCGGAGCTGCACAAATTGTGGTCGAAAATGGGCCAGGGCGGTAGTCGGACTACCGCCCGTTGACATTTGCCCGTTCTACCTGTTCTGTCAGGTGCCACAGTGATTTAGTGATGACAATTCTGAAACGGTACTCCGAGTACCGCTAGCGGTAATCGGATTACCGCCTCCGTTCATTTTTTCTTCCAGCAAGCCCTCTTCTTCTCTGTTCATTCCTTCCTGTCTCCTTTTGCTCATTCCTTTTGTCTAGGCCGTCCGATCTTTCTCCTTTGTCCCCCTTCTCTTTTGTCCTTTCTTCCTCTCTTTTTTTTGTCCTTTTTTTTTTTTTTAAATTTTTTAAATTTTTATTTTTTTGCTTCTTCCCCTTTTTGGAATTAATATGACCAGCCATGATGATGGGTTGGGTGACTTTATCAATGGTGGAGAGGTAGGTGGGTCCATAAATGACAAAGAGTTTATGGGTGGATTGATGGGGGTAGATGGAGAAGTGATGGCCCTCTTGAAGAAGTGAATGCCGTTTATGGCTTGGATCCTTTTCCCACCGATGGACTGATGGGGTTGGATGGTTTTGATGGGCCGTCAGGATTCGTAGTTGTCGCGATGATGAGGATGGATGGTTTAGAGAGTGGGGATGGCTCGATGATGGTGACCGACGGAAGGATGGTGATGGATGGTGTGGATGGTTTGATTGATGGAGGGATGATTATGGGTGGTGTGGATAGCTTGATTGATGAAGGGATGGCTATGGATGGTATGGATGCTTTGATTGATGGAGGGATGGTTATGAATGCTTTGATTGAGGCTATGGATGGTGTGGATGGTTTGGATCAGACTTGGATGGGTGGCGGGCCTGAGTTAGATTTTTGGCGCAGATTTTGAGGCGATGATCGGATAGTCAGCTCCTGTTGGCGTGCAAGATGTAGCTCCTATGTGCCACTGGGATGCTCCAGACGTTACAGCTCTTGGGGCTTGTTCCTTTCAGACCGCCCCTGATGTGGCAGTTGTCGGGGATTCCGGTCCTCTTGTTTAGACTTTCCAGGATACATTGCATGATGCGATGGGTGAGTCTGAGTTTCTTGGAGGGCTCTTTGGATGCGACGATGCTGACACTCGAGTCTTGGGCTCCTCCTATTGCGACGGTACCATACCAGCGATGGGTAGCAGAGCAGTCGTTGTAACGTCAAGTCCCGGGCTGGCGTCTAGCAGATGAGATCGCTGATCAGGATATGGTGGGTGACACTGCTTCATCTTCCTCCAGTGTTGTTGATTCATTTGAGGCCTTCGAGGAGCGGCCTTTCATTGATCCTTCATTTCTGCTAGCCACATATGCCCACCTGATTAGTGAGATTGTTGTGCTTCGCCACTCGTGTGAGGACATGGCCCGCCGACTAGCCGTAAGGCAGCGGTATGATGAGAGCATGCTTATGGCACACCGTCTGGATAGGGATGAGATCTTTTACTTGCGCATGAGGCTCAGGGAGAGATTGTGGGTATATGAGAGGTAGGAGCTTACCTGTAATCTCTGTTGTTGATTGACTGCTTATTTTGTATGCATAGAGAATTTTCGTTTCTGAAATATAAAAAAGGAAAAGCAGTGTACTTGCAAAATGGTTTTTTTTTTTTTTTTTTTTTAAGAATGAAATATTTTGTTTGTGCCATATTTGTCAATGCTCGCTTATGTTTGGATTTGTATTTTGGATGATTGGGATCAGAAACTTGGGCTCAGCCCACGTCGTGTACAGTATTCTAGACTATGTTTATTTGGGGTCTTGGTTCCCTGAGAAGGTGTCCGGGATTGCCTCCCCTGAATTTGAACAACATCTGATAGAGTACTGATCTGAAGTTGATCCTTCTTTGTATCTTGTTGTGACGTTTGCTGCCTTGGCTTCTTCTGTTCTTGCACTTTTATTTTATTTTTTATTTCTTGCCATTTTTACCCGTACCGCCCTTTCAGGTTTTCACTATGTCCGGCTCTTCCCGTCATTTTTGCCCGAAGTGTCCTCTCGGATTTTCACTACGTCTCGGGTTTTTGATCTTGCCTGCCCCTTGACAGCTTGTGCTATTTTTACCCTTGGCGCCCTTTCGGGTTTTCACCAAGTCCGCTACATGCCCGCTGTTTTTACTCGAGCTGCCTTTTCAGGTTTTCAACTCGCCCCTTTTGCTTAGGCATGCCTTTATTCTCTTTTTTTTTTTTGGTTTTGTTGGAGTGCTAGGAGTGACGGGGGAACTTCCTTCATAGCCGGCCGATTGGCTACCTGCCTGTCCTTGTCTTAAAGCACAATCGTAAGCTGCTTGAAATTATTTGGGGATACAGGATAGGTTACTAGGGATGCGGGATGGATTTCTTCATTTTCTTTCTGGGTCTTCTTATTGAGGTTTCTTTTTGTCTTTTCCTTTCTTTTTCTTTTTTCTTCCTTTTTATTTTGTTTTATTTTGTTTTTTTTTTTTTCTTTTCCTTTTTTTTTTTTTTTTGTTTTGGGGGACATGATGAGTGTTTCTGGAAAGGGTAATTGGTGGATATATATAGTTTTGTTTTTGGTAGGGAGGTGAGAGATGCAGCCTTTCGATTGTAATCGTTGACAAGGTTGGGTAGGGTTACCCGTGATAGATTTTCACGTTGTCGGCATTGATGGGCTCGGGAAGATCCTCGCCTTTCAGATTGGTGAGCCGAAAAGCACCTCCTGGGAGTACTTCCCGAATGATCAGTGGTCCGTCCCACGATGGTTTGAATTTTCCTCTGGGATCTGGCAAGTGCGGTGGCAGGATACGTTTCATGACCATGTCACCGATTTTGAAACTTCTCTTTCGGACTCTCTTGTTGTAAGCTCGAGCGATCCTTCTTTGATAGCATTGGGAGTGGCTTAGCGCCCGCATGCGCTTTTCATCTGCCAGATGCAGCTGATCGTAGCTTGCTTGTTGCCATTCTCCTTCCTCGACTTCACTTTCCAGTAGTATCCGCAGTGAGGGGATTTCAATTTCCACTGGTAGTACTGCTTCCATTCCGTAAACGAGCTCATATGGAGTTACGCCTGTAGCAGATCGTATAGACGTGCGATAAGCCCAGAGTGCATAAGGAAGCATTTCTGACCAGTCACGATATGTTTTCACCATCTTTTCCAGTATGCGGATGATAGTCTTGTTTGCGGCTTCCACCCCACCATTCATTTGAGGACGGTAGGGGCTTGACCGATGGCGTCAAATTTTAAACTTGTCGAGGAAATTGCCCATCCTTTTATTGACGAATGGAGTTCCGTTGTCAGTGATAATGGCCTGAGGGACTCCATATCGGCTAATGATGTTGTTCTTTATGAATTTGACCACATGAGATGTTGTGATGGTGGTATAGGATGCTGCTTCTATCCATTTAGTGAAGTAGTCTACTGCCACCAGGATGTATTCATGCCTGTTTGAAGCTTTAGGGCTGATCTTACCTATGATGTCGAGTCCCCATACAGAGAAGGGCCATGGTGCCGTCAAGTTGTAGAGTTCGGAGGCAGGCGCATGGATCTGGTTTGCGTGCTCCTGACACTTGAAGCATCTCCTGACGTGCTTGCAACAATCTGTCTCCATTGTAAGCCAGTAGTAGGATCTTCTTTGCCATCATGTGTCCATTCATATGCGGCCCGCATAGTCCTTCGTGGATTTCTGACATGATCTGGGCTGCCTCTGTCTCATCCACACAGCGGAGAAGGAATTGGTTGAAGGATCGCTTGTAGAGGATACCCCCAGTGATCACGAACTGACCTGCTAATCTTTGTAATGTGCGTCGATCAGTCAGAGCTGCTCCTTCCGGGTACTTCTGTTGTTTGAGGTATTTTTTGATGTCTGTGTACCATGACTGATCACTTAGGGCGGGCTCAGCTTCTTCAATTTGTAGGCAGAATGCAGGTTCCTCCTAGAGTTCGACAGTGAGTTCTCATTCAACAACTCCTTTTGGGATTTCCAGCATTGAAGCGAGGGTAGCTAGAGCGTCCGCAAACTGATTCTTGACCCGAGGCATGTAAGAGAATGTGATCTCCTCGAACTCCTCGATCAAATTTTCCAGATAGACATGATAAGGAATCAGCTTCTCATCCTTGGTCTTTCAATCGCCATTTATCTGATTGATGATGAGTTGTGAATCTCCGAAGACTCGTAACTTCTTTACGTTGAGGATGATGACTTCTCTTAGACCGGCGATGCATGCCTTATATTCAGCTACATTGTTGGTGCACTGGAATGCTAGTCTTCTGGATATAGGAACTGGGACGTCTTCGGGGGAGTAGAGTATGATGTCTACTCCACTCCCCTTCGAGTTTGCAACTTCGTCGAAGAAGAGTGTCCACTCTCCTGCCTTTCTTTCCTCTTCTTCCTCAATCTGGAGGATGTCTTCGTCAGGGAAGAAGGTCTTCAGGGGTTGGTAGTTAGGCAAGGAGTGTGCTGCTAAGTGATCGGCCAGTGCTTGCCCCTTTATTGCCTTCTGGGTGACATATGTGATGTCAAACTCAGAAAGCAGTAACTGCCATTTTGCGATTCTGCCTGTCAGTGCCGGTTTTTTGAACAAGTACTTCAACGGGTCCATGCGAGCGAGCAGAAGTATCGGGTGAGCGATCATGTACTGCCTTAGCCGTTGTGTTGCCCAAACTAGGGCGAGGCATGTCTTTTCTAAGCTGGAATATTTGGCTTCGTAACTTGTAAACCGTCGGCTTAGATAGTAGATCGCTTGCTCCTTTCTTCCCGTATCGTCGTGTTGGCCGAGGACGCATCCGATTGCTTCCGTTGCGACAGAGATATACAACAGGAGTGGCCTACCTGGAGTAGGCGGCACGAGCATTGGAGGATTTAGCAAGTATCTTTTGATTTTATCGAAGGCCGCTTGGCAGTCGTCATTCCACTCTTTTGGAGAGTTCTTTCGTAACATCTTGAAAATGGGTTCGCAGACCGGAGTGAGTTGTGCGATGAATCGGTTGATATATTGGATTCACCCGAGGAAGCCCCGAATTTCTTTCTCAGTCTTAGGCGGTGGCATCTCGATGATGGCTTTGGTTTTGGTCTCATCCACCCTGATACCGTCTTCGCTAACAATGAAGCCTAACAGCTTGCCTCCAGTTGCACCGAAGACACATTTTTGCGGATTGAGGCGGAGCTTGAACTTTTCTAGCCTGACGAAGAGCTTTTTGAGATTTTCAAAGTGTCCTTCGATCGTGCGAGACTTGACAATCATGTCGTCCACATAAACTTCCATCTCCTTATTTATCATGTCATGGAACAAGGCAGTCATGGCTCGCTGATATGTAGCTCCTGCATTTTTCAATCCAAAGGGCATGACTCGGTAGCAGAAAGTTCCCCATGGCGTGATGAAGGAAGTCTTCTCACGGTCTTCGATGGCCATCTTGATCTGATTGTAACCGGAGAAACCATCCATGAAGGAGAAGATCTTGTGTCCAGCAATATTATCTACCAGTGTGTCGATATGAGGCAGAGGGAAGTCATCTTTAGGGCTTGCTTTGTTGAGGTCCCTAAAGTCGATGCACATTCTGACTTTTCCATCTTTTTTTAGAACTGGTACGATATTTGCGAGCCATTCCGGGTAGTTGGAGACTACCAGAAATCCCGCGTTGTATTGCTTGATGACTTCATCATGAATTTTCAGGGCCCATTATGGCTTCATCCTTCGCAGCTTTTGCTTAACAGGCTTCATTTCTGGCTTTGTTGGCAGATGATGCACCACCAACTCTTCATCAAGCCCTGGCATGTCTTCGTAAGAGAAGCCAAAGTTGGACAACCTCGGTTTCAGAAAATTCATCATCTTCTGCTTGTATTCTGGGGGAAGCGATTTCCCGATATGCACTTCCCTGGGGGATTCCATCGACCTTAAGTTCACAATTTCGAAGTCATCTGCCACAACATTGGCCTTTGTTTCGAATTTTTCGAGGGAATCCTCGAATTCAAGAGCGGTATCATCATTTCCCACATCCGGGGCTTCATCCAAACCCATGAGTTCGAAGTCCAATTCTAGATCGAAATCATATGAGTCGACTTCAAACTCGTGCTTGTCATGAGAAGTGTTTGGCACAGTGATTTTTGAAAAATTTTCTATTGTTTTTGTATTTTGGAAGTTTTTTTATGTTTTGTGATTTTGAGGAATATATGATGCTTTTGTATTTGAAAGATTTTTTGATGTTTTGTGATTTTGAGGAATATGTGATGTTTTTGTATTTTTGAAGATATATGATGTTTTTGTGTTGCCAAGATATCCTGAACAGGACGATGTCGCAAACCATGATTGGTCTTGTCCTGGTTCGGGATACCAATTGCTATTTACATTGGCGTTTTTTTTTAAGGCCGGTGCTAGCGAATGGTTCGCTGGCTGATTCGATTGTTAGGGGGATGACTGACCATCCAGGCTCTTTTCCCCTTTCGATCTTGCTGATATGCCCTGTCTGTTCCTCTGGGTCACCTGTCTCGATGACCATGATGTCTGCTGGGCTGGGCTCAGAGTCAGAATCTGATTCGACCTCTGTGCCCAGGAGTTGAAATTCCTCTTGTTCCTCGGATTCCTGGGACGGGATTCGGATTTTTGTTCAATCTAGAGCAAGTCACTTACCTTTGTCAACCCAATGGATGGGTTGCTTCTGCCCTGTGTTCCCCTGAATGTGTGTCTCCCTATTCTGGCCTACCTTGCCTGCAAAGGACATTCCCAGTTTTGGGTCACTTGAGGATGGACCTGCTTCCATGCCCCTAGTCTCATGCGGTGGATCTAGGGGTTCTGCCCCTGGCCTTGTGTGTTCCTCTGATGTCCTGAGGATCCGATCCCACCTTATTGGTGGCCAGATAGACTCCTGTCTAGTCTGTTTTGCGAGTCTAAGTGCTTGGAATTGGTCCTCAAGAGATACCATTTTGTCCTCATAAATTGTCCCAGCTTTGACAAACTCGATGGGTGTGCATTTAAACAGTTGACCCCTTTTTGGCCTTTCAGCCTGATCTTCCGATGTCGGCTGATATCCCAGTCCCTGTCTCTGTACATTGGCAGGTGCTGGTTTCACTACCATACCTTTTTCATGGAACTTGGTACGGTAATTTAGGACCAATCGCTCAGCGGGGGGAATGACGTATTCAGTAGCTAGAGGGCGAGGGTTAACGATCGCGTTTACATTTTCGAATTCAAAACTGTGATATGGGATGTCGCCTTCTGTATGCTGAATGTCAATCACTGGAATGTCAGTTTCTGAGATACTGACCGTCACCGAGAGGATGGTTTCTGGCTCAGCCAGTACTGAAATGATTCGATTACCCGAAGGGAATTTAACCCTTTGGTGGAGGGTAGATGGGATGGCTCCAACAGCATGGAGCCATGGCCGTCCCAAGAGAAGGTTAAATGAGGCAGGGATATCGATGACCTGAAATGTGACAAGGGTCATATCTGGTCCAATTTGTAATTCTAGGTCAGTTTCCGCCTCTACTTGCCTTCGAAAATTATCGAAGGCTCTGACACTCATGGTACTGGGTCTGAAGGAGGATGGTTCTATCCCTAACCGTTCAACAGTCCTTAAAGGGCAAACGTTGAGACTGGATCCATTATCGATGAGCACAAGTGGGATCTTGAAATTCTGGTGGTGGGCCACTATGTTTAACGAGCGCCTGTGCTCACGACCCTCGGGTGGTAGCTCATTGTCAGAGAAGGTGATGGCCCATGGTGCGAGAAGTTGACCAATCATACTTGCCACCATTTCGGGGGGTACGTCAGGAGAGATATGAGCATCATTCAAGGTCTTCGCAAAGATTTCTCGATGCGACCTTGACGTGCATAGGAGTTCCCAGATGGATATTTGTGCGGGAATGGTTTTGAGTTGGGCTGCTATGTCATAAGCAGCGTCAGTTTTGCTGGTGGTTCCCGACAAAATTCCTCGGGTTTCTTTTGGGTTTTGACTATCTCTCCTGAGGTATCTCCCATTGTTACCCACTTCACCGCATTCTGGGTAATGCCATGGGACTGCTTTCGGGTTATAGGAAGGAATCGCTCTTCCTTCCAAGTATGTCAATGGTTCCTGAGGCTGAGGGGTTATTGTTGGAACAGTTTGTGGTAGACTTAATGATGTTTCCTGAGGTGCCATTAAGTTCTGATTGCTTTTGGCTATAGATTTTTCCTCTTCCCTTTGATGTAGGAGAGGGATCCTCAGGGCATGTGCTAATTGGTGAGGCATGGGGAAACTTGGTACTTGAACTGGGGGTGCCCCTTGCACGGTTAGCGGGGTTAGATCAGGGAGACCTATCGGGAGGATGACAGGTTCAGAATTCAACCTTTTTGGATATGCCGAGGATGGAGTTGAGTGTGTCCCTTGGAGGGCGAGGTTCTGAGGGTGTGACCTGTTGGGTGCTGCTTCCAAAGTCACGAGAGACTGAAATGCTGGCGCTGCTTCAAGAAATATGAGAGGTCGAGTAGCTGGTGCTGCTTCAAGGAACACCTGTGGTCCAGGCTCCTGTTGGTATCCCTAAGTCCGATTGGCTGTGTCGGGCCTGATTGCTTGGATGGAATGATGTGGATAAGCATGTGTGGGTTGTCCTCCTTCAATGTGATTGACTGTAGAGGTGCTGGATGTGCTGGGTCCTGCTTGATGTGATGGCAGGGGATTTTGGAAAATGTTGGCTTGAGGTGTATTGTTATCCTGTGGAGTGATCGCAATCTTCTGGCTTTCGATCAAATCTTGGACCGCATGTTTCAAAGCGAAGCAGCGGTCCGTTAGATGGCCAGGAGCCTGATGACATGCACAATAGTGATTTTCATTGTAACCGGGAGGCAAGAGATTAGATGGAAGTCGAGGCTGGAGGGGTGTCAACAGTTGCTTTTGCATGAGCATTGTTAGCACTTGGCTGTATGATTGTGCTAACAGAGTGAACTTCCTCCCTAACATTCCCTGCTTGTATGGCCCTTGCGTATTTCCCCTAGGCTGTTGTGATTGCTGTTGAGATGACTGTGCCTGATATCCCTGCTGGGTTTGCTAGGGTTGGTACTGCCTATTCTGTTGTGGCTGGTACTGCCTGTCCTGCCGTGGCTCTGGTTGTGGAGCATACTGGTTGCCTTGAGTGTTAGCGATGAGGTTGTTAACTTCAGTAGTACGCTGCATGGGAGCGGCGCTGTTTCCATTCCCATATCCAACAGGTTTCCCCTCGACTTTGTTTCTTTTGATTGAGGGGGTCTGATGTGGCCATGGGGAGATGGTTCTAGCTCTGATCCCGGATTCTACTTGTTCTCTAGCTCGGATGAGTTGGGAGAAATTTACGTACGGATACGAGATCATATATCCTGAAATGCTGGAATGTGCTGAATGCACGATCATGGATATCTGTTCCTCGTCGTCGATGGGGTTTCTCATTCGAGCCGCCATGGCTCGCCACCGTCCTACATATGCTGATAAAGATTCATCGCTTTTTTGCCTCAGGGCAGCCAAGTCAGCTCTCCTTGGAGCCATGTTCAGGTTGTATGAGAACCTGTCAATGAACGCTTGGGAAAGTTTTTCCCAGGTTCTGATTTGGTGGCTATCTAGTGAGGTGTACCAATCCAGAGCGTCACCCTTAAGGGATTTCTGAAAAAGTCTTATCAAAGCTCCATCATTCCCTACTATCGCATTGAGCTCCCCACAAAAGGCTTTTAGATGTGTTGTGGGGCACCCACTACCGTCATACCTTTTGAACTTTGGTACCTCAAAATTTGGAGGTACCCGGGCGTCTGGGAAGGGACAGAGGTCCCTGAACTTGGTGGATGGATGATCCACACCTTGTTGTCTCTGGAGTTGATTTTGCACCATTTGTAACTGCTCTCGTAATTCCTCAATTTCTGACTTACTTTGCTGCGGGTATCTTGCCCCTTGCTGTAGGGCTTGTGCTGCTTCTTCTTCATATGGATCCAGAATGGGGGTTTGATGGAAAGAAGGTGGACTCCCGGTGACGGGAGGTAGCTGGAATTGAACACCACTCCCTTTCGGAAGAGGGTGGGATGTTCGGAAATGGTTCCCACCTGGGGTATCTGCCAATTCCGGAAGGTTACTCCCGTTAGGGGGAGTGAGCTGGACTCGAAACTGGCCCCCTTCATGGGCATCCGCCAGTTCTTGTCTGTGATTTGCATGTGTTGTAACCGGATTGTTGTGATGTGTTGAGTAGAGATGTGGGGGAGGGTTGCTCCCGATTGCTTGCTGTTGTTGATCTTGTGCTGATTCTTCTGGGAGAGGGAGCACAGGATTTGCCGGAGGAATGAGAGAGAAGGCAAAAGGAGTCTGAGGGAGTGAGCTGTTCTGTACACTAGGCTGGGTCATCTGCGTATTCGGTGTGGCACTTGGCACCAGGCGAAGCAGTAGCTCTTGCATTGTTCGAAGTAGTAACTCTTGTGTGGCGACGTTGGCTGACAAATCTGTCGGAGCTATTGGTAAGGGTACGGGTGTAGGCCTGGCTGTCGGTGCGGGTGCAGGTGCGGATATTTTAGGAGCTGGTTGGGGTGCCGACTCTTCTTCATGGGTTGCTTGAGAAGTCATGACTGCACGGGATCGAGTGGTCATGGTTCGAATCTTTGTCCAAGCAAGTATAAGCCAAACTTTTTTTTCTGTTTTGTATGAATGCGATAATGAATGTCTCTTAAGATTAGTATACCACACGTCGTCGAGTCGGGTCTCAGCTAGTGCGTTCTAGACTCATCCCCAGTGGAGTCGCCATTCTGTAGACACTGAAAAATCGGCGTCCACGTTGTTTGGTTAAAGTGTTGTGGTGGTGATGTTGGGGGTGATTAAGCTGATTTGTGATTGTTGGAGTCGCCACTAACCAATATTACTCAGAATCCCGCGGTCGGCTAGAACCCACGGAATACATAAGGTTGGAGAAATTCGAAGACTCTCCTACCTTAAATTGACTCCTGGTCTACGATCTGGGATTCCGGGTAAGGGACCTCGGTTTTAAAGAGGGAAGGTGTTAGGCACCCTCTCTGCCCGCACAAATGTACGGTCTCAACTTAGTGTGGTAAAATAATCTCAAGGGATGATGATGATGCTACGGTCATAATGAGACTAGTCACACGTGAATTTCTGATGTAGCAAGATCTGAGATTTCGGCAGGCTACAGAGCATACGTCCGACAATGTGTCTAGAGGGCGGATGTGATGATGCTTATGCAAAGAGATAAGAAAAGTGGACTAGATCACTAGGAATTTCTGATGTGACAGGATCCGATGTACGGCAAGTCACAGAGCATACGTCCACTAGAGATCTAGAGAAGCAGGGGGGTTGAGAAGAGAGTAGATGTCATGATGAATGCTTGTATGTAAATGGATCTTTGGCTTGATTCTTGAGTAGGCTAAGACATAGACTGAACCATGATTAAACTGGGTTAGGCTTATGGGTTGGAAGAGTTGAGAGGAGGGCTAGGGGGTGGCTGGAAAAATCAGAACTTTGAGGGTTTGGGAGCTCCTTCCCTTTTCCTCACTCTCTTCCTCACTCACTCTTTCTCTCTCTCTCTCTTTCTCTCTCTCTCCCTCCCTTGGTTTGGTGTATGTCGAAAATGAAAGGGGAGAGGGCTATTTATAGCCTTCTCCGATGACATTGTGGTAATTTTGGACTTTGGAAGGGGTAAATGCTGATGTGGCAAGCTATGGTTGGCTGTGGAGAGAGGAATGCCACGTGACACTTTCCCATTGGCTATGGGGAGCGGTAAAATGGTAAATAGTGAGGATGGGGAGGGTAAATTTATGAGAGAGTTTACTTTTGGACACTGGGACAACTGTCCATACTCAGGCTGCACGCGGCGGTAATCCGAGTACCGCCGGCGGTAGTCCGACTACCGCCCGGACCTGGCTGAGTCTGAATCTCGTGTGGTTGACTTAGTGCTCGCTTTTTGAGAGGAAGCGGTAGTTTGACTACCGCCTAGGTACAACTTCCTTCGAAATTCATCCGGTGGGTCCTTTTTTGGGTCCTTAGAGTGAAACAAAGTCCGTTTTGGATATTTGGCTCAAAATGGCTTGAAATTGGCTCGATTGTTACCCGAAAATGATTCGAGAAATAGATCAATTTTGGACATGGTCTGGATTGAATGATGACTCATGATGGCTCAGGTTAGGATTAGGGTTAGGTTTATGATATGATCATGGTTCTCGGATTGTCTTAACAAAAATCAAGATATTAGCCTGGGTGGGGTGTCTACAGGTTGAAAATGGACAAAGGTGGAGTGGTAGGGCCGTTTAAGTGGACCCCCACATGTGGGAGGGGCCCACATGCTCGGGCCAGCAGCGGCGTGCCACCGATCTGGCCGAACCGCCGCACTCCGCTGGACGGTCCGACAGTGCGTCGCCGATCCCCCAGGGCCGCCGCACCCCACTAGCGTTTCCGGCGGTGCACCGCCGATCGCGCAGGCCGGCTGTGCCCCTTTGGTCTTTCCGGCGGTGCCCCCGCCGTTTGGTGGTGGCCACCCCCCTCGGGTTGATGTGCTCGCTCTGTGGGACCCCCTAGCCCCACTAAACTCATTGGTTTTAGCCTTAGGCCGGTCGGGTCCACTCATCGCTGTTTAAGGGACATTTAATTCCGTCTTCTAAATCCGTCTCAGATTTGAAATTCGTTAACTGATGACCCAAATCTGTCAATTGACGACCTAGAGGCGACTTAGGTCACTACTCATGATCTAAGTCCCTCAGTTATAAGTTGTTGACGAAACTTGTAAGACTCGTTTCCTAGCCTGTATTATTCCGTAGACTTCCACAGTCCTCCCGGTCGAATTCCGCCGACCTGCGACGCGTAGATAACATTTGCGCGCGATATTGAGTGTCATCCTATAATTCCGAGTTGGCTTGACCTAAGACCTTTGTCATCGCGACCGCATTGTCGCTGAGGTTCTAATGCCGCGTCTCGTGCGCCGATCCGACGAGTAGATCAAAAGATGTACCGTTTACAATATTTGAGCCCTTGATTGATGTGGGGTCCACTTTAAGGGGGTGCACACATTTCGCTAGGTGGACCCACCCTAGGAGCACCATTTCCCATGAGAGCTTTTAGTCAACTCTCTCTTACAAGTCATTATGAGGTTCTCTTCCCCATGCTCTTACAACTCATTATTACCCTCTTACAACCCATCATTTCACTCTCTCTCATCTCTCTACTCTCTCTCTTCTTCTTCATTTTTCTCCCCTAGCAAGTGAGGAGCTAAAAACGTCCATGGCAGCCCCCCCATTTCCAACCACCTTCTAGTTAGATCTCTCTCAATCCAACCCTCCAAACCCCATCTCGACCGTTAAATCAACCTCCTTAGAGCTCTAAGACCTATTGGAGGAAGGTGGAGTCCAAGATCTAGAGGTGGATGCTTCTTTATTTCTCTTTCCCTTTCTTTTATGATGCGTGACCCACCTGATGATGCATGTAATATCCTTACCGTCCATCTAGTGGGATCAACCCACCTTGCTACCTTTTTTTTTTTTTTAAAGGGTCTAGGTGATGGGAAAGTGCAAGCATTTGGTGGACCCCAACACAGCCAGATGGGCCAGCCCAGAACTTCTTGGACGTCCGTTGTCCAGACCGTCCAACAATGCCTGGACGTTGCTGTGAACAAAACAAGAATATCAGCTTGGTTGAAAGTTTTGGGCTGAGCCACTCATGCAGGCCCCACCTTGATGTATTGCTTAAATCCATGCCGTTCATTTCATTCACCAGCTCATTTTAGGCGTTGAGACAAAAAATGAAGCCAATCCGATCTCCTGGCAGGCCATATCATAGAAAAAAGTGGGTTTCACCGTTAAAAATTCACTCTGACCTTTGTACACGCCGAAATACTTTGAATATTGGACTTGTTTGGTCCGTCATGATCCATAGAATCCCACCATTGGAGTGGATCCACCTAATGCGGGCCCCACCTAGGGAAAACCACACAAAAACATAATTTTCAAAAAAAAAAAAAAAAACTTAACATGTAGCAGAAGACGCTGCTGCTGCCATCCAGAGGACGGCGCAACAACGTCCTTTACGTTTGGGACGGTGGCCAGGGATCGTGAGTCCCAACCGTGGGCCCCACCGTGGTGTGTGAAGCACATCAACACCGTGCATTTGATGGAACCCCATCTAGGTAGTGGGCCCTCCAAGAATTAGCCGTATACGAACTCAGGTGGCCCCCACGGCAGGAAAATAGTGCGATTGAACGGCTACCATTGAAACCCTTTTTGAGTCACAGCAGTAGGGGACCACCTTCGGCATGTATTTAATCCGCACCGTCCCTCTGCTTAGCTGGGACGGGCAGGAGCTTTGAATAGCCACCTTGATGTATGGTTCAATCCAAGCCGTTCATCTATTGAACGCTTGACCTGCAACCCAGCACCACACACCTGCTGATTGACGTCAGCAAGCTGTGTGAGCCTGATCGTGACGTATGTGTTAACCCACGCCGTCCATTCATGTAGGGCCTACAACCTTAGGTGGGCCCCTTCCATCCAGGCCGTCCAGTGTCTCTAGACGCTGGACGCTGCCACTACACGGCTCACACACACGTATATATATATATACTATATAATATAATATATTATATATGAATGTTGTGGTGGGCCACTGTTACGTGGGACCCACCTTTATCTTACCGTTTAAAGATATATTATATATATAAT
Organism: Magnolia officinalis; assembly: GCA_021015155.1. NCBI lineage: Eukaryota > Viridiplantae > Streptophyta > Magnoliopsida > Magnoliales > Magnoliaceae > Magnolia > Magnolia officinalis. The sequence goes on from JAJHSJ010000004.1 coordinate 55,169,695, forward strand.
GTTATATTATAAATGATAATATATTATATATGATATTATATTACTATGTATATATATTATATAATATAATATATTATATATGAATGCTGTGGTGGGCCACTGTTACGTGGGACCCACCTTTATCATGAAGCCTACACCGTCCAGATGCATCTGGACGGTGGGTATGGGTAATCTGCTGCCACGTGCAGACATATATAGTATATAATATCATATTATATAATATTTTATATATTAATAATGTATATTTAGTGGGCCACCTGGACGCGTGTATGGTGGCCCCATGTGTGACCCACCTGCTGATGGGATGGCTGGTGTGCGTCACCAGCTGCATTCACATCAGGAGGTTCCGTGGGACCCCTGTGATGTATGGGTCTTGCACTACACCGTCCATCCATTCATCTGGCGAGCCATCTTAGGTGGGACACGTGGGTGGACCCCACCCCTGATGTATGAGTTTCATTTCATGCTGTCCAACTATTTTTTTTCCATCTCAACCGTCCATCAACTAGCATGTCACGCCAGGTACGGCCCCCACCATGATGCATGTGTTGTATCCCTACCGTCCATCCTCTTGGCAACCTCGTCTCACGACTTGAGACTAAAAAATAAGACAGATTTATATCAAGAGGACCACACTACATAAAACAGTGTTGAGTGAACGTCCACCATTGAAACCCTTCTCAGGGTCACAACGGTTCTGGATCAATTTGAAATTTGTTTTTCATCTTAATTCAGGTCTATGTGACCTTATGAACAGATTGTATGGAAAATAAATGTTATGGCGGGCCTTGAGAATTCTAATGGTGGGAATCATTATCACCACTGTTATTTGGAGTGTAGTCCATGTGATTTAATTATTTCTTGTTAATACTCTAAAATGATCCCTAAGAATAGATGAATGGGGTAGATGGTGTGACCCCCCTCCCTTGATGAAGGTTGGGCCCATGCCATGCAGCCCTTGTGAGGTGTATTGGGCCCATTAGTGCGGCCCCATATAATGCGGCCCATGTAATGCGGCTCGCTTGAGCCCATGGGTGAGGCCCAATGTGATGTATTCAAGGCCCATGGGTGGGGCCCATTGTGATACACTTGAGGCCCTCGTATGAAGCCCAATGCGATGTATGTGAGGCCCAATGTGATGATGCGTAGCGGCAACGTTACGTATAAATCCCTTATATGGGTCACTCCTTGGGAACAATGTTGGTTACATGTCCACGTTGATGGGCAATGATGGTCGAAAGTCCTCATGTGACCTTCCCTTAGGCTTTTGGTTAGGTCGACTATTGATTTCGATTGACGTGACCGATTTGCCGATTCCGACTATCGATCAGTGCGATTGCCGTGACTGATTTGCTGATTCTAATTACCTTGACCGATTACCGATTTCGATTAACGTGACTGATTTTCCGATTCTGACTATCGATCAGTGCGATTGCTGTGACCGACTTGCTGATTCTGATTACCTTGACCGATTACCGATTTCGATTAACGTGACCGATTTACCGATTCCGACTATCGATCGGTGCGATCGTCATGACCGATTTGCTAATTCTGATTACCTTGACCGATTGTCGATTCTGATTGAAGTGACGGATTTGCCGATTCCGATTATCGATCGATTTCGAGTATCAAGGCCCATTCCGATGATTTCGATTTGTCGAGGCCGATTGTATATGCCGATTCTGATTGTTGAGGCTAAGTATCGATGTCGATGCCGATTGTCGATTCTGACTCCAATTGTTAAGGTCGATTGAGGCTGATTCCGATTCTGATTATCGAGGCCGATTCTGATTTATTGAGGCCGATCGTATAGGCCGATTCCAATTGTCGAAGCCAAGTATCGAGGCTGATTCCGATTGTCGAGGTCGCGTATCGAGGCCGATTCCGAGTGTCAATTCGATTATTGAGGCCGAGGCCGATTGTCGAGACCTATATGATGTATATGCGACCCGTAGTTGGGGCCCACTGTGATGTATTCGTGGCTTATGGGCATGGCCCATTGTGATATGTATTAGGCCCATGATGCATGGCCCATTTGATGTATTCAAGCCCATGTGTAGGGTCCACATGTCATGTATTTAAAGTCCATGAGCAGGGCCCACCCGTTGTGTATATATGACCCTTAAGTAAGACCCATTGTGTTGTATATTAGACCTTTGTGTGAGGCCGTGGGCCCATTATATGTTTGGCTTTGTGTGAGCCATTCCTTGGGGGGCAATGTTGGTTAAATGTCCACATTGTCGAGGCAGATTGTTGATATTGGTTATTGATACCGATTATGAGTATGTGACTACATAGCATCATGATACATACCCATATGCATCATCTGCATGTTTGTTATGAGATGTGGTTGACCATTCCATATGTCATTAGGCAGATTGTTATGAGATTTCCTGATAGGCAGAGGTTATCTCACATGAGCGCACGGTATGCGCATGATTGATGCATGACTAGATTGTATGGCTCATGCATCTTGCATTGTGTGCCCTAGCGACATCAGGGCCGTAGCCTCCATAGGCATATCGTAGATGGCCAGACGGGACACCGAAAATTTGTTTTACATGGGGTGCTATAGATATCCCTGAGTGAAAGTCCCTAAACCCTCTTGGTTCTAGGGGTTGCTCCAACGTCTAGACCGAGTGGATGCATGAGCGCATGAGGGCCATATATCGTTAGACAGCGTCTCCCACTATGTCGTGGTCGGTTGGAAGGGGGTACGGCCTTACCTGCCGAGAGGAGGGGGTAATGCTAGGTTGAGTCTGACCAGCTCGAGGAATGGGTCCGCTATCGACGAGCCGGGCCCGATATTGGCAGGCGGATAGTGAGGTCTCTTCCACTCACCTTGTTGCGCGCGATGGGGCGGCAATCTGGTTTGGAGTGTAATAGACCCCGGTGATTTTCCAGAGAGGAACCGTACTGATATGTGGACTTATTGAGTAGGAGTTGCATACTCATGCATTCATTTCATTCACTATCCACTCGGGCCGGTGGTGCACAACTAATTATTGTATACCTTCGCATACCCAGGATTTCAGTTGGGCGCGCGACTAACCTGAGATCAGGAGTTTACCACATTGAGTCTGACTATCCAAATTTAGGTATGAGACTAGTTTGGATAGAAGTCCTTTGTGATGGACCCCATAGCCTGCGATACTACGTACTATTATCCCGACTTCACTCCAGCTTGGTCATTTCATTCGCATCGCATATTACATTGCATCCGTAGTACTTAGCATTTTGGGTTACCTGTGTTTCTGCAGTTATATGGTTTAGATTCGGCATCTGATATTGTTCTTCATTTGCATAGTTGATCTGTATCGCGTATTCTGATATTGTTCCTCATTTGTATAGTTGATCTGTATTACGTATTCTGATATTGTTTGCTTCATGGACTTGTCAGTATTTTCGCTTACTCTGATAACGTATGATTCATGATCTTGCGCCTATTTCGACATTGTATGATTATGACACTGCGTTGAATACTTGACACTTATCTTGTGCACACACTTACACCATCCTCTAAGCTTTCCATAAGCTTATGTACGATAGATGCGTGCAGGTGATGTTAGGTTACAGCGGTGTTGAGCTTGGAGCGTGCAGCGGTCTTCTGGAGCTTGATTTTCGATTTACGTATTTCTTTTTTTTGCATTGTACTCAAATAATTATATTAGTGGATATGTGATGATGATGTTGCCTTTGTGAATTGGGTAATCTTGTGGTTATGCTTATTACGAGATAAATGTACGTTGGAAAATCCTCCTTGTAACATCCCAGGATCGGAATCTGCCGTATGGACGCTAGGAGACGAGAATGGGGTAATACGGAGGCTGTTAGCACCGGATTCGGCGATCGGGATTTCTGTGAATCCGATCTCCGGGTTTGGGGTGTGACAAAACTACAATGCTCGGTCTCGTTTATCGGTGAAACCTTGAGATTTTAATATCATCTCTAAATTCCATTGCCCCTTTCTAAGTCAGAGTGAGTCATGATAACCTATTACTCCAGGTCCATTTTAATCCAATTCATGCCTTAATACCAACTTGTAACGCCCTGAATTTCGAGGGTCGAGTAAAGCTCGACTCCCGAGATTCCGAACATCACTTATTTCCTGTGGAAGATGATTTTCTGATTTCTTCCATGTTGATTGATTAAGCATGCATATAATTATACTAACCAGCGTATCATACTCCAGAGTAAATGTAATTAAGTAAATGCGTAAATCCAAAACATTATTGTACATGTTTCACAAAGTATCATCTAAAGTATGGGTCTACGACCGGGTTCAATATATACATGTATAAGTTTAAAATGAACAAAATGTGGTAATGTAAATGTATTTAACTAAGCCCAGATGCCCAGTGTTCCCCACGTAACGGTACATGGCCTACGTCAGCCCGCCCGAGAGTTGGAAGTAGGAGAATTCCTCCTCCTCATCCTAGAAGTCCTGCTCCAATGTATAGACGTCGTCCATACCTGTATCTACATTAGCGTCTGGTTGGTGTTTTAAAACACCATCCCAAAGTGGGAGTGAGTGATCAACTCAGTGGTTTTATAAGGCAAAAGTTACACATGATATCAAGTCAATCAATGCAGTAATGATAAGGCAATCATAACAATCACTTCCTAACTATTCTTTTTAATGCAGGAATGGAGTGTAAGTAATAATGCATGCCCTCACCCATCAACACTCCCTCAACACGCGACTCCGACCACCTATTTCGCATATGACAACACTTCCTCAAATGTCCAACTCCAATGCCTTTTCGCCACATTCGAACTAATGCGGTGCGATGCATGGTCATGTTAGCAAAGTGATTAATTATGTTCATTCATCCGGTAAGTTTGGGAAGCTAGGGTACCTCCCTTTTTATTATTGACCCGAATCGAACATTAGGCATCGGACAGCCGCAGCAGTCCTATTCCTGTGTTCTGGATCCATCTAGGTTCGTCACTCCTAGATAAACGCATACGATAGACAAGTTGCAAAAAGTGATGCCTATGATCACTACGGGGAGGCTCGTCACCCCAGCGTAGGCCGACAACACGAACACGGTGTCCCATACCACCATGCCCGACTCACGAGTCTTAAGGATCGTAGTACCATGGGTTAGTGGTGGATCTTTAGATTGGTGAGGGGTACCTTAGATTTGAATAGTCGTGTCCATACATGGTAAACACACAATAGGTCAACCGGTTCGTTAGGCGAGCTCGATTGGTATGGGCGCACGCTGACTTAATCGACACACTGTCGGCAGTCGTCGTACGACTCGTATTCATTGAGTTTACCCAAGATGACCAGACTAATTCGGTCACCCAAACATGGACGTTTACCGATTGCCTGGACTACGATTGTAGCCCCAATCCTATCCAAATGCTGCTAACAACCACGTGTAATATCTATCCCATTATTTGACAAACAACCCAAGTAGATTTCTCATTTGGGCATTTCATCAAACACATAAACCATGTTAACTATAACTTGCATTTTATCAATTGATTACATAGAGAAAAATATACATATGCAAAAGACCACAAATAATCCTATCTTAATAATCATAACAAGTACAAATCATCAACGATTTCTCATTTAAACAATTTATCAAACACATAGATTACGTTAGTTACAACTTACATTTTGTCAATTCGTTACACAGAGAAGTACATATGCATATGACATCAACAAGTCCTAGGTTAACAATCATGGCAAGCACTAATCATCATCTATTCCTCATTTAGACATTTCATCAAACATGTAGGTTGCGTCGTTTACTTATTACAATTCATAGGTGCATCACAATTAGAAATCGACGTGTTTAAGACAACACGGTAGCACCCATGACAAACATAAATCATTAGCTGTACTGAAAGCATTGATAAACCGTAACCTAAGCGTTTATAGTCCGCACCTTTCAGTAATACGCTCGACTCGGACTCGGTCTTAAGACTACGTTACCAAAAACGAAACGTCGGGCACCTAAACGATTATACGAGTTAGCCATGTTGGAGAACAACCCTCCGGGAGATCTACATCACTATTAGGGTTGGTATTTCTTATCCTAAGTTGTAGCTGGAAGTGTCTCGGTCGTGAAACGCGGTGGTGATTAGGCCCGTGGATGCGTGGGGGAAGATCTCTTACAGTTGCAGCGAATTTCCCCAAGTTTTCCTTTCTCTATTCTCTCTTTTCACTTCTCTCTCCCCCTAGGGTTTGCAAAATTCGTATGTGGGAGAGAGAGAGTGAGTTGGAATCTATTTATAGCCCCAGATGGGGTGCAAATGGCCCTAGGGCCAATATATACTATGTTTATACCCTGTGGGTGGCCATTTCTAACGAACAGGGCTTTTAGGGAGTCCCACGGCTCATGTACGTCATGGGATACGCTCCCTGACAATGGATCCACGCTAGGACAAGATTTCGGTATGATCGGATAAGCCGATCGACCGTGGAGAGCCTTTGTCAGATCAACGGTCATACGTGTCCAATCAGGGCCACGGTTATACGGATGTGCAGGGAAATTTTCTTTCTTCATGTGTGAAGTTTGGTTGTAAACTAACGGTCCAAACTTCACAACTTTGCGTAAGAGCGAACGGCCCAATTCACTTAAGTTTCAGTTCATTTTCTAAGGATATTCATATTTCTCACGCTCTTAACTCACTGCTCAAGTTGGGCATTTCTGGACATTATTTGGGCTTAATTCCTGCGATGGTTGTCAAGCCCAGCAGGACGGACATCGTCCTATAATTTCGCAGTCATCGGACCCCCGACGTGCGGTCTAAGTCCTTTAAGGAGTTTCAGTGTACTCCTTGTTGCGCAGCATGCCAACAACGCAGTGAGCTGAGATCCAATCTCAAGCCTCACCCACAAATGATAAACAAGAAGAAATATAAACTATAAATAAATTAAAACAATCCAAACAAACCACAAGACAAGATATACGTGGAAAAACCCCAACAAGGGTAAAAAACCACGGATGCAATCTTCCACTATGAAGAAAAATAGAGATTACAAAGCGATATACTAACCTCTCCCTTGGAAATACAGAGAAAACCCTTTGCCCACACCTTAGAATTATTTCCTAATGCTTTCCAATATTCACCCTTAACCCTAGAAAAGCCCTAAGGACTCTTATTTATAGTTTAAGCAACTTCCCTTTCGCACCCTTGTGAAAGGCGACACCAAAATCTGCAGTCCGTATCAAATTCGGAAACCAATCTGCGTAACCTCGACTGGTCGAGCAAACAGCACGACCAGTCGAGAGGAACCCTCGACCGGTCGAGAATGATCTACGATCGGTCGAGCACCTCGGAACCTAAAAAACTATGCTCACTGGACTTTGAGTCGAGCCAGTCCATGACTGGTCACGACCGGTCGAGTGGACTCCTCGACCGGCAGAGCAAGTGCCACAACTGGTCGTGCGCAGCCCCAGATGTGGCTTCACTTCTCAACAATCTCCCACTTGGAGACACATCGCCATAAACATTTGACTTCTTCATCTGGAGTGTACCACCTCTCTGTTTTCAAGCCTGAAGACCAATCAAAGCTGAACAGAGCTTCAGCTTCTCCCGTGTGACCGCCTTGGTCAGCATATCCGCAGGATTCTTACTTATATGAATCTTCTCCAGAGCAATCGATCCATCTTCCAGTAGTGAACATATGAAGTGGTATCTAATGGCAATATGCTTGGTCCTTGAATGAAAGGCTGAATACTTGACCAAGTGTATTGCACTCTGACTGTCACTGTACAGCTTGCAATCTGCTTGCTTCTTACCCAACTCCTCCATAAAACCTTGCATCCACACCATCTCCTTGCACGCTTCTGTAGCCGCAACATATTCTGCTTCCGTCGTACTGATAGATACTATCTTCTATAACTGAGAGACCCAACTGACTGCAGCACTACCTAGAGTAAAGGTATAACTTGTAGTTCTTCTTTTGCTGTCGATATCTCCTGTGAAATCTGAATCCACATATCCTTGTAGCTTGATTTTCGATCCACCATAACACAACCCTATATCCACAGTACCTACCAGGTATCTGAGGACCCACTTCACAGCTTCCCAATGTTCCTTCCCGGGGTTGTTCATGAACCTGTTAACAACTCCCACTGCTTGAGCAATGTCTAGCCTCGTGCTCACCATAACATACATGAGACTCCCAATAGCTGACGCGTATGGGACTTTAGCCATATAGTCATGTTCCTCCTATGTCTTTGCACCTTGCTCTTTAGATAGCTTGAAGTGGTTGGCTAATGGAGTGCTAACCGGCTTAGCACCTCCCATATTGAATCGATCAAGTACCTTGGCTATGTACTCTGCCTGTGACAAAAATAGTTTCTTGTTTTCTCTATCATGCTTTATCCTCATACCTAGGATTTGTTTTGTAGCTCCCAAATCCTTCATGGCAAATTCTCTAAATAGTTGTCTTTTGAGATATGAGATGTCCTTCATGCTTGAACTAGCCACAAGCATGTCATCAACGTACAGAAGAAGGATGATATACGACGTATCAAACTTCTTCAAATAACAACAGTGGTCAGCATGACATCTCCTGTAACCGTTTCCCGATATGAAACTGTCGAACTTCTTGTACCACTGCCTCGGGGCCTACTTCAGGCCATATATACTCTTCTTCAGTCTGCACACCTTGTTCTCCTTTCCTGGTGCCACGTATCTTGTCGACTGATACATATATATCTCTTCTTTAAGGTCCCCATGAAGACAGGCTGTCTTAACATCTAGCTGCTCTAAATGTAAGTCCTCTGTATCCACTATACTCACGACCATGCTAATCGTAACATTTTCACCACAGGTGAAAATATTTCAGTTAAATCGATACCTGCCTTTTGTTGAAACCCTTTCACGACCAATCTAGCCTTGTACCGTTTCGAACCATCGTGCTCCTCCTTCAGTCTGTAAATCCATTTGTTATGAAGAGCTTTCTTACTCTTAGGTAGAGTGACTATCTCCCATGTACGATTAGACTCAAGAGAGTCCATCTCCTCATCCATGGCCTGCTCCCACTTAACCCGTGTATCTGACTGTAACGCCTCTTCAAAACACGCTGGCTCACCATTATATGTCAGTAGTAAATAATGTAAGGAGGGTAAGTATCGGACTATGCGTCTCCTCTCCCGAGTAGACCTCCTCACAATTGGTGTATGCGGCTCTGCCTCATAATGCTCTTATGTATGATCATCCTGTGGCGCTGTAACACCCATGTCCGGTAACTCTTTCATCTCTACGAATTCTTTCTCCTCGGCCTTATTTTCCAGCACACTGTCCTTATACATCACTTTTTCATTGAAGACTACGTCCTTGCTTCTGATGATTTTCCTGTTTTCTGCATCCCAAAACCTGTAGCCAAAATCATGCTGCCCGTAGCCTATAAACGTGCACCTCCTGGACTTCGCATCCAGCTTGTTTCTGTGCTCTGCATCAATGCGAACATATGAAGTCCACGCTTCTTCTAGTAGCCCACCATCCAATGGTGCTGAGGGACTTTTATTGATGAGATATGCGGCAATATTTACAACATCTGCCCAAAACGTCTTGGGCAACCCTGCATGTAACCTCATGCTCTTAGCGCGCTCAAGGATGGTCCTGTTAATGCGCTCAGTCACACCATTCTGCTGTGGTGTCCTTGGAATCGTTTTATGATGTTTGATTCCATTTGCTGCACAATACTCCTCAAACATCTTATCACAGTACTCTCCCCCATTATCAGATCCGAGACATTTTACTGTTTTACCTGTCTCGTTTTCTACCATAACTTTCCACTTCTTAAATACATCAAATACATCAGATTTATGCTTTAAGAAATAGACCCACAGTTTTCTACTAGCATCATCAATAAAAGAAACAAAATAACGTGAGCTACCTAGAGATAATACCTGTGCCAGTCCTCACACATCAGTATGTACAAGCTCCAACAGATGCGTCTTTGGAGCGCGTCCTGTCTTCTTGAAGCTTACCCTCTTCTACTTGACATACGCGCAGTCCTCGCAAAATTCCAAGTCAATAGACTTTAGCCCTGGTAGCTTCCCTTTAGATAATAACACTTTCATCCCCTTCTTACTCATATGTCCCAACCTCCGATGACATAACTGCCCATTCACTCTAGTTGATGTGACTGAGAGTGAACTGTACGATCCTGAAGTCACGTACAAAGTACCTTCCTTTTTACCTCGAGATATCACCAAGGCACCTTTTGTGATCTTCCAGGAATCACTAGTGAATGTCGTCACATAACCGGTTCGGCCAACTGCCCCACTGAGATCAGATTCCTTCTCAAACTCGGTACATGTCTAACATCCTTCAATTTCAACGTCGTTCCGTCTTTCTGATTTATATGAACGTCTCATTTTCCAACAATACTGCACGACTCATCATCACCTAGGTAGACTCTCCCAAAGTTACCTGACACATAATCACGCAGAACTTCCTTACACAAAGTGGCATGAAATGAAGCACTCGAGTCTATAACCCAAGACTCATTCCTTGCATTAAGAGACAAGATCAACGCCTCTGTGTCACTCTCCTCAGATAGATTTACTGAATCCTTCTCGCCTTGAGAGCTTCCTTCTTGTTTCTTGAGCGCTCTGCAATCCAGTTTCATGTGCCCCTTCTTGCCGCAATGCCAACACCCGTCTTTGTCTTTCGGTCCCTTGGACTTCTTCCTCGACTTAGAACACCCGTGTTTATTGCCTCCTTTGTTCAACGATCTTCCTCTTCCTTCAACGTTTAGAGCATTTCCTAAGTCTCCTGAAACTCCTGATGCATTTCTTCTAGATTCTTCACTAAGAATTAGACCGGCCACATCATCAAATTTAAGCTTTGTCGACTCTGAAGAATTGCTCACAGCAATCACCAAACCATCCCAACTGTCTGACAAACTGGATAAGATTAATAACGCCTTGACCTCATTCTAAAAAATAATGCCAACAGATTCCAACTGGCTCGTGATTGTATTGAACTCGTTTAGATGTTCAACCACGCTCCCACCATCTGACATCTTCATGTTGAATAACTATTTTATAAGATGAACCTTGTTGGACGCTGAAGACTTTTCATACATGGTGGCTAGGGCTTCCATTAATTCCTTTATAGTTTTCACCTTGGATATATTGAAGGAGACGCTCTTGGACAAAGAGAGTCGGATCGTTCCTAAAGCCTTCCTATCCAGTAAAAACCATTCATCATCTGTTATCTTTTCTGGTTTCTTCTCTTTTCCTCCTAGAGGAATATAGAGGTCCTTCTGATACAGATAATCCTCCATCTGCATCTTCCAGAAGGTAAAGTTTGAACCATCAAACTTCTCAATTCTAGTTTTTCCTTCTTCTTTCATCGCTCCTAATAGAACTAAACCAATAGTTCTGATACCAGTTGTTGTGCAGCACGCCAACAACGCAGTGAGCCGAGATCCAACCTCAAGCCTCACCCACAAACGATAAACAAGAAGAAATATAAACTGGAAACAGATCAAAGCAATCCAAACAAACCACAAGACAAGATATACGTGGAAAACCCCAACAAGGGTAAAAATCCACGGATGCAATCTTCCACTATGAAGAAAAACAGAGATTACAAAGCGATATTCTAACCTCTCCCTTGAAAATACAGAGAAAACCCTTTGCCCACACCTTAAAATTATTTCCTAATGCTTTCCAATATTCACCCTTAACCCTAGAAAAGCCCTAGGGACTCCTATTTATAGTTTAGGCAACTTCCCTTTTGCACCCTTGCGAAAGGTGACACCAAAATCCGCAGTCCGCATCAAATTCGAAAACCAATCTGCGTAACCTCGACTGGTTGAGTAGACTGCACGACCGGTCGAGAGGACCCCTCGACCGGTCGAGAATGATCTACGATCGGTCGAGCACCTAGGAACCCAAAAAACTATGCTCGCCGGACTTTGAGTCGAGCCAGTCCACGACTGGTCACGACCGGTCGAGCAGGGGCCACGACTGGTCGTGCGCGGCCCCAGATGTGGCTCCACTTCTCAACACTCCCGAGAGCGACAAACCCTTGGGGTTTCTCCTACGTCTTCAAATAGCATTGGGCCAGTGGTACTCATGATTTTAGGCTTTCCCATTTGTGAAAATGGTGGCCCAAGCTTAATCCACCAATTACTTAGCATTTAACTAAATCCCGTCTAAATTATACGACCGGGTGCGGTCCTTGGGTTGTTTCGCCTGAGGTTGTATTCGGGTCTTTGTACGGATTTTTCCACGGCGTTATAATTTATGAAATTGGGAATTTAGTAATTTGTGGATTTTCAATTCGAATGTGGACCCTCATTTAGGGATTTGGAGATTTTAGGGCTTACAGATTTGAATGTGGACCCTAAATTTGGGTTTTTTTTTTTGATTTTACAAATTGGGGATTTGGGGATTTTAGGATTTTGGGAAGGGGAGGTATTTCGAACGCGAGGTATTTCTGCTTTTATTGGCTTTCAAACTGAAGCACCAGATTTCCTATTCATCTATTGTAAGTAGTATGATTTGAAGGAGAATAGAAACATGGTCTTCTATTTTGATCGCACGCTGGTTGATTTATAGCTCCAGAAATATGAAGTGTCAAATTTTCAATACCCAAATTGTTTGGCATAATCTGCCTAGGGAAGGCTTGACTTTCCTTAAACAGGATTCCCATGGAGTTTAGAGAATTGGGTTGAAGAAATTAGGCAAATCTTCTAACTGCAGTCATTTGTGAAGTTTCATTCTCACCGTATTCTTAGTTTGTGATATTAGGCTAACACACATTCAGAGTCTAGTCCCACCATGTGGTATCATATTCAGAGTTTGTTTAGCTAATCTTCAGTAAGCACATTTGGTTTTCTTGTGATGAAAATTCTGGTTATCTGCTATCTGTGCATGGCTTTAGAAGTTGTGGTATCATAACACAACTTCTTGTTGTTTTGTTATTAATAAAGGTCTTGACTTCACTATTATATCTTCATCTTAGTTCTTCTTACTGCATTTTGTAGTTTATTGTTTGCTTTCTTACTGTTGTTAGGATGTATGCTCACTGTTTGGTAATCTTATTCCATTATAACAAATGTCCTACATTGAAACTCATGTCAACATCATGGTCTTTGGTCATTGGGCTCGTTGACTGAATGCAAGTTATTCTCTTGGTTTGTCACTCATGTGCTTGTCTTGTGGCTATTCTCAATGTCCATGATCTCCCAAGTATAATTGCTCATTGAGATCGTGGATAAGGCTTAGATGATGACATTGCTCAACAATTTGGCTTAGGTACATTTTTGGGTTTCAATTATTGTTCTTTTTTTCACTTGATAGACAGCTTGGATATCGCATCAGTTGGAGTAGGGTCTATTATACTAGATAATTTTAATTTTCATGAATCTGTCCATCTTGACAATTTTGAGTAAATCATACATTGTGACAAGTCGGAATGCAGGTTTTTCTTTGTTTTGCTGACTTGATGAACATAACTGAGGAGCCTTCATTTGGGATTTTTTATCTTTTCATTTTCTGCGTTGCAGAAACATTCCTCAATTATGGAGTGAGTATCCAACATAAGATCACATCATTCATTCCTAATGTTGGATAACAGGTAACTTAATGATGGTTTCTCTCTTATTCATCTGATTTCAACAACATAGTTGCATTAGAACCCAGTGCAGGAATAGGTAGTAACTACCTTACATAGTCAGTGTTATTTATGGTCTACCATACACAACACCTTTTTTTTGAAGAACAACCATCTCTTTCTTCTTACAGTGAAGATCTGTGTCATAGTTAATGTAGTTGCATTTAATTACTCTTTTGATGAATTTGATATTAACGTACATGCCTTGTTTTGTTAAAACAGCCAGCTATATGCTCGTAGGCACTTTTTGTTTCCTCTTGAGTATTGAGAAATATACAATGAACGCGTAATGGCAATGGTATGCTGTGAAGCACAGGCATGTACAAATCTTTTTTTTTTTTTTTTTCCAACGAAGATAAGGTAGTTTTAGAATGATAAAATCCTTCCCTTTTTTTTTTTTTTTTTTTAAATGTTTTTTCTTTCTTTTTTTCGTTCTTTCTTTCTAGCTCTTTTGATTTCTATTTTCCTTTGTTTTCAACAATAGAATTTTCACGTACTATTGTCTTGATAGAGCAACTGTGATTTTTTTAAAATTTATTTATTTATTTGCGCACATTTCAGTTTTAGTAGTTTGGATAAGTATATAGCCTTATTCTAAGAATACAATAATTGCCAGTTATTTGTTTGGCATCCTTGCAACTCATTCATTACTTTTTGTGTTTTAGGATGCATTGCTCAAGAAACTTCTTAATGATGAGTTCTTCTGGAAGAAGGTCTACCTCTTTGGCTGCACAGGGCCACCAATGGACAGTCTCTATTCTTCCAGCCTTGTCAGTTTTTTCAACTCTTTCCACCACTGAATCCCTATAAAGTTTTGCCAATTTTCCAATGCAAAGGGAAGCCCATGTGAGAAAACAGAAGCTTTCCAAGCTTGCACCCAAAGACAATGCCATGCTTAAGATTGTCTTTAGCATGGTCAAGGCACACCTGTTTTAGGATGCATTGCTCAAGAAACTTCTTGATGATGAGTTCTTCTGGAAGAAGGTTTACCTCTTTGGCTGCACAGAACGTGAGTAGCTTCTCTAATTTTCAGTTATTATTCTTCCTATATCGTAGTTCATGTCAATGGACTGAGCAATAAACTATTCAATTCATTCCAGACATGCTACCACAACTTAGACTTTACATGGTTTCTAGCTGTTTCCTTAAAAAACTATATATAATTTTGTATCTTTTGAGTTTTGATCCATATTTTACACTCTAATTGATACATAATGGCTTTTGTAATGTCTTTTATCTTCATTATTTGTTGTTTATATTTGGCTTTGGATGGTGCTATTGCAAGAAGCCGATACAAATGATGTGCATTCATACGCTTTATATGAAATTTGAAATATTTCTGGATTAGTAGTTTTTCCTATTATTTATTCATGTTCTTGTTTTTCTGTTTTTGTAGCTCAATTGGCTTTCTTCAAGAATGGTGAAGGGAAAGTGATATGTATCCCTGTCGTGGTGGCGGTATGTTCACTCATTGGCTTTATCTTTTGTGTTACATCTCTCAAGTTAATATAAGGTGTCTCAAATTGATTGTGAAATTCACATGCTAAATCAAATGATCAAGTTTAAAAATTGATTTGGCTAGATTGTTCAGTTCATGCTCAAGTGCTCAACTGCAACTGAATATTCTGCATTGAGATATCGTTGATACGTGTCGCATGTATCGATGATATTCAGGAATATTTGTAAATGGGCAGTGCAATATTTTGAGATATATCAATGTATGGCTGCAACACTGAGTATGTCTAATATCCCCTAAAATTAAAAAGAAAAAGAAAAAAGAAGCGATTATCTGTATTGGAAAATGCTTTTTTATCTTCATTGATATATAGAGGACGTGGTAATATATACTTCACAGTATGCGTATAGACGGCTAACTTACCTGGTCCAAGATGCATGGGTCAATACACTTGAACATTTAAAATCAGGTTGATATTCTCGTGAGCATTGTTTGGATAACAGGGAAAAGGTGTGATGACAATTTTCATCGATCCGATCTAAGAATACTCAAATATTAGAAGCTGTTTTATATTGAGAAAAGCTAGCAAAACTTATATTTTTCTTTGATTTTATATCCAAGTTTCTAATTCCTCTTTTTTCTTCTTTTATATTTGTATGGTATAGTTCACTATTCTTTTGCTGGCAAGACATCTTGTTTCTATACTTGTTGGTGGAACAGACCACTATGCATTCACACTTCTCACTGATTTACTTTTTTTTTTTTTTGTTGATTTTGTCTATTTTCTGAATAGTTGTTGAATAGCCTTGCAATTCTTTTTGTTGATGCCTTACGAAATAATACCGTTAGTTCTCTTTGGGAGTTTGTTATTTAGTTTTGTTTTATCGTACTTCCAGGAGTGACCCATTACTGACAGATTTTTCTCTAGGTTTTCTTCACACTGAGCCCACCTGATGCACATGTCAGACTTCCCATGCAAGTGGTAGGCCAATAGTGTGGCCTTGTATGAGGTGCACGTGAGCTTAACAAGCTGCTTTATTAGTTACTTATTTTTTTCTTTTTTCTTTGAAAGTTGCCAATTACAGGCACTTTCATCTCTCTTCATATTTTCAGTTTTACCACTCTTGATTCCTTTTCCATTTTCAATTTTTCATCACTTAACTAATGCTATGGTATTTGATTCTTATAATAAATAAGGTATGTATGAATCATCTGCAGGTGTTTTTGAACTTGTTGTACTTCTATGGAATGTGTGGTGTAGTGAATGATTGCTTGCTTCAACGGTACTTTAGCAATGTATGATACAGGTTGTTGTAAATCGTCTTGTTTCAATGTTCTCTCCTAGAATAAAATGGGATTGATTCACATGTCTTTTTATGGTTTAGTGTGATGTTGCAGCCTGAAACACAACTGGCTCCTAGGAAAACCAGGAAAGCACAAGTACACGGTGGCACCTCATCTTGAGTGGCACTAGTTGTTGAAAGGAGTATTTTCCTTTAAAGTCTCTCTCTCTCTCTCTCTCTCTCTCTCTCTCTCTCTCTCTTTTCTTTTTTTTTTCTTTAATCTGAATATTTTTGATATTTTGCTTGAGATCTTCATCTTTGGGAAGTATATTTGAATCATTTATCCGGGCTTCGACCAGTCGAGGGGACCTTCGACTAGTCGAGCCAGTCCCTAGACTGGTTGAGCAACTCGGACAGATTTAAGACATCAGTTTTAACAACAAGCTTGTCATAGAGATGTACCCATATCTATATTTGAGTTCCATAATTTGGATTGATTAATTTGTGTTGATGTACCCATCTTAACTGAACCTGATCTAATTCAAATTATCACATGAGACTTGACATGACCTTTAAAAAAAAAAAATCAGGTCTAACATTGTGGACCTCTGACTAACTTGAATTTTAAATGGGTAAACGAAAAAAGAAAAAAGAAAAAAGAACCATGATCCATTTAAAACCGGATCGGTAGTGACCCTGATCCACTTTGGATCGCTTGATTGTAAACAAATTTTGTGGGAACGTTGTTTGGAGCATTAATTCAATTTACATCAGGGGAATTATATGTTTTCCTTGCATTTAGTTTTCACCCTTCTTCAATTGACTAATTCTTTGTTTTTATGTTGCAGAGTCCTCCAGTGGTAGTTTGCCCTCGAATAATTATAGAAGACGCACAAGAGTAGTTATTGGTATAGTTGTCGGATGTGCAGGTGGACTACTGATACTCGTATCCATTTTCTATCTATGATGGATGCGAGTATTAGGGATGCACCTAGCCATACGCGAGTGCACACAAACTCACCAAGATTTGTATTTTCAGCATTATTGTAATTGTAATTGTTTGAATGAAGGATTGTAATTGATTCATTATTGAATGAATGATTGTAATTGAATGAATGAATGATTATAATTTTTTTAATGTAGGAAATAACTACAGATATTAATCATAGCTGTTATTAAATTCGCCATATTGCTACGGATCCAACACTACTTTTAGCTGCAAATATTATCCGTAGCTGTAGGTATTTTGACTACAGAAATGGTTGCTACAGATTATATCTATAGCTATGGGAATCTATGGCTATGGATTAAATCCGTAGCCATAGGTTTTAGACCTATTGTTACAGCACCTACGACTATGGTCATACTACGGACAAAAACCGTAGCCATATTTCTTTAGCTACGACTTTTATCCGTAGCCTTTGCCCTATTTTCTGGTAGTGTATGCAATCCTGAGTGTCTAATTTCTGATCACTCCATATTTCCTTTGGAATTTTACATTCAATAGCTGTAGAAGGGGACCAATTCACACCGTTTTGCTCGGGTGTGTGGCGCACTATGTTGTGCCTAATGATCCATTTATCCTTACAAAATTGATTAAATTAAGTAGAAGTAAATTCACCACCATTGTCAGTCCTTAAAACTTTCCCCTTTCGCTCTGTTTGTTTTTCAACCATGGCCTTCCATTGTTTAAAATAGGTGAAAATCTCAGATGAAATAAACCCAAACTTTTTGGGAGTAGTCGTTAATGAATGTGACAAACCACGACGACCCTCCGGCGAAAACCATGGGCGACGACCCCCATACATCAGAATGCACATAATCAAACACACCTTTACATACATTTTTTTTTTTTTCAGATTTAAAAGATAACCTAGATTGTTTACCATATATACAATGCTTACATATATTTAAATCAAGACATTTAAAACTTGGAATTAAACATCGGTTAGAAAGTACCTTCATTGAATTTCGTGATTAAAAAAAGAGAGAGAAAAGCTCTTGCTTTCTTCTCCCACCTTCATGCGATTTGAAGATACTTTCATGCAATTTGGAAGGAAGATTGGTGCGGGGCTAATCTTCATCAATGGAGGTGCGAGGTCTACATCTATCCCCACATCATTTTTTCCCCCCGTTTAGGTATTTTCCTTAGGTTCTTCATTCTCCCCATTATAGATCTTCATCTTCTCCCAAACCGAACCTTCCCATACCCATCGACAATCCAAACCCTAACTCTAAACCTAAAATTCCCAATTTTTCTACCTTCCCAAATTACGCAAACCCTAATTTTCACCCTAGGTTGTATTAAGTTTCCTATTTTGAAACAGATTATACTCTATGCTAATTAGATGTCCCTACATCCATTAGATCCTAGTTTCTTTTTATTTAATGATCATGTGTTACGACTTTGGTAGCTTAGGTTAGGATTATGCATGATTTTCTTTTGATTTTCATGATATTTGTGATGAATATAGCGATGTTTGTATTTTTTTGTTAAATATTTTAATTCAGTTATTTGATCTCACATGTTACTTATTTCATGCATCGGTCTTGCATCAGTATCATTCTTCTCTAAAGCATCTTCAGGAAGGAAACAAGAGGTACCTTGATTGTAGCTGATGTTGTATTTATCACTACAAGGATCACCTGGCCTGTTTCTACACCAAAATTTTGTTGTGTGATCATTGCTACCACTACAGGTTAAACGAAAAGGATGGGATTATAGCCAAAGATCAATTGAAAAACAGTTATTGCACAAATCATAGATGATCATAACTTCTTTCTTTAGATGCTATGAATGCATGCAATTAACATCAATATGTTGCAAAAGACTGCAATAAAACAAAGTATAGATTACAATTGATATTATATAATCAGTGTAAAGCTAAAAAAGGGTAATTTAGAATAACCACAAATGCAAAGGCAAATTAAAAGCCATAGATTTGTAAGAAGACAAACAACAATGATGTCAAATGGATGCACATATGGTGTTTCTTTACTCAATCATGGAAGTGAAAATAGCACATATTTCTTATTGGTGCCTGATCCTAGATCAAATCGCTAAATTGTAGATATGCATGGCCTGATATTTATATCGTATACATTACATCCGTCTTGAGCAAAAACATTATCAAGAAAAAAATCAGAACATTGCCACTTAGTGAATGATGGTATGTAAATCAACAAAGCAAACAGTACACATCTAACAAACACTGGCAGTCCATGGACAGGAAGGAGAAACATGAGCACAATTTTCTAAGTAATGCATGAGCAGACAAAGCTTAGTACATGTATATAACCTGAATGGTACTTTGGTAGTAATGGAAGTTGAGTAATTGACCAATAAGATTGCCAAGAGTCTAGCATTTTGAGAATTATGTAATGAAGTTTGAGTTTTTGTTGTGTTTATATGCAACCCAACCATGAGATGTTTGTAGTGCCCGAGATGAACAAATCTGCAATATTCACAGGTACAGATTGGCACAAGTCCAAATTGAACAATAGTCGTATCCATCTCCAGCCTAATAGAAGATGTCTCAGACAATATGCATCATATTGTTCCAGATTCTAAACAATGTTCCTGCCATCATGAAGATGTTTTTGCAGAAAACTATGAGTAGGTCACATAACTCAGTTTGATGTTGCAAAAAATTATATATGAGATGGCCACATAGCTTAGTTTTCTGGCTAGCTTCTGAACCACATTACTTAGAGAAGGTTTTGTTCAACGTGCTGATGACCGCCCACTTTTTTGTAAAGACAGACCCCTGGGAAATCATTGCATAATATTGGAAATATACAGCAACATTCCCACAGAAAACATCAACACCCAAGAGACGTTTGGGAAGAGAGTTTAACATGAAAAATTCTTAGACCTTTTATTGGGAAGAGAGTTTAACATGAAGCATCCGAGTCTTCTTCTTTTTCTTGTATAGATTTCACGGCACACAGCACAAGTAGGCAACATCTTGGGTAATCTCTTGTTGTGCAAGAAAGTAAAAAAGGCAACATCCACCTCCTATGGCTTGCTTGGGAGCTTGTATTTGGAATGCATTGGAATCCAAATCACAAATCAAGGTGATTCCGAATCCTCAGTTGTGTTTGGCAGCTTGTAATCGTAATGCACTATTAAAAAAAAAGAAGGAATGCATTGAAATTCCATAGTATATTTACTGGAAGTTGATTACTAAAAACTTTAATATCCCAAAGTACTGTATATATGTGATATTTGACAAAATGATTGTAATAAGCCAATTGAAATATATACTTTGGCCTAAAATGATGAAATTCCGAACCTAGGGTGGGCCACAGGCATGGGAATAACTTCTTGCATAGTGTAGAGCCCCTATTGCTAGGCTAGTTGGTCTTCCCTATGGCTGGCTCCCTCGTCCCATATCTTTTGTGGAGCTCACCTCTCATTTGCTTGTGAGTGCCCTTTGCTAGTGTGGGTGGGCATTTTTTATAGTGTAGGCTTCTTGCCTATTCCCTGGCTCAAGGTGTGGGCTCTTGCACTAGTTCTACCCGTAATGGGGGCTCTTTTTCTTGGCTCGGGATGTGGGTTCTTCTTCTTCTTCTTCTTCTTCTTCTTCTTCTTCTTCTTTTTTTAAAAATAAAAATAAAATTTCTTTTGCCTTTTCTTTTGTCCCTGCCCTGAGGAGTGGGTTCTTTCCTGCTTTTGCTATGTATTTTTGGATTATTGGCCCTTTGGGATTAATTTAAAAAAAATTTAAGAGATAAAAACAACTTTATTGAAAAGGCTAAAACAGCCCGCAGAAACAGAGAAAACAAAAACATAAACCAAAAGCTAGAACCAGTACATAAAGTGTATTTGGGATTAACAAAATTGCTCTTATCTTCCCAAAAAAAAAAATTAGAGAGAGAGAGAGAGAGAGAGAGAGAGAGAGAGAGAGAGAGAGAGAGAGAGAGAGAGAGAGAGAGAGAGAAGCATCTCCGTAGGAGGTAGAAGAGGTGCTTCTGACAATAAGTGGAATGGATTCAAGAGAGGAGCTCGTCCTTGGTTGGAAGAGGATTTTCCCAAGTATTTGAAGAGTCAATATGCTTATATTCGGAATTACATTTTATAAATTGTGATTTTTAATAGGCTTTGGAAATTTTAATGGAGCCAAATTTAATTAGTCCTTTAAAAAAAAAAATGTTTTAATCATATGCCATTTTAATTGTGTTTAGTCGGATGAATAAAAGATGCATTTTTTACCGATATTTTGAGGAACACACTTAAAAAAAAAAAAAAAAAAAAAAATTTATATGCTTTAGCAATTTCTTGTGTATTTTTCAAAATTCTGTATAGAACGACATATTGCTAACAGAGGGTGTGACACTAATAAATACTATGGATACATTGATCACTGTCTACAGGCAAAAGGGAGACAATTCTTTGCCATATGCCCATATTGGGTGTCCTTTGGTCAATATGGAAGGAATAACACAACTTTCAGAAATAAACATAATCTTCAGGTGACATTTTTGAAAGAGCAAAGACGGGTGATTTCCTAGGTCCAAGGTATTTGTCTGTCAGGGTGATAATAAAATATTTTCAAGGTATTTGGCTTGGGTTCCACTTGAGCTATGATTTAGCATCACACTTCCACTAACAAACTTTTTTTTTTTTTTTTTTTGTAGTTTGTTAGTACACCCCACTGTCAGTTCACACTTCACTGTTAGCCACCCCCACTAGGGATCCATATCAAGACCTCAGTGTTGAAATGAGGTATCTTTCACTCATCTTTCAAGGTATCTTTCACCCACACTTCTTGTTTTAGCTTTTCTTGAATAAATTCACCAGTAAAATAAAATGACATTTCTAGTTTCCTCTGGAAGTCTTGTATAAAACTCAAACTAAACCCACAATTAGATGTAAAATATTTTCATAATGACAAAGTTATATATATATATATATATATATATATATATATATATATATATATATATATATATATAATTGTATGGAGATGGTCAAAGGTGGACCAGGAGATGAGCCTATATGAATTTAGCTGTGTCATTCATAATAGATAATGCTTTATGCATATAACAAGCTGCTTTAGATAAAGATGATGAGGGAGAAGAAATTTACTTGCACAATATGGATTTAGAGTCCTTAGTTGAATGGATAGATATGACTTCAAATTGCAAAACATGTGGATGCCAGTAGCTACAGTGAAAGTGCCAAGAGCTGAAGTCGTGGAGAATCCAATGTAGTTAGTGAAGGCTATCCCAAGCATAATGCCAAGAGACCTGCTCACCATTCCTTGAGCTTCGCCATTTGCAATTACCTGCCATAAAATTTAGAGGCAAAAAAAAAAAAAAAAAAAAAAAAAAAAAATAGAGGAGAAGATGAAAACTGAACTTCAAACAGAACTTGAAACTGAAACTTGGTAGTATCGACATGAACAGCATGAATCATGCAACTTGAAAATCAAAGACAAGCACAATATAAAAGATGATGCTACAAGCCTATTTTTCCACTCTATAATGAGAGACCTTTACAGGTTTGGGACCACGACTTTAAGGAACCCCATTTTCACCTCCGCAAAATTCCTTTTGAGCAGCAAAACCAGCATAGAAACAACTCCTAGTAGAAGCCTGTGAAGAGAGGGTTCCACATTTAGACCATGCAATCATAACATACAATGCAA
Organism: Magnolia officinalis; assembly: GCA_021015155.1. Lineage (NCBI taxonomy): Eukaryota > Viridiplantae > Streptophyta > Magnoliopsida > Magnoliales > Magnoliaceae > Magnolia > Magnolia officinalis. Next base: position 55,192,698 of record JAJHSJ010000004.1, read on the forward strand.
CAATGACAATGGTTAATGGGGGTATTGAAGCATCATGGCAAGGTTAACAGAGATCATAAGGTCCAGGTCCCACTAGAAATGCAAAAAACTAGCACCATGGCCTTTGTATAATCGATGGGTTGCAATATTCAATCTAAGAGATTTTGAGGGCATCCCCCACCCAAGAGAAGCCCTCTCACATAAACGGTTTGGGTCATTGAAAGGAACATAATTCTGACGGCTAAAGTTCAAATGTAACATATCACAATATGTCGGGATGTAGTTGAGCAAACCTCTTACAGTAATTATCATGTACAGTTGGGACCTATGAAAAGGTATGACGAAGAATGAGGTGTCAATCAGAGAATGTTGGTAAATGTCTCCTTAGCACAAGAACAGATTGGATTAAGCGATCAGGACATATGCATCTTTTAAACGTCCATGTGAAGGATATTCCTATAAAGTAATCAATTGCTCTTGCAGCTAGTGAATGTCTAGATTGTGATGTAATAGCAAGCTTGGATATAGTGAATCACGTGTAAGAAATTATCTAAGTCTACATGGACTTTGATATGATGAGTAAGAGTAAATCTATAAAATAAACGTTTCTCACCAATTGATTATAACACTCATCAGTCTGCTTACACGCAATAAAGTCACCCCAAAGGGAAGCACAAGCAATGGTCCCATCGGCCATCAGCCATCAGCCACAAGAATATCTCAGAGAAATCCACAACTGGCTGTCTAGGAGAATACAATAGAAGCTCCACTGCAGTGAGAAACATATGGTCAGCAATGCACTTCAGGTAAAGATAGAATAGATCAAACTAGAAGCAAAGAATATAGGCATATTTGATAACTTTTAGATGGCGCTGGATTCCACCTGCTAAGGTGCAAGATGGTGCTTTCACATTAACCATATATATGAGAGAGTACTTACATGAAGCTAAAAATGGGAGGGTAAGAGCAACTAATAACACATAAATATGCTCAGCTAGAATTGCAGGAGGGCAAGATCAGTTAAAACAAGATGCACCCCATCTAGAGTCACTAGACGTGAGCAGATCAACACATTAAGGAAAAACATCAAGCAGGAAGCTTAAAATCCAAAACAAATATGAAAGGGGTACACATGAACCTCCTAGTCAACGGAGTTGTGCAGCTTTGAAATTTGTGGATGCTTCTACATGTGCTCACTGTAGTTTCCTTGAAGAAAAAGTAGAAAATAACTGCTAAGTTGGAGTTGTTTAAATGGTATGTTAACCCAGCTCCACACACACACACATGGTCCAGATACTGAAAATAGTATGACTCTCCGAATCATTCTGACCCGGTCTGGTTCTAGTATGACAGTCAATTCCTCATTTCATTCTTTACCTAGACCAAGTCGACTCAGCCTTTGGACGATATTGAAAACCACGGTTACACACTCTGCGTGGACTGCTTGGGGACATTGATTATATACAGTTGAGTGCAGGGAATCCCTTGTCTTTCCAACAAGTACAAATAGTATCAAGAAGAGTAATGTGATGCCATGGCCCTTCCAGCAAAGTTATACTTTTTTTTTTTTCCATTTCTCTACTTCACATATCATTTGGATCTTCTTCTTTTTTTACTTTTCTCTAGTTCATTCCATCCATTGGACAGGATTAATTGAAGTGTTGCAAAATATGTATCTATACGTGAGTCTATTGATCATACAGAACATGCTTATAATTATATTTGAAAACTCAACTTGATGCATACGAATCAACTCAATCATACTACAACAAGGCTCAAAAAAGGGGAAAAAAAAAAACTCAATTTGGTCAGTACTCGTTTAAGACTTGTACAAGACTTGGTTGGCACAACAAAACTCAACTCGACTTTTCAAGACATATTCATAAGAAATTATGCGCATTAAAGACATGTTTGCTGAGAACCTGGACCAAGTAAGGAGCACCAAGTCGGAAGCACGATAGTAGAACTCTATAACAAGCTATATTCAAGGAAAGGAAAGTGAGACCGGCAACGATGGTCTTTGTTCCAAGCATCTTACATTGAAGATGGTACAAGGACTTGAAAGAAGATTTGAAGATAATGAAATCAAGAAGGTTGTGTGGTATTAGTGTAAACAACTAACCCTTGTGAGGACCACTAGTGGAGAGACAAGTGAGCTCCCAATAAGTGTAGGATTGCACCAAGGGTCGGTATTGAGCCCGTGACTTTTCACATTGGTTATGAACAAGTTAACGAGACATTTGCAGGAAGAGATCTCAAGGTGTATGTTGTTTGGAAATGACATAGTTATGATTGACAAGACAAGGGAGGGCATAAACACAAAGCTAGATTTATGAAATGACACTTTAGAAGCTAAAGGATTTAAAATTTCTCAGAGTATATGGAGTGCAATTTTTGTAATAATAGGAGTGAAAATGAGGAATTGCTTAAGATTGTTGACTAAGAAGTTAAGATCTAAAGGTGTATGTTGTTTGCAAATGACATAGTTCTGATTGGCAAGATGTGGGAGGGCATAAACACAAAACTAGATTTATGGAATGACGCTTTAAAATGTAAAGGATTTAAAATTATTTGGACTAAAACCGAGTATACAGAGCGCAATTTTAGTAATAATAAGAGTGAAAACGAGGAATTAGTTAAGATTGTTGACTAAGAAGTTCCCAAAATTACCACTTTCGATACCTTCGGTCAATAATTTAGGAGAGCAGAGTGATTGAAAAGGATGTTGCCCATAGAATTCAAGCTAGGTGGAAGAAATGGAGATTGCCTCTAGAGTTTTATGTGATCATTGTTTACCATTCAAACTAAAAGGGAAATTTTGTAGGATAGCTATAAGACCATCATTGCTTTATGGGAGAGAATGTTGGTAATTAAAGAAAACCATGTTCATAGGATAAGTGTAGCTGAAATCAGCGGATGGATGAGTAACAAGATGAGGAAGGATCGAATTAGAAATGAATGCATTCAAGGAAACTTAAGAGTTGTACCAATAGGTAATAAGATGAAGGAAAGTAGACTTAGATGGTTTGGTCGTGTGCAACAGAGACCAAGAATTGCACTAGTTAGGAATGAGTTGGTACAAGTTGAAGGCTCTAAAGGGCAAGGGAAGGCCCCAAAAGGACGTGGATGGAGGTATTAAGAAAAGACTTGACAACTTATGGTCTAACTAAAAGTCTAGCCCTTGATAGAGTGGGATGGCGGAATACGATTCATGTAGCCGACCCAATTAGTTGGGATGATGATGTCGATGACGATGACGATGACGATGACGACGACGATGATGATGATGATTTGAATTCTACATGATGCATATTGCCAGATATGGACCGGTCACCCATCACTCATGTGGCTGTATTGGCCAGAAATGGATAGATATGACCCGATTTCAGTGGTAACAGATACGGTTCACCGAAATCAAATTTTAACCTTTTGTCAACACTAACATCATTTAAAATAACTTTGAGTTAGAGAATGTGGAAAGAGCATGAGACTAAAACCCAGATCATTTTATATTTCTATTTAATTGAACAGGAACAACCCAGTTAATTCTTCAAATCACTCTTCGGGCAATGTCTTGAACAAATAAGACATTTGGTCCTCAACATTGCAGAGCATTCTCAAATGGTAGGAATTTTTTGGTATTAATACAAAATATTTTTAGATCAATTTAGAAAGCAAAATTCACCAAGATAACAGGTTATGTCATTGTTGCAGATTTTTAACCATTTGTTATTTTCTTCTATTTTATCTTTTTGCTATGTAAGTTAGGATTGAAACCGCAACCTCATGGTTGCAGAACAGAAACGTTCAATGAACGGGCCCTTCATAGATGAATTCTATTGCAAATGTTTTAAAGATAAGGCTTAAATGTGGCCCACTTGATTTTTTGGATTTTCCTGATTTTTTTTTATTTTTTATTTTTTTATTTTTTTATATTTTTATATTTTTATTTTTTTACTGCTGTCCTATTGTGGCCTTTAGAAACTGATGGACGGAGTGGATTTTTCACGTACATCTATGTGGGCTCCACATAGCTTCCGAACACCTGAGGCTATTGCTGAATTGAAATAGAATGTAGGTGATGGATTTAGTTCCTTTTAAGTAGAGGTTCAAGCCATGATTAAAGGTTCGATGTTAGTTCATTTGGGACTGGAATTGTCTACAGAACCTGTTTTACACACTCAAGCTCTGTGGGCCATATGTTGTATACGTGGAATCCACTCAGTCCATTGGGTGAGAAGCATTATGCTCACCCTGCATTCAAAAGATCATCCCAATAAAAATCCTTAGCCTCATCAATACCAATGATATATTTACAATTGCTTCTAAAACTTCTAAGTTAACGTGATGCGACCCACCTGAATTTTTTATAAGCTGATTTTTATATCTTTTTTTCTATTCTAATTTTTTTTTTTTACACGCGCGTTCACACCCCCACACACTCACACTATAGTGGGTTTTCACCACAATAAGTACTACTAATTAGTTAATAAGCTGGTTTTCTTAATTTAGTTAGTTTGGTTATTAAACTTAAATAAATAACTTATTAGATAAAGTAACTTCCTTATATTTATTTTGCTTTTCAGCTTTCGAAAGTAACTTAAACGAGCTCAGGGTAAGCTCCAATGTAACGAAGCCTCTATGTTATAAATGAATGGGATCTTTATTTGTGTCATGTTTTAGGTGATGAACCCAAATATGAGGTAGGTCCACCACACAAGTGGGCCATACGAAGTGGTGTTAAATCCATATTGTTTTAACACTGATTTTTGGGTGGCCACCATGAAATTTCTAAGACATTCACCCCTTCCACCCGTTCTTCCAACTCATTTAATCGATACGCTCAAATATAATCAAAATGTAAAACTCAAGTGAGCCACACAACTTGAAATTATGTGATTAATGTCAGACAATATGCGGAATGGAAAGGACCTTGTTGTGCATCGGATATGAAGATCTGTAGAACTATAGGGCGTACCTTATTGGTATGCCATTGCTGAATATAGGATGTTGAGGTCTTCCTCTCCTTACACTCTTTAGAGAAGCTGTGATGGGGCTGTAACTTCAGTCGATGGTGTTGGATTGGGGACCCAGCCTAATTTTATAGTTACAGGGGGCAAAGGAGTTTGAAACCCATCAAAACTCCTCTTCTTATGGCTCCACACAAATTTGATAATCCTAGTTTCTCTAAAACACTGTGTGTGTATCACAGTTGTAACACTCCACCCCTTGCACAATTTCTAAATGTATCGCAACTTAGTGGGGCCCACTAGTATTGTCATGCCCCAAACCCGGAGATCGGACTCACAGGAATCCCGATCGCCGAATCCGGTACTGATAGCCTCCGTAGTACCCCATTCTCGGCTCCCAGCGCCCATACGCCAGATTCCGATCCTGGGATCCTACAAGAAGGATTTTCCAACATACATTTATCTCGTAAGAAGCATAACCATTAGTTTACCCAAATCACAAAGGCAACATCATCATCACATATCCACTAATATAATCATTTGAATACAATGCTGAAAGGGAAATACATATATTAAAAATCAAAAATCCAGAGGTCCGCTGCATATCCAAGCTCAACGCTGTTGTAACCTAACGCCACTTGCACTCATCTATCGTGCATAAGCTTATAGAAAGCTTAGTGGGTGGTGAAAGTGTGTACACAAGGTAAGTGTCAAGTAAACAATATTAGAGTAATCAGAGTAAGCGAAAACATACTGATAGGCCCATAAATACCATCAGCCTTATCTAAGATATGCGATGCAGAAATATAATAAAAACAATATCATATACTGATGAAGCAATGTAGATTAGCTATGCAATGCGGAGACAGCAAGCCAAATATCAGATGCTGATGATGCAGTGCAATATACAAATCCTGATGAGTCTACGAATACCGTCAGTCATATTTAGGTCATATAAATGCAGAAACATAGTAATCCAAAATGTTAATGCCGCGGACGCAATGCAATATGTGGTGCGAATGAAATGACCAAGCTGAAGTAAAGTCTGGATGATAGTACGTAGTATCGCATGCTATGGGGTCCATCACAAGGGACTTCTATCCAAACCAGTCCCATACCTAAATTTGGATAGCCAGACTCAATGTAGTAGACTCCTGATCTTAGGTTAGTCATGCGCCCAACCGAAATCCTTGCCATGTGAAGGTACACAATAATTAGTTGTGCACCACCAGCCCGAGTGGATAGTGAATGAATGAATGAATGAGCATGCAACTCCTACTCAATAAGTCCACATATCAATACAGTTCCTCTCTGGAAAATCACTGGGGTCTATTACACTTCAAACCAGGTTGTCGCCCTATCGCGCGCAATAAGGTGAGTGGAAGAGACCTCACTATCCGCCTGCCAATATCGGGCCCGGCTCGTCGATAGCGAACCCATTCCTCGAGCTGGTCAGACTCAGCCTAACATTGTCCTCTCCTCTCGGGCACGTAAGGTGGTACCCCTTTCCAACCGACCACGACATAGTGGGAGATACGACCTAACGGTATACGGCCCTCATGCCCTCATGCATCCACTCGGTCTAGACGTTGGTGCAACCTCTGGAACCAAGAGGGTTTAGGGACTTTCACCCACGGATATCTATAGCACCCCATGTAGAACAGATTTTCGGTGTCCCATCTGGCCATCCACGAAATACATGTGGAGGCTACGACCCTGATGTCGTTAGGGCGTGCGGTGGTCATGTAACACAAATGCGAGATGCATGAGTCACACTGTCCAATCATGCATCAATCTTTCACATATCGTGTGCTCAGGTTGGGCAACTCCGTCTATCAGGGAGCCCCATGAACAACCTGCCCTATGGCATATGCAATGGTCAATCACATTTCATAACAAACATGCAGATGATGCGTATGGGCACGTATCATAATGCTATGCTGTCACATACTCACAATCGGTATCAATAACCAGCATCAACAATCGCAATCGACAATCGACCTCGACAATGTGGACATTTAACCAACATTGCCCCCAAGGGGTGGCCCACATAGAGCCTAACATATAGTGGACCCATGGCCTCACAAGGGGCCTGATATACAACACCATGGGCCTCACTCAAGAGTTTAGTACACATCACGATGACCTAACAAACATCACAATGGGTCTCATATACATCACATTGGGCCTCAAACACGGGCGGCATATACATCACACAGGCCGAATACATATCACAATGGGCCTCAACTACGGGTCGCATATACATCATATAGGTCTCAACAATCGGCCTCGGCAATCAAAATCGGCCTTGACAATCGAAATCGGCATCAACAATTGGAATCGACACTTGGAATCAATCTCGATACTCGGCCTCGACAACTGGAATCGGCCTATACAATTGGCCTCGACAAATCGGAATTGGCCTTGATACTCAACCTCAACAATCGGAATCGGCCTATACAATTGGCCTCGACAGACGGAATCGGCCTATACAATTGGCCTCGACAAATCGGAATCGGCCTATACAATCGGAATCAACATATACAATCGGAATCGGCCTAAACAATCGGAATCGGCCTATACAATCGGCCTCGACAAATCGGAATCAGAATCGAAATCGAAATTAGACACGATAATCGGAATCGGAATCGGAATCGGCCACGATAATCGGCCTCGATACTCGGCCTCGACAATCGGAATCGGCCTCGACAAACGGAATTGGCCTTGACAAATCGGGATCGATCAATAATTGAAATAGACAAATCGGTCACGTCAATCGAAATCGGCAATCAGTCACAATAATCGGAATCGGCAAATCGGTCATGTCAATCGAAATAGGCAATCGGCCACGATATTCAAAATCGGCAAATCGGTCACGTCAATCAGAATTGGCAATCGGTCACGATAATCTGAATCATCGCTAATCGAAATTGGCAAATCGGTCATGTCAATCGGAATTGGCAATCGACCACGATAAATCGGAATCGAGCGATAATCAGAATTGACAAATTGGTCACGTCAATCGGAATCAGCAATCAGTCACGACAATCGGAATCGATCGATAATCGAAATCGGCAAATCGGTCACGTTAATTGGAATCGGTAATCGGCCATGATAATTGGAATCGGCAAATCGATCACGTCAATCAGAATCGGTAATCGGTCATGATAATTGGAATCGATCGATAATCGGAATCAGCAAATCGGTCATGTCAATCAGAATTGGCAATCGGCCACGATAATCGGAATCGATCGATAATCGGCCTCGACAATCGGGATCGGTAAGAATGGGCCTAACAAGGCCTAATGAAAGGTTACGATGTGGACATTCAACCATAATTGTTCATTAATATGGACATGTAACCAACATTGCTCTTAAGGAGTGGCCCATATACATCATGGTAAAATCACATATTTCAATGGGCCTTGAATATACAACAGGTGGGCCCTGCACTTGGGCTTCAAATACATCACGTCAGGCCCTTCCAAATGGGCCCCAAATACATCACATCGAGCCTCATCAAATGGGCCCCGAATACATTCAATGAGCCACAACAAATACACCATTTATCCATCTATAGAGATCATTTTAGAGCATTATCCAAACAATGAATCATATCCAAAGATCATCTGGACCATACCACAATTAACCGTGGTGAAAATGATTTCTACCATTAAAACCCCACAGGGCCCACCATAGTGTTTATTTTCCATCCAATCTGCGCATATGGTAACAGAGACCTGACTTAAGAAGAAAGACAAATATCATATTGTTCCAAAGCTTCTGTGCACTGAAAAGGCCAAGCTATATGTCCTAGAGGGGGGGGGGGGGGGTGAATAGGACTATGCCAAATTAAAATAAAATCAGTGGAAATAAAATAAACCAATAGCCTTACAATTATAAATCAATTCACAATGCTGAAATCAAATCACCTTGATAAATAAGTATTGAGAGATTGATACAAATTCAGTTCTAAGGACAACCTTACACCATAATAAACAAGGGCTTATGGTAGGACAACCTTATTTCTAGAACATCTTTTGGATCAAGGACTCAATTTTAATAGAAATAAATGAATAGCAAGGAATTGAAATTAAATGCAGAAATATAGATCTAAATTATTACAACAATCCCCACACTTGCTTGAAATGTAAATAGTTACAACATTCACAACCACTTGTACATTCCACACAATTGAATGATAAAAGATATGAAAATTAAGCAAGCATTCAATCCACAAGACAAAGAGTTATAGTGGTTCGCCTGTGTGTACACCAACTGCCTTTCAACAGCCACACAGAATGCTACTCCACTCCTAATATCCTCACACAAGGGATATTAGCGTTCACTATCAAATAGATTTTCACAGGTTCACCCAAAACCTTTACAATTGTGTCTTTTTCACTCGGGCTTACACAATTCAAAAACCCCTCTTTTCTGAGTTTTCTGGCTCTCCTCAGATAACCAATACAATGAGATTTTTCTGGCTTAACCTCAAACAAAACCAAAAGGAATGAAATTTTACAGAACTGTAAAATACCTGGATTTCTCCTTTTCGTAGCAGCCCGGTAGAACCAATCGGAGTAGATGATTGAATGTCAAAGTTCAATTTCCAATACTCACTTTAATATGGTTCTAAATTCTAATAGATTTTAGATTTTAACTAGTTGGGCGTAGCTATATTTGATTTTGATTCCAAGAAGAAGGAATAAGGTAATTCCTCTTTTCAAATAAGATTGGAATACAGAAACAAAATCAAATTAAATAAGCTAGCAAAAAGGAATATTAAATAAGCACAACGTGCTTAAAATAAACACAGACTTATATCAGAGTGATCATGTGAAGTTTCTTGAATTGAATCGAGTTGAATTGTGAAAACTCTGAATTTCGTGTTCAATTTATAAAAACAAAAATCGCGTCTACGACTGATCGTAGCTCTAACGGATATTTGAAATATTGAGTGCGATCTTTGAAAGTCGTTCCACGACTGGTCGTGGGAAGCCTACGACTGGTCGTGGGAAGCCTACGACTGGTCGTGGGTCACCTACGACTGGTCGTATCTCTCTACGACTGGTCGTAGGACTATAGATTAGCTTGCTGGACTTTAAGTCGTAGCCCTACGACTGGTCGAGAACGAGTCGAAGACACTCCTACGACCGGTCGAAGGACCTCCAGGACTGGTCGTAAGTGTACTAAAAAATTCTGAAAATCTTCAACAACTTAGGACTGGTCGTGGAATTTCTTGGACTAGTCGAACCAATGTTAGGACTGGTCGAACAGGAGCTAGGACTGGTCGTAGAATAGACCAAACTTATGTAAAATAAACATTTGATTTATGTATCCAAAGTGACCTACTTATAAGGTCAACCTAAGGTCAGTCAAACCTGAAACATGTCGTATGGACATTGAACTTCAACCATTCAACGAATGTAGATATTTGAACCATATCAAGCTTGAGATCTTGAACTTGTTGTAGCTTTAATCTTGAGATCTTTGTCAGCGTGAAATCTACTTCATGCATTGCTTTTGAGTCTTGAAGTCATTTCTTGAGTCTTGAAGTTGTTTCTTGAGACTTGAACTTCAACATTGTAGCTTTAAACATTGATAGGATGATGAAGTACACTTTGTATTTCTTAAAGACATCCAATGTCATGAAGTGTTTATGCAGTGTCTTGAATACATATAAATCACCATATAAACACAAGACACAGATAGATGTTTTGACACAACAAAATTTGACAACCAAAGGAGCATGAGACCATAGCACTTACAATCTCCCCCTTTGTCAAATTTGTGACAAAACACCCAAATAATAATACTTCCAATAGAAATAAGAGAAGTACAGGCACAACAGGTTCAAATAGAGAATCATGCACCAGTTATATAGACATCATAAGCAATATCTAGCATAACTCCCCCTGAGAAGCTTAACTCCCCCTGAGTAATAGCAGCACATCTATATTTAAATAGACATGAATGAAACTAATCATAATCATTAAATCCAACCAAGGCCAAAGCCTCCCAAAACTTCTCCCCCTTTTTGACACAAAATGACAAAGGAAGAAGGGCAGCAAGGATAAGGAAAATAGGAGATGGAATATAGATGCAAGAGAGCATAGTGCATAATTCAACAAAAAGTCAGTAAGCAAGCAAAGTTCAGACTAAAAGCAAAGAAAAATATTAGTTATTACAGACCAAATAAAAATTCAGTCAGAACCAGAAGAGGGAGCAGGATTAGATGGATCACTTTTGTGTAAACCCCTAGCAACCCGCCTCATATATTTGCGTAAATAAGAAAATTGAGTGTGTTGGGTAACACGAATTTGAGCCACCTGTTCTTGAAGAGAATTCAACCTCTCATCAAAATCAGAAGGCTGAAAGTCAGGATCATCAGCCGAGTCTGACTCAAGTTCTTCAAATAAATCATCCATATTTACGTCTCCAGGAAGATCACCAGCTTGATCTGCATTTCCTGCTTCAGCACCACTGCTACCAGCATCCACTTGGCCAGGATCCAATTCTAAATTCATCTTGTTAATATTGGAATTATTAAAAGGGAGATGATGGATGGGTTTTTCTCTAACAGGCATAGCCACGAGCATATGATTGGCGAGCATAGTCATCAAATAACCAAAGGGAATATCACTATGACCTGGATGGTGACGAGACAAAAGAATGGAGTGACAAATTAACGAAGGTAGACAGATTTTCGCACCAGAGATGACAGAATGCAAAACACGAACCATGAATGCAGTGAGTTCGGTTTTATTACTAGAACGCGGATATAGATTTGAGATAAAAATCCTGTGAAGCACTCTGTGTCTGGGTAACAAGTACCTTAAGGGAAGTGCATGACCTTTATGAGTCCAGTGAACATCCAAATTACACAAATCTCTAGTAAGCATTTGTCGTTCAGATTCTGAGAATTTGTCATGTAATATATGAATCGGAATGCCCTCATCATTGACAGGAATTTCCATAAGGTGAGCTATCAAATGTCGATCCACTGAAAATAAGCCTTCTTGAGTATCAATTTTAAAGGTTAAATTCTCAAGAGAAGAATCACAAATACATGCAAATATGGATTGGGCAATGGACTGGTATGCAGCTCCACCCCAATGTAAGATGTTATCCCATCCCACAGATTGCAACAGAGGAAGGATACCAAAGGAAGCAATGTGATTAACATTAACAGGACGCTCAACTATAATATTGCGCATACGCAAATCCCGTGCATCTGAAGGATCATTTTCGGGAGAGCGAAGATGACGTTGCGTAATAGATGTTGATCTACATGAAGAGGGACCACGTGTAGTTTTCTTTTTACCCCTAGCATCTATTTTCAAAGGAGGAATCAAGGAAACTATAAGATGCAAGAAAGAAGAAGTGGGGTTTTGATAGAACAGATTTTTCAAGAGAAAACCCCAAACTTGCAATGAAAGAGTAAATAGATTCTACAAGAGTGAAATTTGAAACACCAATAACAAGAATCTGTAAGAAAATTGTAAAAGAACCACTAACCTGGAAGTATCATGAAGGTGGGTTCGACCGGTCGAGGCTAGGCTCGTTGGAGAGACAAAAGGAAATGAAGAAGAAGAGCCAAATCCCCAAAATAAAGTGAATTCACGAGTTTCACGACCGGTCGTGTACACTCACGACTGGTCGAGTACCGACTAAAATTTACAATTTTTCAAATGATTTCCAAATTTAAGCAAATAAAACATCAAACATATGTACATTATGATACACCAAAGCATGCAAATTCAGTTTAAATTGCACATACCGAGATCAAACTTTAATTTATTAAACCTGCTTTTGTCGAGTGGTTTAGTGAAAATGTCCGTAAGTTGAGTCTCGGTTGGAATGTAATCCAAATATATTAATTTTTCTTCCACTAATTCATGAATGTAATGAAATCTAATGTCAATATGCTTAGTACGTGAATGCTGAACTGGATTTTTTGAGATATTTATTGCACTGGAATTATCACAAAACAAAATCATAGAATCCTGTGTAATTCCATAATCGCTTAACATACGTTTCATCCAAACAAGCTGAGTACATGCATTTCCAGCAGCAATGTATTCAACCTCAGCTGTTGATAGCGATATAGAACTTTGCTTCTTGCTAAACCAAGAAATAAGACAATTTCCAATGTAGAAACAACCACCACTGGTTGATTTCCTATCATCAATGTTTCCAGCCCAGTCAGCATCTGAGTACCCGGCTAATTGAACACTAGTCTCATGTGGATACCAGAGACCCAGTTTAGCAGAACTTGCGACATATCGCATAATCCGCTTAACAGCAGTTAAGTGAGATTCTTTAGGATTTGACTGATAACGAGCACAAATACCAACACTCAAAGTGATATCTGGTCTACTTGCAGTCAAATAAAGCAAACTACCAATCAAACTACGATACAATTTAGGATCCACATCATTACCTGTAGAGTCTTTTGAGAGTCTCAAAGTTGTACTCATGGAGTATCAAAATTTTTACCATTCTCATATCCAAATTTCTTAATTAAGTTCAGAGCATATTTGGTTTGAGAGATAAAAATTCCATCAGGTTGTTGTTTTACTTGCAACCCTAGGAAATAATTTAATTCTCCAACCATGCTCATTTCGAATTTAGACTTCATTAAATCTGCAAACTCAACAGTCATGTTAGTACAGGTTGATCCATAAATAATATCGTCAACATATATTTGAACCATTAGAATATCATCGTTATGTTTCTTAACAAAGAGCGTCTTATCAACACATCCCATCTGAAAATTATGACTCAGTAAAAACTTAGTCAGTTTTTCGTACCATGCTCTGGGAGCTTGTTTCAGACCATAGAGAGCCTTCTTAAGACGATACACATGATCAGTAAATTTAGGATCTTCAAACCCTGTAGGTTGTTCAACATATACCTCTTCATGTAAATCACCATTCAAAAAGGCACTTTTTACATCCATTTGGTAAATTTTAATCTTCCTAAAACAAGCAATGGAGATAAAAAGTCTGATTGATTCAAGACGAGCTACAGGGGCAAATGTTTCATTATAGTCAATACCTTCAATTTGTGTATACCCCTGTACAACTAGCCTTGCTTTATTTCGAATAATATTTCCAAGTTCGTCAGATTTGTTTTTGAAAATCCATTTTGTTCCAATAATATGTTTATCTTTAAGTCTAGGAACAAGGTACCAGACATCATTTCTGACAAACTGATTAAGTTCTTCCTGCATCGCAACTATCCAGTTTTCATCCAAAAGTGCTTCTTTCACATTAACCGGTTCTATCTGGGATGTAAAGCATACGTAGTTACATATGTCCTCTAATTGTCTACGAGTGCGCACACCAGTGAGAGGGTTTCCAAGTATTTGAGAAGTTGGATGATCTTTAACAGTCCTTAATTCAGAATTAGTTTCACTTGATGAAGTTTCTTGTTTTTCAAGTATAAGAACTTCATCATTATCTGAACTAGGGACAGGTGTATTCAAATGATCGTCAATCACAACATTTATTGACTCTTGAATCACACCGGTCCTGTTGTTCAGAACACGATATGCACGACTGTTTAAAGAATATCCTAAAAAGATCCCTTCATCACTTTTAGTGTCGAACTTTCCCAAATTTTCACGGTCACGCAAAATATAGCACTTGCTGCCAAAAACTCGAAAGTATTTGATAGAAGGCTTTTTCTCAAACCACATTTCATAAGCCGTTTTATTATTAAATTTGCAAATATAAACACGGTTAATAATGTAGCAGGCAGTATTCACTGCTTCAGCCCAGAGATTCCTAGGGAGCTTCATGCTATTTAACATAACATTTTCAATTTCTTGAAGCACTCTATTTTTCCTCTCGACAATTCCATTTTGTTGAGGAGTCTTAGGTGCAGAGAATTCATGCGATATTCCCTGATCGCTACAGAATTTCTCAAAACCGCTATTTTTAAATTCGGATCCATGATCACTACGGATCTTGTTGACTTGAGAACATTTTTCAGTTTGAATCCGTTTTATAATCTTTTTCACTTCATCAAGGGTTTCTGATTTGTCCCTCAAGAATGAAACCCAAGTGTATCTTGTATAGTCATCTACGATAACTAAGATGTATTTTTTGCCACCTCGACTTTCCGTTCTTGTTGGTCCTATAAGATCCATGTGGAGAAGCTCGAGTGGTCTTGTGGTGGTATTGGAGTTCACCTTTTTGTGAGAGCTCCTAGTTTGTTTACCATACTGGCATTCACCACAAATCTTGTCTACTTTTTGCATCTTAGGTAGACCTCTAATTAGTTCTCCTTTGCTCAATCTGTATAAATTTCGGTAGTATACATGTCCGAGGCGTTTATGCCATAATTCTGTCTCATCGGTATGGACCATGTAGCACGTTTGTTTAGATGAGCTATCATTGCTTACTATATAGCAGTTTTCAGAAGTTCTGCGACCAGTTAATATTACAGAACCCTTTTCGTTTATAATTTCACAACCTTGATTAGAAAATTTAACACTATGGTTGTTATCGCATATTTGAGATATGCTCAACAGGTTGTGTTTTAAACCCTCAACATATAAAACATTTTTAAATAATGGAAGGTTATAGAGTTGGACCGTACTTTTGCCAATTATCTTGCAGTTGCTACCATCACCAAATGTGACTGACCCATCAGTCATATCTTTAAGATCGGTGAATAGCGCCTTGTCGCCTGTCATATGTCTGGAGCATCCACTATCTAGGTACCATTTTGAAAGGCTTGTAGCTTTGAAAGCAGTGTGAGCAACCAAACAGGCAACCTTAGGAACCCATTTCAAAACTGTTTTGGGTTTAGGAGAATAGTTGGTCTTCTTTTGTTTACAGTTGTAAGAGTGACCTACTGAGTTAGATTTTAATAGCTCCTTAAGTAAATCAACAATTTTTTCAGCTAGTGGGTTTCGAATCTGATTTTTGAAATTTATATAGCTGCTTTTGGGTTTTTGAAAAGTTTTTGTATTTTTAGAAAAAACTTGACTAGTACCTTTTCCTTTTGAGTTAGAAGTCTCTCCTTTCACAAAATTGGAAGGAGTATTCTTCTGTTTAGGAGACGTGTTTTTATCATAGCCCAACCCGGATCGATCGCCACATTTTCTTGATCCGGATAATAATTTTTCTAATTTTGGATCACCTTGGACATATCTCCATGTGTCCTTCAAACTCAGAAGAGAAGATACTTCATTTTTAAGTTTCTCATTTTCAGATTTCAAATTTTCAATCAGGGAGGTTTTGAATTCCAGATCACACTTTGAATTTTCAAAACAATCTGAAATTTGGGATTTTTCTAAAACAAGGGTTTCAAAACATTCTTTGAGTTTAAAAAACTTTTCTTTTTGAAGTTTAAGTTTGACAGCAATTTTACAACTTTCCTTATATAAGGCATTGTAAGCATCTTGAAGATCTTCATCATTTTCATGATCACTATCCAAATTTTCTTCACTTGTTGAATCATCGTGATTTGAAAGAGTAAACTTGGCTAGAGTCATAAGGGCCTTAAGTTCACTGCCCGACTCGGTTTCTGAATTTTCTGATTCAGAAGAGGCTTCAGAATCAGACGATTCATCCCAAGTAGCGAACATACCCTTCCTTTTGGATCTGTCCTTTTTAGGACATTTGTTTGCTAAATGCCCATATTCTTGATAGTTGTAACATTGACTATCTTTCAAAGACTTCCAAGTTTTAGACTTAGGTTTAGAACGTTGCTTTTCATTTGCCTTTTGAAAGTCGACTCTTTTCTTACTTTTGAAAATCTTATAAAACTTTTTCGCCAAAAGGGCCATATCATCTTCAGAATTTTCTGAATCTGAATTTTCTTGAGTAATACCTTTAGACGACTTCAAAGCAATAGATTTACCTTTAAGAGCTTTAAAACTTAATTCATAGGTTTGTAAAGAACCAACTAATTCTTCTACCCTCATATTATCCGTATCGCGAAGTTCCTGGATTGCGGTTACCTTAGAATTTAACCGTTCAGGAAGAGAGCGTAGTATTTTTGTACACACTTTACTTTCTGGGATCTTATCTCCAAGACCCCACATTGAGTTTACAATGTCATTCAATCTAGTGTAAAAGTCCATAAACATTTCATTTTCCTCCATATGAATTTCTTCAAATTTAGTTGTGAGGAGTTGGACTTTAGATTTTTGACAATTGATGTACCTTCGTGTGTCATTTCTAATATATCCCAGGCTTGCTTTGCAGTATCACAGGATATGATTCTTTTGAACTCATCCGGTGATAGTGCGCAAGTGATTGCATTTAGTGCTTTAGCATTTGCACTACTCTCATTTTCACTATATCTGCCTTTGAGGCTATCTCATTTGAATTTTCATTTTAATCTTTGTTTCTATTAGCCTCCTCGATTATAATGTATATGATTATACTTTCTACAGAGACATTATTTTTCTTATATTTCATATAGTTCTTATTTTCTGAGAGTGTGGTCCATTGGAAATACGGTGTAGTTTTCATAGATTTTGAACCATCAACACCAGTTACTTCCATGATAGGAGGATTCCATTCAGTCACTGTGGCTTGCCACACACTTTCATCCATTGATTTGAGGAAGATCCTCATTCTGGCTTTCCAATAAGCATAGTTGGAGCCATCAAAGGGTGGAGGCCTAGTAACTGAAAGGCTATCAAAATTTGACATCTTTTTATATAGCTTAGATCGTTAGCTCAGGAAATAAATCCAAATAAAAAGCAACAAAAAATGAGCTATTAGGCTCTGATACCACTTGAAAAGGCCAAGCTATATGTCCTAGAATGGGGGGGAGAGGTGAATAGGACTATGCCAAATTAAAATAAAATCAGCGGAAATAAAATAAACCAATAGCCTTACAATTATAAATCAATTCACAATGCTGAAATCAAATCACCTTGATAAATAAGTATTGAGAGATTGATACAAATTCAGTTTTAAGGACAACCTTACACCATAATAAACAAGGGCTTATGGTAGGACAACCTTATTTTTAGAACATCTTTTGGATCAAGGACTCAATTTTAATAGAAATAAATGAATAGCAAGGAATCGAAATTAAATGCAGAAATATATATCTAAATTATTACAACAATCCCCACACTTGCTTGAAATGTAAATAGTTACAACATTCACATCCACTTGTACATTCCACACAATTGAATGATAAAAGATATGAAAATTAAGCAAGCATTCAATCCACAAGACAAAGAGTTATAGTGGTTCGCCTGTGTGTACACCAACTGCCTTTCAACAGCCACACAGAATGCTACTCCACTCCTAATATCCTCACACAAGGGATATTAGCGTTCACTATCAAATAGATTTTCACAGGTTCACCCAAAACCTTTACAATTGTGTCTTTTTCACTCGGGCTTACACAATTCAAAAACTCCTCTTTTCTGAGTTTTCTAGCTCTCCTCAGATAACCAATACAATGAGATTTTTCTGGTTAACCTCAAACAAAACCAAAAGGAATGAAATTTTACAGAATTGTAAAATACTTGGATTTCTCCTTTTCGTAGCAGCCCTGTAGAACCAATCGGAGTAAATGATTGAATGTCAAAGTTCAATTTCCAATACTTACTTTAATATGGTTCTAAATTCTAATAGATTTTAGATTTTAACTAGTTGTGCGTAGCTATATTTGATTTTGATTCCAAGAAGAAGGAATAAGGTAATTCCTCTTTTCAAATAAGATTGGAATACAGAAACAAAATCAAATTAAATAAGCTAGCAAAAAGGAATATTAAATAAGCACAACGTAGCTTAAAATAAACACAGACTTATCTCAGAGTGATCATTTGAAATTTCTTGAATTGAATCGAGTTGAATTGTGAAAACTCTGAATTTCGTGTTTAATTTATAGAAACAAAAATCGCGTCTACGACTGGTCTTAGAAACCTTCGACTGGTCGTAGCTCTAACGGATATTTGAAATATTGAGCGCGATCTTTGAAAGTCGTTCCACGACTGGTCGTGGAAAGCCTACGACTGGTCGTGGGTCACCTACGACTGGTCGTATCTCTCTACGATTGGTCGTAGGAGGATAGATTAGCTGCTGGACTTTGAGTCGTAGCCCTACGACTGGTCGTAGGACCATAGATTAGCTTGCTGGACTTTGAGTCGTAGCCCTACGACTGGTCGAGAACGAGTCGAAGACACTCCTACGACCGGTCGAAGGACCTCCAGGACTGGTCGTAGGTGTACCAAAAAATTCTGAAAATCTTCAACAACTTAGGACTGGTCGTGGAATTTCTTGGACTAGTCGAACCAATGCTAGGACTGGTCGAACATGAGCTAGGACTGGTCGTAGAATAGACCAAACTTATGTAAAATAAACATTTGATTTATGTATCCAAAGTGACCTACTTATAAGGTCAACCTAAGGTCAGTCAAACCTGAAACATGTCGTATGGACATTGAACTTCAACCATTCAACGAATGTAGATATTTGAACCATATCAAGCTTGAGATCTTGAACTTGTTGTAGCTTTAATCTTGAGATCTTCATCAGCGTGAAATCTACTTCATGCGTTGCTTTTGAGTCTTGAAGTCATTTCTTGAGTCTTGAAGTTGTTTCTTGAGACTTGAACTTCAACATTGTAGCTTTAAACATTGATAGGATGATGAAGTACACTTTGTATTTCTTAAAGACATCCAATGTCATGAAGTGTTTATGCAGTGTTTTGAATACATATAAATCACCATACAAACACAAGACACAGATAGATGTTTTGACACAACAAAATTTGACAACCAAAGGAGCATGAGACCATAGCACTTACATGCTCCCAAAAGGGGTTTCAGGGGTAACCGTTCAATCCCCTCACTGTTTTTGTGGGGTGGTCCACTTGATAGACGGTTGGAAATAATATATATCACGGTGTGGCTCACCGTCCTACCATCTCAACGGCAGGGATAAAACACATATGTATCATGTGTGGCTGCGGCTGCACGGTGTATATACAACACATTCATCAAAGTGGAGTCCATGAAGATGGACGGTGTGGATCAAACCCACCCAGCTGTTAGCTACTGACACAATACAGCAGCTATTTACCTGGTGAGCGGTGGACCAGCTAATCCACTCCCTTCATCAAGGTGGGCCACACGTCAGGGTGAGTCCCTACCGTCCAGAACAATGGACGGTGTGGATGACCCATACCCCATCAAAGCAGGCCCCACAGTACTGCACACGTCACTACAGCAGCTAAGCTGCTCGTCCAACAGAT
Source organism: Magnolia officinalis (assembly GCA_021015155.1). Classification (NCBI taxonomy): domain Eukaryota; kingdom Viridiplantae; phylum Streptophyta; class Magnoliopsida; order Magnoliales; family Magnoliaceae; genus Magnolia; species Magnolia officinalis. The sequence goes on from JAJHSJ010000004.1 coordinate 55,212,890, forward strand.
GGACGGTATGGATATAAAATACATGAATCATGCGTGGGCCCCACGTCCATGTGTGGACGGTATGGATGAAGAACTTACCTCACGTACGTGTGGGGCTCCACAGATGGATGGAGTGTATAAAACACGTTCATCACGGCTGGCCCCACCGTCCACGTGGACGGTGGGGATGTAAACATTCATCAAGGTGGACCCGCAGACACGCTGACACTGCTGGAGGTGTACGCGTCTCTAGATGGACGGTTTAGATTAAACCAGGCATCCAAGTGGCTATTCAAAGCTCCTGCCCGTCCCAGCTAAGTGGAGGGACGGTGTGGTTATTACATATACAGAAGATGGGTCCCACCCGCCCACACGTGTCATACGTGTGGGGTGGGCCCACACCATACAACGGATGGGTGCCGTGTATACAAACATGCGTGAGGTGGGTCCCATCGATCCTGGTGACGTAGGTGCGGCAGTGCTGCTGGTGTGAAGCACTCCACCCACTCTGCTTCCCAAGGTGGGTCCCACGTGGGGCCCATCACAATATTATATAAAATATATATTATATATACATCATTTATAATATATATATATATATAATACAATATATATTCCAGCGTCCAGAGGGAGGGTTTGGATGTCCCTTCAATGGACGGTCTGGATTACGTTCCTCCAGATAGGACCCCACATGGCACCATCAGGATGGAAGGTGCTGATACACGACACAAGCATAAAGGTGGGTCCACATGTGTGGCCCACCAACGGCTTTGAATCAAGCTGATCTTTGTGTTCTTCCTTCATCAAGGCCTGTCCATACGGATAGGCAGCAGGGTGGGCCCCACAAGTGGACTGTGGTGTGGTCCATTGAATGGACAACATGGATAGAATATGCAAACCATCGGGTGGGCCATCAACAATTAAAAAGAGAGATAGAGAGAGAGAAGCGGTGTGATGGAGGGGAGGGACCCCGCCACTATGGGCCCTCCCTATATAATACATACATCAAGATGGGTCCCACATATGTGGGCCCTTAAATCACAAAATCAAAACATAAAATCACTCACCTTTCGATCTTCTTAGCCCGATGGAATCCCTAGCTCCTCGGCTTCGACTTTGACGGAGAATGATGAAGTTTGGAGGGTTAGGATGAAAGATGTGGAGGTAGGAAGATGTAACATCCCGGATTTTTGCCAACCTGGAATTAGACGTCCTTAGACAATGGGTCACTCCTAACACCTTATTAACTTGTCAGAACTCAATCCCAAAGTCTAAAATCGCTTTTAAACCATTTTCCGTCACAAATCCCACCCTTCACCACCTTGTTCTTTCAATTTTTCTAAGTACTTTCACCCTAGACACTATCTTAAACTAGCTAAGTATTATAACTTGGATCACTTTATATACAAACTACAAAGGCCCAGGTACCACCTCAGATGAAAATTACTCTGGACTAAATCTTTTAGAAATGAGGCGAGAATTAGCCAGTGTGAAACTAGAGTACCTGTGAAATTAGCACCAATCACTTTAAATACGATCTGCAAGACTCAAAACTTGTAGATTCGTTGACGCTATATTACCCCAAAATCTAGGATCAATCTCATTACCCAGTTGCTCTCGGGAGCATCTCGAAACTCCGTATCAGATCTGGACCGCACGTCGGAAGTCCGATTAACACGAAGTTAAAGAATTAGGACCGCCTTGCTGGGCTTGACAACCATTTCGGAAATCAACTCCAGATAGTGTTCCATGGCTATTCGCTTGAGCCCGGAGTGAAGAGTGTGAGAAATGTGAAATTAATTCAAAATAAAATAGAAATTTATGAAATCTGGCACCTCTCACTTGCGGATCAGTATTAAGCAATCAGACCATCAGAATCAGACCAAATTACATCCTTGGATCAGGGATATTTCCCCAAACATATCCATGTACTCGGAATCTCCGATCAAGATCCGCTGACCGTTGAACTGAAACTGGTCTACCATTTGCGATCTGGAATCCCGACCGAAATGAAAACTTAAGTAAACGTAGATCCAGTGTTAGTGAGCTTAAGTTCGACCTTTGGCTCAAGGGGGCCCGCTAGAAGTGTTTTGTTGAGCTGGAACAGGGTCACTTTGATTATAACCTAAGTATACCTTGGCCTGGAGTCTATTTCGGTGAGATTTTAGGCTATATAAGGACCTTAAACCCTCTCTCATTTCAGCCATACAAATTTGAGAAAACCCTAGGAAAAGAGAGAGAAAAGAGAGAAAGTGAGAGAGAAGTGGGAGCATCTCCCTGCCATGCTTCCCTGCTGCTATACACCTCGTTCTAATCGCTTTCCCGGCGATTCTGGCTCTGTTTCTAGATAAGAAACCCTAACCCTAATCTGTTTTGGGGTTTTGATAGTTGTAGGTTATGAAATAACTAACCTATTTCGTTCTATAGGTTACCAAACTACCATATGCAAAAGCTTAGCAAACCTATCGACTTCGTTACGATTCTACGACAAAAGGTGCGGACTTTAGATGTATAAGTTATGGTTTTCAACGCCTTCAATGTCAGATAATGATAGATTCATGATCTGCATGCAATTGCACATGTACAAAGTGCTGTCTGTTTTCCGTTTCGATTAAAGATGAAGAATATGGAATTTTACATACTCTAGGTATTTGTAGAAAGTACTGTATACGTATAAATTTTGGAAATGTGTTTGCCATGATTATTTGCTGTATTGATATATTATATATGGATAAAATACTTATTTGGCGAAAGGGTTCGCCCTAATACATGTTTTTGCTAATATATACTATATATGTTAAAATAGTGTATTCTAAGTGTTCGTGAAAATGACTGAATGAGTATAGAATTCTCATTTGTGCTCGCCATGACTAATTGTCATGGATATATGATTGTTGTGTTGGCGATACCCGTTTGACGAAAGAATTTTCCCTAAATCACGACACGACCAACATACACTATATATGCTAAAATGTGTAGCCTAAGCGTTTGTGGAACTGACTGAATGAACATGGAACTTGGATTCCTGCTTGCCATGACTATCCGTTGTGGGTGCTCGCGTGTTATCCATGGGCAGCTCCCTAGTGAAAGGATTTGACCTAATACCTGTGTGATCAACATACGTCAGGTATGTTGATGTATGTAATCTAAAATATTTGTTGGAATGTCTGTATAAGTAGTAGTTAATAAATTGTAATGTATAAGGGTGTTGAGATAGGATTCTCAACTACCTTAGAAATGTGTATAATTTCCTCTAAGTTGTTCGTTTAGTTTAACCACTTACTTATGAAACGTATGTGTTTGAATTTCCTGTTTGTATTGTCTTTTATAACATGCTTGTTAACATGTTTGAATTACTTGTTTATGTTATTCTGCTCTGATTACTTCACATGTTTAAATTGTATTCCATAAAAAAATCCGTGAAGGGTGATGGGGGAGCGGTGCAACGAGTGCGTACAACAACCCTGGCAGCCCTAAGCAGATAATACCAGACTTTGATTGTATGATTTGAATCTTGATCCATTACTACTTTAACTATCTGCAATTGAATGTGATTGAGGCTATGATTATAGTCCAGGCAATCGGTAACGGGATTGAATTCATGGCTGAGATTCATTTACCACGTGAGATGTGTTTGACGAACCCGAGTCGTACTTCGGTTGGCGATAATGGTTGGCCACGCGAGGTGCTTGTAAGACCCGTATCCTAGTTCGTACTGTTCCGATGAATTCTACGATCATTTCCGTCGAAGTCCGGCAATCCGCGACTAATAATCGATGTTGCGCACGACCGTAAGTCGTATCCTTTAGATTCGAGTCAGTTTAATCCGAGACCTGTATCATTGCGACCGCACCGTCGCCGCGACTCACGTACCGATCCGATACCCTGACCAGAAGACGTGAGTCGGCGTTTATTTCGAAGAAACGCCGCGCTTTCTCGATCCCAAGAGAATCTCTACACCATGTCAAATCAATCCCATCAATCAATCACATCAATCAATCAATCACTTCAATGTCAAGTACAAACAACCCATGCTACCTTTCTCCACAAGTAAAGTAACCACCAAAGTCAACCAATCTATCACCTCACCCATCACTCACATCCATCATCCATCTCCCATCACCTCTCCTTACAACTCTCTCTCTCTCTCCCTTTTTTCTCACACCATTTCCAAGCAAGAGAAAGAGCCCACACGTCCATGGTTTCCAAGAGAGAAATGTGATTTGTGGCCCACCATTCCCATTCCAAAACCCATCATCCTAGCCATCCATTTCCCATCTCCACCATCAAAGAGGAGCACAAGGAGGGTGGCTTTCCAACGGACCGAAGAAATCAACCGGTGAGTGCTTTGATAGGATAGTTTTCTATGTTTTCATGATGGGCCAAGTGAGGCCTACCGATCAATGGTATGGATCTCACTTGGGACCCTAAGTTGTGGCTAATGGCCCACTTTGATTACCGTTTGATGTATGATGGAATGCAAGGGAGGGCCCATAGTATCGGGGTCCCTCCATCCCACGTGTGTCCCACTTTCTCTTTCTCTCTCTCCCTCTCTTTCCTTTTATTCTTCTTTCATGTGATGTTGGTGTGATTGTGTGGCCCACTTGGATGGACCCCACCATGAGGCATGGTTTTTATCTAAGCCATTTATAAGTGGGGCCTATCTTATATGTGTTGACCCACACCATCCTCCATGTTGTGGCCCACCTTAAACCGGGCCCACCTCGAGTGTATGTGTTCAGTCCAGCCGTCCAGCGTCCCTGGATGCTGGACGTGGGAAGGAAAAACACAAATGTTGGCTTGATTTTCAAGCCTTGGAAATGGGCCACTTGTTTAGGATCCACCTTGATGATTGGATTTAATCCAAGCCGTCCATCCCCTTTCCTACCTCATTTTAGGCGTTGAACCAAGATATGAGGTTAATCTGACCCTCAGGCGGGCCATAGCATAACAAACGACGATTTTCACCGTTTAAAACTTCCTTGACATTTCTATACACCAAAAAATGCCCGATATTGGGCTTGATGGATTGGCTATGGACCATGGAATCCGATGGCAGGGTCGGATTTCCTTATTGTGTACCCCACATGAGAAAAACCTCAGAACTACAGGTTTTCAAAAATAAAAAAAAATAAGGGCAGCAGCTTCCGTTGCTGCCGCTGACAGCGCCAGAGGTGCAGGCGCTGCCTACGGGTGCAGCGGGCGTCCGTGCAGGGACCCACGGCCCCTCATATGGGCCCCACCATGATGTATATTTTGTATCCACGCCGTCCATGAGGTGGACCACCCCCTGAGGTGGGTCCCCTCCAAAAATCAGTCAGATCCAGACCTTAGGCGGCCCACACCACAAGAAAACAGCGGTGATTGAACTCTACCATTGAAACCCTTTTATGGGCCACAGAAGTTTCGGATCAAGCTGAAATTTGTTTTTCCTCTTCCTCCAGGTCCATACGACCTTATGAACGGTCTGGATGGAAGATAAACATTATGGCGGGCCCCACGTGGGACCCACAGTGATGCACGTGTTTCACCGTCCACTGACCCCCTGAGGTGTGTGCGCGGGTGTGTGCGTGTGTGTGTGCTGTGTGTGTGTGCGTGTGTGTATATATATATTATATTATATTATATATATATATATATCCATGAGGTGGACCACCCCCTGAGGTGTGTGCGCGGGTGTGTGCGTGTGTGTGTGCTGTGTGCGTGTGCGTGTGTGTGTATATATATATATATATATATATATATATATCTGTTGGTGGGCCCTTCGTTGAACCCACCCGTTCATCCATGCCGTCCGTCTATATGAGATCCACCATGATGCTTTTGTTGCATCTAAACCATCCATCACTTGGCAAGCTTGTCTTAAGGCTTGGGGCCCAAAAAAAAAAAAAAAAAAAAAAAGATAGATCTATTTATCATGTGGTCCCCACCGTACAGTGAGGATTGAACATCCACCATTAGACCCTTGGGCCACCAAGTTCTTGATGACACTATGAACAGATTGTTTGGGAAATAAATGTTATGGTGGGCCCTAGGAGTTTTAATGGTGGAATTCATTACCACCACTTATATTGGTGCGGCCCATTGATGTGGCCCACTCTAATGTATATAAGGCCCATGTTACGAGGCCCATTGTGATGTATTCAAAGGCCCATGGGATATGGCTCATTGCAATGTACATAAGACCCCTTTGATGTGGCCCACTTGATTTATAAAAGGCCCATATGATGCGGCCCATTTGATGAATATAAGGCCCATGGGTCGAGGCCCAATATGACGTCCTTAGGGTCCATTGCAATGAAGGATTCCTCCATAGTGTGTGTAATAATGTTTGATGATAGGTTATGCCTTGGGAGAAATGTTGGTTTGACGTCCACGTTGTAAGAATAATGTTGGTTAAATGTCCGCATTATAACTCTCCCTAGGGCCCATTAGTAGGCCCACATTTGTTGATAGTTCACCACTTTATAACATGCTTAGTATAGCTCCATGATTCATACCCATACGCATCATTGTATGCTTGATATGAGGAATGTTTGATCATAGCATAAGCCGTTGGGCTGAGACATTTACGGGACTCCTTGTGAGACGAAGTGCCCCACATGATCGCGTGGTACGCGTGAGATTGCTGCATGATTGTACGGTGTGAATCATGCATCTCGCATATGTGTGACTTGATCACTGCACGCCCTAGCGACATCAGGGCCGTGGCTCCACAGGCACATCGTGGATGGTCGTATTAGATATCGGAAGTACTTTGTTCTAGCACTGTGGGCACTTAGGATGTCCTTGGGTGAAAGTCCCAGAATCTTTTTGGTAGCAGGAGATGCTCCAACGTCTAGACCGAGTGGATACACGAATGCCCGAGTGCCGAATACCAGTAGGCCGCGTCTCCCATTGTGTCGTGGTCAGTTGGAAGGGGGTGTGGCCTTATCCGCCTGAGTGAGGGGGCTATAAGCTAGGTTGAGTTTGACCAGCTCGCAAATGTGTCCGCTATCGACGAGCCGGGTAGGTATTGGCAGACTACTGGTCAGGCGGATAGTGTGGTCTCTTCCACTTGCTTGACTATGCAGCTAGGGAGGAGGCAGTCAGTGTGAGGTGTATTAGACCCCGGTGATATCTAGAGAGGAACTGTACTGATATGTGAACATGATGAGGACTGACATGCTTGTATTGCATCTCACATATGACATTCGGCTACGTAGGCCTTGCATTGGTCGGTGTGGCCGATAGCATTCATGTTTTGCATCGCATGGCCTTGGTATGGCCGATATCATTCATGCCTTACATTACATAGTTCTGGTACAACTGATAGCATTCATGAACTTACCGCATATTTTCGTATTACTCTGATATTGTACACTTGACGTTTGCCTTGTACACACACTTACACCACCCTCTAAGCTTTTGTAAGTTTATGCACGACCGTTGCGTGCAGGTAGCGTTGGACAACAGTCGCGCTGAGGCAGGAGCGCGTATCAGATCTTTTTTGGAGCTTTTTGATCACCTTGTATTTCCCTTTCTGCATTGTACTTAAAAGTTTTTGATATAGTGGATAAATGGTGATGTTGTTTTGTGACTTGGTTATGCTTTTGGTTATGCTCCATTACAATAAAAAAAAAATTCATACTGAAAATCCTCCTTGTAGGATCCCAGGATCGGAATCTGGCGTATGGGCGCTGGAAGCCGAGAATGGGATACTATGGAGGCTGTCGGCGCCGGATTCGGCGATCGAGAATTTTGTGAGCCTGGTTTCCGAGTTTGGGGCGTGACAGTGCTTATGCACTTCATGTCGTCCAACTTGTCATGCGCTCGAGCTAGCCGAGCTCGTCAAGCAACCCGATCTGTCTTATGTATGTTCACCATGTTTGGACGCTACTGCTTGAACCTAGGGTACCAAACTTACCAGTGAAATCCCTTTTAACCATGGTACCTCGATCCGCTAAGACTCATGAGCCGGGCATGGTGGTATGCGACACCGTGGTCGAGCTGTCGGCCTACGCTGGGGCCACGTGCCTCCCCGTAGTGACCAATGAATAACCAGACTCGTGAGCCGATTATGGTGGTATGTGACATATATTCGTGCTGTCGGCCTACATTGATAAGGTGATGGGGGAGTAGTGCAACGATTGCGAGCAACAGCCCTGACAGCCATTTGTAGTGACCTCGAGCATACTTTGAATTTGAGGTGAGGCGACGAGTTTTACCGCAGTATATAGAGTATGAACTAGGCCTGTATCAGCTTAGTGATGAACCATTAAAAAGGTGATGAGGGAGTAGTGTAACCATTGTGCCTAATAGCCCTGACAGCCTTTGCAGCGACCTAGAAACATACCATCGTATGAGATTAACTAGGACTGACGACCCTAGAATGGATCATGTTTAGGAATGATACAAGGGAGGTACCTTAGTTTCCCAATACTGCTGTTTGAAATGGACTAATAAAAACTCGGTAATCATGCTCATCATCGCATTGCATGTGCCTGGAAGATGTGGAGCACTGAGGGATGAAAGCATGCCGCGAACGTAAGATGGTGTCGCACGAGTGTGTGTGTGGTGAGGGCATACAACATGACTGCATTCCAGACTTGCATTAATAAGGGTAGTTAGCGGTGTTTGATTGTACTGCTTTATTATTCTGCTTGACTATTTTGATAACATGTTAACCTATGCTTTATTGTTCCACTGAGTTGATCACTCACTCCCACGTTACGGGACGGTGTTCGAATACCCACCAGACTTTGTCTGATTGCAGATGGTGACGCTACTCCTGAGGCGGAGTCGGACCTTTATGATGATAATGATACTTGTTCTTATATGCTGTATGCTGACGGCTTCACGTGAGCCGTGTCCTGATCGACGGGGTTACAGGAATGTTGACTAGATAACACTACACCTTTGGTATAATTTGAAATTGTACTTGTAATTCATTAACCTGGTAACATTACCACACTTTGGAGACTCACTGTCACGCCCCAAACCCGGGAACGGACAGCTTCCGTGATGCCCCGAATCCGGCACTCGACTTCCATATACCAAGTCCCGAGTTCGGCGCACCATAAGGAAGATTTTTGACTGATTTTTTTTTTTTTTTTTTTAATTATTATAATACCTGAGCATGAAGATCCATGATCAAATTACCAAGCAACACTCTCCATTATAAGTCCTGATGATTACAAGTACAATGCCTTCCAAAAGGTACACAACGTTAATATTGCCAAATCGAAAAATAAATACAATGCTTCGAGAAAGCAAAGTCTTCCAAGCTACTCCAGCCTTGAAAAAAATGGGAAATAGGTGGCTTAGGCAAAAAGCCTAGTGAGTACACACGTGTGTGCAGTGTGCCCTACATGCAAGTAAGATAAATATGTTACAAGAAAATCATATATGTGAAAGGCGTGTAGCATGTAAAGTATGATGTCAATGCCAATGCAATGCATATGCATCATAGTAATACTCCAAGTCAATGCTACTAGCATCACTAAGTCATATTTTCATTTCACCTATACCACAGCTATAACCGTATTACACGCATTCGTAATCACATCATCATCATCATATTGTCATGCCATAATTATACAATATCAGAAATAATAACAAGTCCATGAGTCAAACAATATCAGAATACGCAATATAGAACAGCTATACAAATGAGGAGTCATAAAGAGTCAAATATCAAATGTCGAGGATGCGATGCAGTATGCGGTGCGAATGGGATGACCATGTTGAAGTGTGAAGTCGGGATGATAGTACGTAGTATCGCAGGCTATGGGGTCCATCATGAGGGACTTCTATCTAAACCAGTCCCATACCTAAATTTGGATAGTCAGACTCAACATGGTAAACTCCTGATCTCAAGTTAGTCGCGCACCCAACCGAAATCCTGACCATGCGAATGTACACGTAACAAATAGTTGCGCACCACCAGCCCGAGTGGATAGTGAATGAATGAATGAATGAGTATGCAACTCCTACTCAATAAGTCCACATATCAGTACGGTTCATCTTTGGGATCATCACTGGGGTTTAGTACACTCCAAATGGCACCGCCGCTCTCCCAGCAGCACAGTCCAAGTGAGCATAAGAAACTTCACTATCCGCCTGGCCAATAGTCTGCCAATACCTATTCGGCACGTCGATAGCGGACTCATTCCTCGAGCTGGTCAGACTCAGCCTAGCAATGCCCCCTACGCTCGGGCGGGTAAGGCCACACCCCCTCCCAACCGACCACGACACAGTGGGAGACGCGGCCTCCTGGTATTCGGCACTCGGGCGCTCATATATCCACTCGGTCTCGACGTTGGGGCGTTTCCTGGCCCGAAGGTTTAGGGATTTTCACCCAGGGACATCTATGACGCCCGTATGCTAGAACCAAACATTTCCGGTGTCCCATCTGACCATCCACGATATGCCTGTGGAGGCTACGGCCCTGATGTCGCTAGGGCGTATAGTAATCACAGCACACAATGAAAGATGCATGAGTCATACAATCCAGTCATGCATCAACCCTACGCATACCGTGCGCTCATGTGAGATAACCTCCGCCTATCAGGGAGTCTCATAACAACATGCTCAATGACATATGCAATGATCAACCACGTCTCATAACAAACATGCAAATGATGCGTATGGGCATGTATCATGATGCTATGCTGTCACATACTCATAATCGGTATCAATAACCGACATCGACAATCGACCTCGACAATGTGGACATTTAACCAACATTGCCCCCAAGGAATGACCCTCATGGATCCTAACATATAGTGAACCCATGACCTCACACAAGGGGCCAATTATACAACACCATGGGCCTCTCTCAAGAGCTTACTACACGTCGTGATGGGCCTCTCACATGGGCCTAATATACATCATGTTGGGCCTTACACACAGGCTGAATACACAACGCAATGGGCCTCAAATACGGGCCGTATATACATCACACAGGCCGAATACACACCACAATGGGCCTCAACTACAGGTTGCATATACATCATATAGGTCTTGACAAATTCGAAAATTGGCCTCGACAAATCGGAATCAGCAATCGGCCACGATCGGTAATCGGTCACGATAATCGACTTCGATCGGTAATCGGTTAATTGGCCACGACGAGCAGAATCGGCATTCAGCCATGATCAGTAATCAGTCACGATAATCAGCCTCGATCGGTAATCGGTCAATTGGTCACGACAAACAGAATCGACATTCGGCCACGATCGGTAAATAGTCACCATAATCGGTCTCGATCGGTAATCGGTCACGTCAATCAGAATCGATCGATAATCAAAGTCGGCAAATCAGTCATGACAATTGGAGTAGGAATCGTCAATCGGAATTGGCCTCGACCGTGGTTATATCAAATCCGATAGTGTAAAACCATCCGTCTATGGTGAATGAGGCCCACTAATTAGGGTAAACTCACTAAGACAATGATGAGAATGGGCCTAACAAGACCTAAGGGAAGGTCACAACGTGGACATTAAACCATTATTGCTCATTAATGTGGTCATTTAACCAACATTATTCCCAAGGAGTAGCCCACATAAAGCCAAATGTACAGTGTGCCCACAGCCTCACACAAGGGACATATATATCACAATGGACCGAATACACGGGCCTAGTATACATCACCATGGGCCACGACCCATGGTCCTTAAATACATCATAATGGGCTACAACTCATGGGCCTCAATATACATCAAGTGGACCGCATTAATGGGTCTCATATACGTCAAATGGGCCACGTACTTGGGCCTCAGATACATCAAGTCGGACCTCATCATGTGGGCTTCAAGTACAAAACAGCTGGGCCCCATCACATTGACCAAAAATACAAACAGGTGGGTCCCGCACATGGGCCATAAACACATCACATCAGGCCTTGCCCATGGGTGTTGAATACATCACAATGAGCCACAACCCATGGACTTCAAATACAAAAGGTGGGCCCTACACATGGGCCCCAAATACATCACGTCAGGCCCTTCCAAATGGTCCCCAATTACGTCAAATAGGCCATATCAGATGGACCACAACAACTACACCGTTCATCCATCTATAAAAATAATTTTAGATCATTATCCAAACAATGAGTCATATCAAAAGATCATCCAGACCATACCACAATTAACCGTGGTGGTAGTGATTAAAAGGTCAGTTGGACCACATCACAAATAGCAGTGCCGACTGTGAATCCCACTGTACAAAATATCACAAGGGCCATCATAACACATATTTTCCATCTAGTCTGTTCACAAGTCACAAGGACCTGGACCAACCTGTGAAGCAAATATCATATTGGTCCAAAACTTCTGTGAGCCAAAAGGCGTTTCAATGGTAGACGTCCCATCTCCGCTATTTTTGGCAGTGGGGTCCGCTTGATAACTAGACCTGTTTTATTTTTTTATTTTTTTATCCCAAGCCCTAGGACGAGCTGATCAAATGGATGGACGGTTTGGATGTTTCATATACATCAGGGTAGGGGTCCACGTACTTGGCCCACCTAAGACCAGCTTGCCAAATGTATGAACGGTTTGGATGGAACACCCTCATTAACCGTGGGTCCCACCGTCCAACCATAGGGATGATGGATACAACACATAAGTGTGGGTCCCACGTGGTGGGCTACCTGCTACAGCCCTCTCTCCCTCATATTTATATTATAATATTATATAATATATATTATAGATATGTACATTTATAAAGCAAGTACATCATCCATCCACGACCCGGCTAGATGAAACAGATGAACGGTTGGGGTTTAACACATACCTCATGATGGGGTCCACCGTCTCTGGCCACCTGGAATGGTGGATATATGCATATCAAGGTGGGTACCCACCGTCACATGCCACATGGTGTGGCCCGGCCAATGGATGGACGACAAGGATGGGTCCCATGGACCCTGATGACATTCTCAGGTGCTGCACGTTGCAGCCAAAAGAGGAAATAAAGAGGGATGGGTCCCACGTACTGGCTACCCACCCCATGTAATATCATAATAATAATAATATTATTATTATTATTATTATTATTATTTTATTTTATTTTTTTTTTATCTTTCTTACTGCTAGCTAGTACACCCACTGTCAATTAGCACTTTACTTTTAGCCATCTCCATCGTCGGTCCACTCTCCGCTGTAAGTCCAGGACGGTGTGGATATGCACCTCATCAAGGTGGGTCCCACATGGCCCACCTGCTTTGGATCCAAAACTTCTGTAAAATCCCAAAGGCAGACGTTTAATCAACACTATTTGCTGTGACGTGGGCCACCAGAGTTCCTCCAACGGTTCATTTTTTGGGGGTAACCCATTTTTAAACTGAACCCATTAAATGTACGGTACTGATGTTCAAGATACATCAAGGTGGGGCCTGTGGTGGGGCCCACATTCTTCTAGCGTCCAGACACTGCTTGCTGCAGCGTCATTTTGACGCTAACAGCAACAGCATCAGGTGCTGCCAATTTTTATTTTATTTTTATTTAAATTTTTTTTTTTTTTATGAGGCCCCAATTGGACAATCCAGTCCGTCTATTACATGTGTCCCACTAGGTTAAGGGGTCATTCCAATTTCCAGATGCAACAAAATTTCAGGTGGGCCCCAACAAGTACTTTTATATGTTTTAGTATGTCTTCACATGAGTTTTGGTGGTGTGGCCTACCAGAGACTTGGATTATCTTCATTTTTTGGTTCCATGGCTAAAATGAGCTAGGCAATTAAATGGACGGCGTGGATTGAATACATAATCATGGATGAGGCCCGTTGGGGACCCACAGCTCCTTCCCTTATTCTTTTAAACCAGCAGGGACGCTGCTGGAGGACACTGGCAGCACAGCGTCCACTCCTCCCCCCCCTTTTTTTTGTTTTTATTTATTTATTTATATATTTTTATAGTGTGGTGTGCACATGTGTGCATGGTGTGAGTGTGTGTGTTTGGCCAACCTAATGGGGCCATTCTTGGACAGTTTGGATGGCCTACAAACATTTTGGTGGGGCCCACTATCAATGGGGTCCCACATAAAGTCTATGACAATTTAATTTTTGTATATTTTCTCTCATACATCTACACCATTAATCACATCATTATCATAATGTCATCGCCCCCATTAACCATCCTTTTTTTTTTTTTACATGTATTTTCCTATACATCCACACCATTAATCACATCATTATCATCAACATCATCTCCACTATACATAATCACAACAAAAATAAAATAAGCATAAGTAGGGTGGGTGTACTCACCTTGATAAAAATAGATGGATGGAAGGGATGAAATTGATGGTTGAGATGGATGGAAGGGATAAGATAGGAGTTGATGGCCCACCAAGATCACTCCTCTCTCTCTCTCTCTCTCATGTGTAGAAAATGTTGAAATGCTAAGGGATGGAGGGGTATTTATAAAGAAATGGATAAAATTTTGGTTAAGTTAGGCTAATGTGATTAATAGTAGCTTAGCCTAGGATTATGACAATTAATTCATGCTTTGTAATTAATGGTGGATTAAGGAGCATGGGATGACATGGTGTGGTGATGTCATGCATAGTGTATGGAATGGAGAGGTGTTGACTTTGGGGAGCACATGAGAGATGGGAGGTATGGGTGTGTGACATCACACACATGGGTAGAGATTCTCTCACCCATGTGTGGCATGTACATGTGTGCATCACATGTGTTGTGCACATGTGTGGAATGAAATACATAGCACCATGCGCACATGATACACCTATTATTCTTCATGGTGTATCTCACCAACGGAGTATCATACCGACGCACGGGTGGTACCTCCACGATCGCGGCGACGGGACGGTCGATATGAGATAGGTTTCGAGGTCTTGGGGTTCCGGTCAGTCGGGTATGTACTATGAACGGTCAATCCAGGTCAGGTTAAGGGCATCAATCATCATGCACATATGCATGAAAAATGGTACGGAATGGATGGGGTCTTTACAATGTACCCCCCTAATAAAAATTTTGTCCTCGAAATTTCTAGTCCCAAGCACAATATCAAACTCACAACATAGAATCCAAACATACATCACCATATATATATCAAACAGTCATCCATCAAACACTAAAGGGTATTCCTCACAGTCATTCCCTCATGCCTGGGTGCTAGGTATAGCCTCTACGTTCTCAAATAGAGGATCTTGTTTGACTCGGTTCTCAATCCGGGAATCCTAGATTCATGTCTTTAGATTCATACAAATCAGGGGTACTAATAACATCTAGATTCTCGATCAACGACGCTGGGAGGCCTAGTTTAAGTTCTTCTATGTTTTCCACTTGCGGACTTTGCTCGTAATTGATCCCAAATCTTATGCTCTGATACCATCTCCTGTCACGCCCCAAACCCAGGAACGGACAGCTTCCGTGATGCCCCGAATCCGGCACTCGACTTCCATATACCAAGTCCCGAGTTCGGCGCACCACAAGGAAGATTTTTGACTGATTTTATTTTATTTTATTTTATTTATTTATTTTTGTATGAGGCCCCAATAGGACAATCCAGTCCGTCTATTGCATGTGTCCCACTAGGTTAAGGGGTCATTCCAATTTCCAGATGCAACAAAATTTCAGGTGGGTCCCAACAAGTACTTTTATATATTTTAGTATGTCTTCACATGAGTTTTGGTGGTGTGGCCTACCAGAGACTTGGATTATCTTCATTTTTCGGTTCCATGGCTAAAATGAGCTAGGCAATTAAATGGACGGCGTGGATTGAATACATAATCATGGATGAGGCCCGTTGGGGGCCCACAGCTCCTTCCCTTATTCTTTTAAACCAGCAGGGACGCTGCTGGAGGACACTGGCAGCACAGCGTCCACTCCTCCCCTTTTTTTGTTTTTATTTATTTATTTATATATTTTTATGGTGTGGTGTGCACATGTGTGCATGGGTGTGAGTGTGTGTGTTTGGCCAACCTAATGGGGCCATTCTTGGATAGTTTGGATGGCCTACAAACATTTTGGTGGGGCCCACTATCAATGGGTTCCCACATAAAGTCTATGACAATTTAATTTTTGTATATTTTCTCTCATACATCTACACCATTAATCACATCATTATCATAATGTCATCGCCCCCATTAACCATCCTTTTTTTTTTTTTTTTTACATGTATTCTCCTATACATCCACACCATTAATCACATCATTATCATCAACATCATCTCCACTATACATAATCACAACAAAAATAAAATAAGCATAAGTAGGGTGGGTGTACTCACCTTGATAAAAATAGATGGATGGAAGGGATGAAATTGATGGTTGAGATGGATGGAAGGGATAAGATAGGAGTTGATGGCCCACCAAGATCACTCCTCTCTCTCTCTCTCTCTCACATGTGTAGAAAATGTTGAAATGCTAAGGGATGGAGGGGTATTTATAAAGAAATGGATAAAATTTTGGTTAAGTTAGGCTAATGTGATTAATAGTAGCTTAGCCTAGGATTATGACAATTAATTCATGCTTTGTAATTAATGGTGGATTAAGGAGCATGGGATGACATGGTGTGGTGATGTCATGCATAGTGTATGGAATGGAGAGGTGTTGACTTTGGGGAGCACATGAGAGATGGGAGGTATGGGTGTGTGACATCACACACATAGGTAGAGATTCTCTCACCCATGTGTGGCATGTATATGTGTGCATCACATGTGTTGTGCACATGTGTGGAATGAAATACATGGCACCATGCGCACATGATACACCTATTATTCTTCATGGCGTATCTCACCAACGGAGTATCATACCGACGCACGGGTGGTACCTCCACGATCGCGGCAACGGGACGGTCGATATGAGATAGGTTTCGAGGTCTTGGGGTTCCGGTCAGTCGGGTATGTACTATGAACGGTCAATCCAGGTCAGGTTAAGGGCATCAATCATCATGCCTATATGCATGAAAAATGGTACGGAATGGATGGGGTCTTTACACTCACCACTATTTTTATATTTTATATATCTATCACAGTCTTCCGCTTGCAATTTAACTGTCTCTGGAGTATGATATGCTGTTTTGGCTTAATCTCACTCATGTTCAATGCACTAATACAGACAACATTCAATCATCATTCATTTTGTTGCATAAGTGATGTGTTGGAACTCGGGAGTTGAGTTTATGC
This sequence comes from Magnolia officinalis, assembly GCA_021015155.1. Classification (NCBI taxonomy): domain Eukaryota; kingdom Viridiplantae; phylum Streptophyta; class Magnoliopsida; order Magnoliales; family Magnoliaceae; genus Magnolia; species Magnolia officinalis. Next base: position 55,230,001 of record JAJHSJ010000004.1, read on the forward strand.
TCGATCCCCGATTTTCAGGGCATTACAGAAGATGGGCCACACCAAGCTCTTCTCATGGAGAGCTTGGACGTTGGGTTCTCCTTTGGTTGCTTGGAAGAGAAGGGAGAAATAAGAGAGAGGGAGAAGATGGGATGGAGTAATGGATGAGAGAGAGAGAGAGGAGATGGGATGGAAATGTCGACTTTTGGGGTTGTTGTGTTAGAGAGGTATGGGTTGTGATGGGGTGAGTGATGTGTTGGGTGATGGGTTGATTGATGTGTTGTACTTGACATGTACTTGACATGGATGGGATTGATGGGACATGATTTGAAATCTCTCTTGGGTTGGCAAATGCGCGGCGTTTTTCCTCGAACTGAATGCGGGCCAACATCTCCTGGCCTGTGTATCGCCTCGGTGTGTAATACGCTGTGTCGGAACCGCGGCGACGGCGCGGTCGTTAGGGTATAATTCTCGGGTCGAGTTGACTCTGGAATACGGGATACGTCTCAGGGTCACGCGCCAATACCGAAAACAGATCGCAGATCGTCAGAATTTAGCCGGGAGGACCGCAGAAGCCTACTGAATGGTACGGGCTAGGATACGGGCCTTACAGGTATACCAGATCACATTATCTAACCCTTAGGATAATCTAGACCATTGATCAATAAGGCCCACCTTATAGAATTCTTACATTCTCTCACTTGGGCCACATTTGATCAATGTCAATGATTAATCTTTTAAAATATTTTGAAAAGCATGTTTTGATTTGAAGAAACATCCAAATGGTTAACCGATTACATTGTTGAATAATATGGGTAGTGCTATGTCAATCTGGTCCATTAAGACTATTAGTATCGAATCGCGGTAGTCATCATAACATTTAATCTAAGTGAAGTGAGGCTAAGCGCAGTTACAAATACTAATAGTCTTAATGACATAGATCTGGAACTAGGAAGTGTGGTATAAGGATTACATACGTAATGTGATGATGTGTGTTTATCCTTAGGAGGTCCTGAAGCTTTCAAATGTCTCAAATGAGACATGACTGTAGTTTTACTTAGTCAAAATAGTACTTAGAGAGAAGTAAAAATAAACTTTATATTAGAATCATCAAATAACTTTATCAAATGAGATCTCTTCAATGTCCGTGAAATTAAAATACGCTTAATTCCCACTAACTGAAAACATCTATGAGATTAATGATTCCCATGGATGTAACATGCTCTTGAAATGGTGTGATAGGGAGCCCTTTAGTGAGCGGATTTACAATCATCTGCTTAGTGCCGATGAATTCCACAGACACTTGATGATTTTGAATTCTTTCATTTACAATAAGATACTTGATGTCGATATGCGTCGAACTTGATAAATGCTTGTTGTTACCAGAGAAGGAAATTACAGCTGAATTATCGCAAAATATTCTTAATGGTTTCGGGATATGCTCCATTACTCGCGAACCTGAGAAGAAACGTTATAACCATAATGCCTGATTTGATGCCTCGTGACAGGCAACAAATTCAGCTTCCATGGTGGATGAGGCTGTGGTAGACTGTTTCACGCTTTTCCAAGACACAGATCCTCCAACCATCACGAATATGTAACTTGAGGTGGACTTATAAGTGTCAACACATCCTGTAAAATTTGCGTCTCAGTATCTAATCAACTCCAAATGATCAGATCTCCTGTAGTGAGTCCGAAGTTCTTTGTTCTCTATAAATACTGCAACACTATCTTTGTAGCTATCCAATGTTGCAGTCCTGGATTAGATAGATATTTGCCCAACATTCCAACAACAAACGTAATATCCAGTCATGTACAGGCATGAGCATACACGATGCTCTCTGCCACTAATGCGTATTAAAATTCCTTCATTCGATTCTTTCCAAAATCATTCTTAGGACACTGGAATTAGCTGAATTTATCACCTTTTACAATGGGTGACTGTACAAGAGCACAATTTTACATGCCATACCTTTCGAGTATTCTAGTAATGTAGGCTCTCTGCGATAAGCTAAGCAGTCCATAAGATCTGTCACGACAAATCTCAATGCCAATGATATAAGATGCGTCACTAAGGTCCTTCATTTCAAATCTTTGAGATAAGAATTTCTTGGTGTCGCTCACTACTAGCTAACAGAATGTCATCAACATACAAAATCATCATAATGAACTTACTCCTACTGATTGTAATGTAGATACATTCATTTGCCTTGTTTTTTACAAAGCCATATGAGGAAATTACTTCATAAAACTTTAGGTACCACTGTCGTGATGCATGTTTCAACCCATAGATGAATTTCTTTAGTTTACAAACCAAATGCTCTAAGCCATGAGCTACAAAACCTTTGGTCGTAACATATATACATTCTCATTCAGATCCCCATCGAGAAATGTTGTCTTTACATCCATCTGATGTTACTCTAAATCCATATGAGCTACAAAAGCCATTATGATCTTGAATGAGTCTTTTTTAGATATTGGTGAGAAAGTCTCCTTACAGTCAATGCCCTTACGCTAATTAAAACCCTTGGTAACAAGTCTGGTTTTATATATTTTAACATTACCCTTGCAGTCCCGCTTAGTTTTAAATATCCATTTACAACCAATTAGCCTTATTCCAGAGAGTAACTCAATAAGATCCCATACTTTATTATCCTTCATGGATTTCAACTCATCTTTCGTGGCATCAAACCAATGAGAAGGATCAGCATTTTGTTTGACTAGTGCAAAGAATTCAGGATCCTTTTTTATTCTAATGTCAAACTCGTGCTCCTATTAGTATACGATGTGATCGTCTCGAATTACAGGTCTTCTCTCTCTTTCAGATCTTCTCAATGGTTCACTTGTTAGGTGTGATTTAGATTTTCCTCATCAGTGGGTTGTACATGAGGTTCAACGTGGTGTTCTGCAGTGACTGTAGGGTCACCTGCAGCATTTATATCCTAGTGATCTTAAGTGACTATGACCGGAGTCACAGTTTCGTGCTCCTACTATTTTCAGTGTCTTCAATGAATTCGACATTCCCTAGTCTCAACGATCTTAATAGAGTGGGAAGGACAGTAGAATCGATAGCCTTTAGACTTTTCTAAGTATCCTATAAAAAAATTACTTATGGTTCTGGGATCGAGCTTTCTATCATGCGGGTTATAAACTTTAGCCTCAGTAGGACATCCCAAACGTGTAGATATCGGAGACTTGGCTTTCTCCCATTCCACAACTCAAAAAAGGAGTTTTACTTACGATCTTACTGGGGACCCTATTAAGGATATGAACTTCGGTTTTGATCGCATCACCCCACAGAGATTCTGGCAATGTCGAATTGCTAACCATGCTTTGCACGATATCCATAAGGGTGCGATTACGCCCTTCGGCCACGCCATTCTACTCTAGAGTACCAGACATAATTACTGGGCGACAATGCCATAATCTTGTACGTATCTAGCAAATGACCCTCGATTACGACCTAATTCGTCATATCTACCATAATATTCACCACCACGGTCAGATTTGACAACTTTAATCCTTTTGTCAAGTTGATTTTCAATTTCGGCCTTATAGATTTTAAAGGCATCCTGGGCATATGATTTTTCACTGATAAGATAAATGTACCCGAAACGAGAATAATCATCTATGAAGGTAATAAAATATTTGTGTCCACTCCAGGATGCCGTAGGGAATTGTCCACGAATATCCGTATGTGTAACACCCCGTACTTTCCAATACTCGAGTGTTGCCAGGAAACACCGACATAATATAAACATAAATCTATCCTATCTGAACGTCTAGCTTCATGATAGCCTAACCCCAACCGTTTGAGAGTGAACCTGCCTATAGATCAAATTACTCAACTAGTTAATTATAAACCAAAGCTATATTCTCGATGATGAAAGGTTTAGGATGCCTAGAACGAGTGAGAAACACTTTTGGGACAATATCGTAGTTGAATCTCAAGATCCGGCCCTTAAAATTTATGATCGATTAGGGGATTCAGGATCGGTCTAGACCTCACGTCATGTGATGATAGGTCTGATATTAGAAATCAGCTATTAGATTCGACTAGAGACTTTAAAGGACTCATGGATCATTTTAGAACAGCTCTGAAACGATTAGTCGCTTAGATTCACGATTGACCATTCCATTGAGATGTAAGAACAACTAGCAGTGGACCATGGATGTCGATCACCATTGACGATCGAGATTGGACGAAATCCAGCCATTAGATCGAGGAGAACTCATAATTAAACACCCAGAACTAAAAATAGGGACCACAACCCTCAATCTACCAATCCAACACTTAATCATGACTAATGGATCATCCGATCACTGAGATTTCCTTTGATTCCCACATAAGCAACCCCTAAGACCCTTTAAAGAGGAACAAACTAAGATCAGAGGGGGACCCGCCTCACGATTAAAATTACATGCTTATATGAAATAAAAATGAGATGATTTATAATAAAGTAACAAAAAATAAGCATTTTTATTGGAATGCTAACATATCATGACGATCTTGAACCTACAAATGATCCCCTAGAAACCTTTGACCATTGATGTCAAATTTCAAAATGATCTGATCATCGGAACAACGTAATCAACACCTATAAAGTGCTTAAATAATTCGCATGGCCCACCTAAGCTTTGGATTAACCCAATCTTCGGTCTGACGTCCTAATGGGACTACTCCAAATCGAATGGATGGTCTGGATTATACCATACAGTCTTATGGACCCCACCTTAGGGGTCGTGTGTACACCAACAGTGTACACCTGCGTCGCACCGACCCGGTAAACCCAGTCAAATCGGGTTTGACCTGCCAAATACGAATGAGGAAGGTTTCCTCATTTCTTTCGTTTTCTCGCCACAGACCGAACAACACCTGAGATTTTAAATTTGGGCCCACCATCACCACTCCCACGACTGACCCAAACCGTCCATTTGACGCACAAAGTGGCCTTGACCGAAACCACGTCTTCCATATGTATCCATGTACACGTATTCTCACACAACAATCGACGCAAGCGAGGCCTGGAAACACTATGTTTCCAGAAATGGAAACTGTCTCGCTGCCAACGTGGCGATCCGCGTGAGGGGTCATTGACAGATCTCAGCCATCCGTTCTAAGGTAATTCTATCCCCACGAAACTAGGGTTCTTGTAAAGAAAGAGAGAAAGAAACCGTAGCCGCACCAAACGCCCTGTTTTTTCAAAAATCGAGCTTGACTCCTGTTCCTTCCGACCCACTAGAAAACCTTCGTGGAGCTTCGATTTGAGGTATCCATAAGCTTTAAAGTGACGATGCAGACCCTCCAGCAGTGCCGTTTCAAAGGGAGATGCTCGGCATTTGGATCCGCCATTAGAGTTGGGGTCTTCTTCCCCGACGTGTTGCCGCACTAAGGCAGGCTCGACATTGATGGGCCTGGTGCGATGAGAAAGCAGGGAAGAAAAAGAGAAAGAAGGACGAAAAGAGAGGGAATGGAGAGCGATCTGGTCGAATGTAGATGGAGAGATGGGAGTCCGAGTTGGGTCGGGTCATGGCTCAGCGTACCGGACGAACTCTGTCCGAGCCCTAGATTTGTTCAACTTCTCCTCATTCGAACTCCAAAAGAGCATAGAAAAAGGGAGAAAGAAGAAGAAAGAAGAAGAAAGAAATGGAAATGATAGAGAGATCCAGAGAGTAGAGAAATGAGCGAGAAGAAGAAAGAGAAAAAGAGGGGGAGAACTCTGTCGCGGCCATCTCAGCCTGACTGAGTTACTGCTGAGCTTGGACCCGCTATCATGACTCAGTCTAGCCACTGAGTCCCTGCCCCTAGTCGTCCAACGGTGTGGCTGGACATATAGCAGATGAAAGAAAGGAAGCTAGAGAGGAGGAGAAAAGGAGGAGAAGAAAGAGAAAGAAAAGGAGAGATGGGTGCCTGTGCTTGGGCCGAGCCAACTTGACTCAAACCGAGTTAGCAAGGTGAGTCCACTTCTCCTCATTCCAGATTTATTTCAATGCACAGTTATTGTTGCTACCAATGTTATAATTGCTATTATTAATATTATCGATGATTAGCCGTTAGTAGGTTAGTTATAATAAAACTGGTTATTTTATAGGTAATAATAGTTTCTTCACCGCCCTTAAACACTACCATAAAGGGTAGATTAGAGTATTTATCACCATTGTAATGCTTATTATCATGTAGCTACTATAAATTACATCGCTAGTATTAATGGTGGTTTTACAACTATTAATATTACTAACGTTATGATTAATCACACACTGATTAGCGTTCGATCCTAGAAACTAAGTCTAAGGCTGAACTCTAGGATAGAAACCTAATTCTACGTCAATACACTATTTGTGCTAATGTTAGTTATTATAAACAAAATTGTAGTTATCAAGTAGTAGAATCTTATTTAACTCTCTTAAATATTATCCTTAATAGTAGATCTTAGTATTTATTATCATAATTAGGATTACTATAATTATTGCAATTATTAAATGTGGCTAACCATTGATAGGTTAATTTTGCTAAGCATTGGTTATTATAGATATTAAATATTAACACTAATCATGTTATGCCTATTTTGTCATTGTAGGATTATTAATAATAAGATTAACATTATTAGTATTAATAGGCAGTTATTATTTATTTTTACTCCATTCTAATATTATTACAATTTAGTTATATGAGTTGAACTTCAAACCCTAAACCAAAGTCTAAGATTAGATTAATGAATAAAACTCTAAATCTAAATGTCCCAAACCATAAGTTATGATCCTAACCATAGATAACACATGAAACTTGGATCTAACCATACAAAATTTATAATTTATGATAGGATTTGGTTCTAAGGGCGTAAGTATTTAGCGACACTAGAAGGTGATTCGGTTCATCAGGTGATGATTTCTTCCCCTTGAGCTTTCCATTTCCTCATTAGCTTAAGTTCTAGTTTTTATTTTTAATTAATAATTGATATCTCCATTTTATAATTACATGTGTTAGCTGGTGGAAATTGAATTGCTATATTTCATGCTTAATGTTTATCTTGCATACTTATTTCATACTTGTGGATTATTTGTGGATTGATTATGGAACTTAAACTGGTACATCAGTGGGAAACCCCACCTATAAATGTACACCCATGCTTGGGATGTAACCTGACTTGTTGCGATTGAAATGGACCTTCGGCTTAGTGGTTATTGAGTGGTGGTCTAGATGGATCATTGATGTGGGCCTACCATCTAGGGTTGTTGTGTCTAAGTGGTTTCAAGGATGGTATTTTATCGCATAGTTTTGATACTTGTCTTATGTGGCTTATTTTGATATCTGCCCTATGTGGCTTGTTTCGATATTAGCTCTGCGTGGCTTTGGTTTGGTATTTGCCCTATATGGGTTAGATATTTTATTTTGTGCAACCATGCGATGGAAGCCCCATATATTGACGATTGGCCACTAGTCGATTGAGATTCATTAAACATCCTAAGGTGATAGCCTCATGAGCCAGGGATGGTGGAATAGGATACTATGCCTGAGCTGTCGGCCTACACTGGGCTCTGAGCTCCCCGTAATGACCTTTGAGCTTTATTAAACTGGCTGGTTGTAAAATGGAATAATAATGGTTGGACTAATCATGTATTTTCATATATTATGGTTTTTTTCGGATAGTTAGTTTTCCTCGGGCGTACCTTTGTATATTTTTTCAGGTGGCTAGTTCTCTTAGGGCGACCCTTACTTATTGGTATTTTTCAGGTGATTAAATTCTCCTTGGGTGATCTATATATTATGGTCTTTTCCGGATAGCTGGTTCGCCTCGGGTGTACCTTTGTGTATTTTTTCAGGTGGCTAGTTCTCTTAGGGTGACCCTTTATTTCGACAGTGGGATGTGCATCCCCAGGTTGATGATGCATTCACGCATCCATGCATTTAATAAGACTGCATCATGTATTATTTTGTATGCCTTGCCATATTTTTATAACTATACTTACCTAATGCGATAGTGTATAATCTTAAGGAGAATTCACACTGAGTTGGCCATTCATCCATCAAATAAATATAACCGTAAAGGTAGCACAGGTGGCTTAAGTGATTTTCAGGTTCGGGCTGATGAGGAGCCGAGTGCAATGCTAGGGTTGCATGACTGTATCTACCTTGAGAAGCTGAGGGGTCTTGCGTCTCAAATTTACTTGCATTCTACTATTTCTCATGTATTAGATCATGTAATTCTTGTATTTGTTAATTTTGGAGACATTGGTTTGTATAAGTCATTATGGGTAGCTTTTTGTATATTTGAATGATCTTGAAATTTTTCTTTATGTCGATTTGTCCATACTACGTTCATTTGCTTACTTTGATAGTTAAAAAAAATGTACACTTGAATTTGACCATCCTTTAAGGTTAACACTCAGGTTTTTGGGACATGGGTCGAGTACTCGGGTCCTGAAAGGTCGGGATGTTACAGTATGTATCACCTCTAAGAATCCTACACTCATTGTTGCACCTTTCTTACTGGTTCTGGTCTATTTTCCTTTTATGCAATCAATGCATACTTTATAGTCGGAGAAGTCTAGAGAATAAAGAATTCCTTCTCGCACAAGCTTGTCCAATCTCTCACGAGATATATGACACAATCGCCTGTGCCACAACATGGAGGAATTCTCACAGTCTAGTGTATGTTTAGATCCTGTTTTATTTCTATACAAGACATTAACATTATAGATGTTTGAAGCAATCAAGTCTGGTTGGTATCGGTTGTTCACCATAGATCCGGTGCCAACTTTAATCGAATTAAGGTAAATATTGAATCTTTTATTCTCAAATTGGAATGAATATTCCAATTTATCTAAACAAGAAATAGAGACTAGATTGCACCTTATAGAAGGCACACAAAATATATGTACCTAATACAATAAATTTAACACCATTGCCTACGTATACTAAGCGCTCTGCATCAGTTGGTGGCCTGGTCTATAGTAAGTCTTGTATAGAAGTACATATGTGAATAGTGGATCCCGAATCTATCCACCAAGAATTCACCGACACATCAGTTAGATTAGATTTAAAACAGACTAGAACAAAATTATTACCCTTCTTTATGAGCCGTTGCTTATACTTTACGCAGTCTTTCATTTGATGGCCCAACTTCTTGCAAAAGAATCAATTATTATGTTTAGCCCGCTTGCGGCTTGATCCATTCGTAGGTCGGTTTTCAACTAGAGAACCCGGAGGACCGTGAGGTCCTGAGGATCCTCGTTAGAACCATGTTTTCTTTTTCTTTTTCCATTATGGTCATGTACATGTCCTGAGGTCACAAGATTAATATTCTAACTATTTTCAAGGGATTTTGAAGGTTCAAAATTTTCTGGAGTAATGTCCAAATGTAACCATCCCAGGACTGTCTGTATGGACTCTATCTATTGAACATAATCGGACCCAGTTAAGATGAGAACTTGATGTGTTTGAGTTGGAAATTTAACTGGTTACAAAATATACTTACATTAGCATATTATAAAATAATTAATTCAATTGATTGAGACTTTCAACTGAATTATCCAGGATGAATATAGGCCCAAACATTCGATCCTGGTGAGAATCGGTTACATCATTATCACTCCTCCTATAGGAGGTAATCATAAAATATAATGATTATCCTGAACTTGAAGCTAAGCGATGTCAATTATGTAAATCTAACACACTCAACACTTGTAGGTATGAAGAGTCTTTCAACTTTACATTACCAGCACCATTTACTCCATTTCGTTCATGCCCCTACCAAACAGTAATCATTTGTGTTTTCGTTACCATTCGCATTGAACATAAACACAACTGAATGCAATCCTTTAATTGAATTCCCAATATCACAAGTCCTAATTCGTGAAAATTTTCACCGATTGAGGTCACTATGGTGGCTAACACAACCGGATTCAATCCCACAAATTTTGACTTAGGATTGCGATTTTTAATCATTCCCTCAATGGATTAACTATGTAAATCAGTCTGATTTGTCCCACAAAGCGGTTGATATTGATCGTTGGGAAAATAAGAAGCCTTAAAGACAAATAAACGAGTAGGTTTCACCTTCCTTATTCCAACGGTCTATATCAACTCCTAGAGGATGGGTAATGGGCCTGCCATAGGGCCAAATCAAGACTCTGTATAATATTATTATCATCAATGAGCATTGCAAGTCTAGCCTTTAACACTCACAGGATAGACGGTTGGTATGGAACGATTCAGATGGATGGTTAGATCCTTACATTAGTGTCCATAAGATGGACAGATCAGATCCAATAATTAAGATCCACATGAGGAAAGGTACATATGATTTATTGTCCATCTAGTGAATGATCCAGATTATACGCTCATTTTAAACTAAATGGATGGCTTAGATCTAAGAAATGAATCCCAAAATTAGTCCCAAGACATTAAATGTGCATTCAAATGGGTCTAGAATAACAACTTTATTTGGTCAACCACCAGGCCTTAATTGTGCCCAATATTAACCGCAGTGTGTCTATAAAATATCAAATGAATGTGAACCAAATCAGTCCCAAAAGATAGGCCCAACCAATGCCTCGAACACATGGCCTACTGATGTGGTCCACTAATGGAATGAAATGGCCAGTGGGTTCGCTGGATGGCTAACACTATTAGGCGTTGGCCCATTCATAATTAACGTAGCAATATCAAAGCCAATCTGTCGCCCGCAAGGATGTCCCACTGGATCACTCGGCCCACATGGATGGACTATAAAAATCTAGAGTGGTACTAGGCTCATTCGACGGGCCAGCTAACAGGGCCCACTACTAAATCGTGAAAGGCCCATGATTAAAAAAAATTACACGCTATCCCATCCTTAGTTAAAACTAAAATAACACATAGGTGGTGGAAGAGCAATTTAATAGGGTAGAGGGCTGAAAGCCTAACCTTATTCGATGATCGCGAGAACTCTACCCCAAAATTGATGATCGGCCGCAAAGTATCCGTTCACAACCCCAAGTGTAGGGTCGCAACGTAGTAATAATCTCGGTGAGACCGAGGTCGAATCCACAGGGACTGAACTTGTACGTTTCTGAAAGTAACTAGAAGTAGAACTAGAAGAAGATGCAAATCTAAATCTGAATAATAGGAAGGGGTAATTGTGAATATTGTGATTAAAACCGATGAATTTTAAAGTGGGAACTAGGGTGCCAATGATCCACTTATAGCTATTAGGATGTTTCCTTATTTGATTCAAGTAACGCAATTAGAATTGGAGTCCTATCCTATCCAATTGGAATATATATCAATAAGGTCAAATCTGAACTTTCATTGACCTAATTCTGAATGGGGGAGAATTGTGAAGGTTGGAAGGGATTCCATCACCCTATCATGCCTATGAGACGATGAAGAACAATAGGATTTACGAATCCCACAATCTCAAATAAGAAAAGAAGATACTCAAAGCTATTGCAAATCCAATGTAATTTGAGCCACAACAAACTATTAAAAACTGAAAGCATTCCTTAAATATCAAATTATAATCAAAGAATTTCAACAAGAACAAGAATCAAAGTAAGAAAAACATCCCAAGATGCTACAAGCTTCACCTCTTAGCCCTAACTAAGAGATTTAACCAACTATAGACATGATTGGATCTAAAACCTTAGAAGAAAGCATTAAAAACAAACTAAGAAAGAAGAAAAACTCTTGGGAGGCTCCTCCACCTTTTGGCTCTGCTCCTTGAAACCCTAGATATCCCAAAAAGTGTTTAGGAAACCTATATTTATAGCCTTGTCCGGTCAGTTTCGCGAAACCGCCTCAATTTACGAAGTTCATGTAACTCTGCGTAACGCGTTCAATGACATCGAACAACCTTTGATGTCATCGAATGTACTTTGAATTCTGAAAGTCACACCTTTATGCACTGTGTTAGTTCTTGTGTCATCGAACCTTCCTTCGATGGCATCAAAGGGTCCTCGAGTAGTTGAAAAAGTGTCCAAAAGAGTCCAGCAAGTTGCTTCAAAATTCTTCAATAAATTCGATGCCATCGAACATACTTTGATGCCATCGAGAAATTCGTCGATGTCATCAAGCAAGGCTTCGAGTTCTCGAGAATTGCATCCAATGTGTCCAACAACCAACTTGATTTTCATGTAAAAATTCGATGTCATCAAACTCTAGCTTCAATGTCATCGAACAATGGTCGATGACAAGATCAGTTCTAATGTTGTTAATTTCTACACTTTACACTGCGAACTTCCTTCCTTCTCCACCTGATTTCCTTGGATCTCGGGGACATGAAATCTTTAATCTTGGTCTACAAAGATCCATTCTTTGCCTTGGTAATTTTTGAGCATTAAATTCATGCTTTTAGCATTCTTTTCAATCTAAGCTCTTAAACTCACCTTGCAACACAAACTTGTATAAAATATACCATTAAGCCTTATCATGTTCGTAAAACCAAGATTAAATGGGAAAGATATGCAATATTTGACACTCAACAGTATCCTCTCCTTTCTTTCTAACATCTCCATCCCAACAAGGAGCAGGCAATTACTATGGGTGGTTATTGATGTTGTTGCAGCTGTCCCGACCAAGAATGGAGGAGGAAGAGAGAGACTAACAGTTACTATCGACGATTTAGGACATGGGAGCAGCAGACATGGATTTCGGTGATGGGAGACGAGGAAACATACCACAACAGTCGCACGCCTCACCAATCGAGGGTCAGCACACCTTTGATGCAGAACCCATTTGCTGAAGGTGATGCTGCATCGGGAGGAATCCACGATTTGCACGTAGGCAAAGGCAGAAGAAACCCTATACTCCAGATGTTACACTAGCCGTCTGTCTTGACCACCAAAAGGTAGATGACAATAGCTGCAACAATCCTGGTTGGATGTCAGTACCAGAAAAAAAGATGGATGGCAGGAAATCACGACCTGAGTAGGCTGAGGTGCGAATTCATCCTTCCCCTTTATTTCCAATTTGGGAGTTGAAAAAAATAATCCTAATTCCTGATTTGGGGATTGAAATCCCTAATACCTGATTTGGGATTCAAACCCTAATGTCTTGATTTGGTATTTGAATCTGAAATCCCCAATTGATCCTGATATGGGAATTCGAAAAAAAAAACTTAACTGTTTGATTTGGGGATTGGAACCGAAATCCCCAATCTATCTGGATTTGGGATTTCAATATGAAAAGCCTAATTCTTATGATTTTGGGAATTTGAAATCCTAATCGTTGGACTCAGGGATTTAAAATATGAAATCCCAATCTTTGGATTCAGGGATTCAAAAATCACTAATTCAGAATCAAGGTCCCTGATATCTGAGTTTGGGAATAGGAATCCCTAATGGTCTGAATTGATCCTCCATACCTGATGCACAGTGTCTTTGATACCAACTGTGAGACTATATACGGAATGGAAAGGACCTTGTTGTACATCGGATATGGAGATTTGTAGAACTATAGGGCGTACCTTGTTGGGACGCCATTGCTAAAGATAAGATGTTGAGGTCTTCCTCTCCTTACACCCTTTAGAAAAGCTGTGATGGGGCTGTAACTTCAGTCGATGGTGTTGGATTGGAGACCCAACCTAATTTTATAGTTACAGAGGGCGGAGGAGTTTGAAACTCATCAAAACTTCTCTCCCAATGGCTCCACATAAATTTGATAATCTTAGTTCCTCTAAAACACTGTGTGTATCACATTTATAGCACTCCACCCCTTACATGAATTTCTGAATGTATCACAACTTAGTAGGGCCCACTGGTATACTCGATCACATTATCCAACCCTTAGGACAATCCAGATCATTGATCAATAAGGCCCACCTTATAGAATTCTTACATTCTCCCACTTGGGCCACATTTGATCCATGTCAATGATTAATCTTTTGAAATATTTTGAAAAGCATGTTTTTGTCAGCTTATTTGAGTTATTGATGTAGAGCAGGTCGCCAACACTTTCATCTCCAAGATGGACCAAAGAAGGACCGATCAGAGGCAGAAGTCATCAAGACCATCAAAACCTTAAAACAGGCATATCTCTCAAACCTTCTTGATCTAACCGATTGTATATGGGGAAGGATGACGCTCTATTTTCAATTGCAATTTTTTCACCATGACCTTGGAGACGATGTTCTCGCTGCTTTCACCATCAATGATCACGTCACAAACCTTTCGATTCACCTTACACCTAGTGCGGAAGATGTGTGCCGCTATGGATGTACTTCTTTTCTTGGCGCATATAATAGTCGCTTTATGACGAGCGACTTGGCGCAATCTTGCTGAACCCAACTTGAATCATCTGCCTTGTCCTCGGTGGTATGTGAAAGTGCCCTGGTTTGTCAATCAGCGTGAGTGTTGAGTCGGCTAGACAGAGAAGCTTCATAGGAAGATCAATCAAACTGTCTGCCTCAATCGGATGTGGGCCCGAACTCGCCACAGGTAAATCTAAGCCTCACATCCCATGTCGCAAAACACCAAGTAAATTAAAACCCTTAAAACTAATTAGAATATCATAGGATTTTTGAGTTAGAAAACTTTTTCAAAATTCAGAAAAATCTCTAAGTTTTCTACCTCTGTCGATTTATCGATAGTCTAATTGATATAATCGAGCAATGTTGTCGATGTCCTCGAAGATCAATCGATGGTATCGAATGACGACATATGTTGTCCAACAACCACATATACTTCTGGACGGAATTATTGATATATCGATAGTTATATCGATATCATCGAAACTTGAATCTCGAGTCTATCAAAGTTGACTAGATAAAATCGACAGCAAAGATTTTGTGTCCCTGTTTTTCAATAGAAAATCATAAAGACCTTCGATATATCGAAGTTCCCCTCGATATCCTCAGAATTGAAATCTCGAGGATATCGGAAGGCCTTCGATGATATCGGTCTTAGACACAACTATCCAGCAAATAGTTTCAGGTGGTTTTATCTTGGATCGAGGGTCACTTGATAAAATCGATATTCAAATATCGATGATATCGAGGCCGGGTTGATTGCATCAAGAATGGACATAAACTGTCGAGCAAGCTTAACTGGAAAATTCTCTGGATTTATCGATGCATCGACACGACAATCGATATCATCGATATTCAAATTCCGATGATATCGAGTGTGCCTCGATCATATTATTTAAACCTGAAATATTTCAAGGCAAGTCTCTCTCATGTTTCAAATGTTGAGGAATCGAACCTCATATCGATGCAACCAGAGTTCGAAATTCGATGTCATCGATACTGGTTTCGATCTCCTCGACCTACTGGCAAAATGTTTCAAAAGCGTATGACATCTGAGTTTGTATCATCGAGCGGCTAATCGATGCAATTGAGAGTATACGCTCGATGATATCGACCTTGCTCGATGATATCGAACTCTGTTATAAATGTGAACATTTTATATTTGTTGAAACCTTTTGCCTATAAATAAAGAGCTTGTTCTTAGTTGCTGGCAGAGAAAGAAGAGAGTGCTTTTGAGCGTCTAACCTTAGATCATATACCCAAAGCCCTTTTTCTCATGGAAGTTCATCCTCCAATCCACCCTCATCATTGATATTCAATAGAGTGGATTGGGGAATGAACTTCCACATTCAAGGATCCTCTAGCTATCATCTTAATGGCAAATCATTGAGCTGAGATGCCTTGAATGCATGAATGATTGGAATCGCTCCATTTCCCTTATAGGAAAATCTTTAATAGAGTAGGATTCCATTAAAGCCTTGACCCAACCCGTCACCGTGCATTGGTACATCTTTTGAGTTGTGGTTCAAGGAAGGATAACTCTTCATCAACAAAAGATGAGATCTTTGACAACGAGCTAAAAGGAACTCATCTGCTTATCTGTAAGTTATTAGAGTCCAGAGAGCCCTTGTGATCATTCCTTTGTAGGATTCGGTCTAAGGTGTTTCTCACCCCTTGCAAGTCCTCTAGGAGGCCTCCAGCGGGAGTGTACATGGTGGGTGCATTGTGTTGACCCTTGCTTTGTGGAGAGCATAAACAGTTAGGGTCTTGTAGAAGATCCTTGACCAGTGTGCCTAAAAGTGGGTGCCTTGTGTTGACCCTTGCTCGTGAGAGCATAAACGTGAGAGGTTCCTTGTGTGGATCCTTAGCCAGTGTGCCTAAAATTGGGTGCTATGTGTTGACCCTTGCTCGTAGGAGCATAAACAGTCAGCCTAGGTGTAGGTTGTAATGGTTAAAGGTGAACCTGATTTAAAACCTTAGGTTTGAGGTGAACCATGTGAAACCTCCTTAGTAAAATCTGGTACACTCAAGGGTTGAGTGCGGTTGCCAGGAGTGGAGTAGACAAGTAGTCGAACCATTATAAAAATGACTATGTTTGAGATTTCTATCGTCTTTCATTTGCTTATGTGATTTCCTTAAATACTTTCATATTTGATTATCTGAGATCACACCTCACACACACGCACAGTCATATCCATCATAAATTAATTTGCACATTGTTCATCTCTCAAATAGTTTTTGATTGGATCCTCTACCGGACTTGGAAGCCAGTAGAGTTACTCTTGAGTAATCCTAATGTATGCTGGTTGTTAGGATTAGAGTGATAAGATTTTAAATTAGTATAAAATTATTAAAAAGTCCTATTCACCCCCCTCTAGGACATATTGGCATATTCTTACTTCAACTAAAGCGGTCTTTACTGCAATTTCAGTATGCTCTTGTTCTTCAACATCTGGATCTTCGTAGGCGTTATTAGCACTACCATCATTGATGACAAGGTTTGCCACTTTTCGCCGGGGACAAGTATTTGATAGGTAGTCCGGTTGGCCACAACGATAGTAGTTGTCAGGCCTTGGCCGAGCATAAGGGTTTGAGATTCTACTTGGACCAACAACAATCGATACACCCCATTGGGGTTTAGCTTGCCCGCTTCCCTAATCTCGGCTCTCAGACATAGAAGGTTGAATGCGTGCTCCTACGGGCTCCTTCCCCTTGGGCTGTGGAGCTCCCTGGGGCGGACCTGTCGCAGCAATCCTTGCGGTAGGATAGGTCTGTGTGTTAGGACATTCAACTTATGCCTCCGCCCAAGTAGCTAACTTGATTGCATCATTCATCATCCAGACGGATTGCATCTGGGCCCGATCCTGGATCGGCATACTCAATCAACCGTTGAATCAGACGACTTGCTGTGATTCAGTCTCAACCAAATCGTTACGCGCCGCCAGGCGGTAAAATTCTTTTACGTATTCTCTCACTGACCGACTACCCTATCGAAAATTTTGGTATTGTTGGAATAATACCTTATCATAATCGCTAGGGAGGAATCGGGCACGTAGTACTTGCTTCATCCGGTGCTATGTGGATTGGTGCTTTCATCTGCCTGGTTCGTACGAGTTGCAGTTGTTCCCATCAAGCTGAAGCTCCTCCTTTCAACTTGTAGCCACAAGCTTGACCTTCTTTGCTTCAAGGATGTTCATATAGTTGAAAAATTGCTCAACTTCAGAAAGTCAATCGAGGAAATCCTTAATATGTAGTTGGCCATTGAAGTTAGGAATATCAACCCGCATCTTGAATTCTCAATCTGTTCGATCTGCTTGATTGCCGCCTTGTTTGGGGTGTTGGAAGATTATGTCATCGATTTCCTCTTTACTGGATCCCCCTTCCTTAGGAATGACCCTTTGATGCACTGCCAGTACTATCCTGCGATCAGGGCGATTACGAGTTTCAGTAATTGGCGGTAGAGGATTACCACTAGGAACACGCAGTTTCCCTAGGGTTTCCGCTAAGAGATCCGCTATGCGGTCGATGGAAGCCTGCAACCCTTGCATGGCTTGGCGATTCTCTTGCTCCGCTGCTTCGAAAGCTGCCGCCATTAAAGGTAAATTCCCTGGAGCACCGCCCATGGGATTGTTGCCCGACCCATCGTTAGAAGCCATCTATTCGAGGAAAAACCTCGCTTTGATACCAAATTGATGCAGGGAAAGACGTGAGGTCGAGCACCGTCTACCTCAAGAGGATAACTATTCTGAATCCACGAAACTTCTTTGGACTCCTCACAGAGACTTCTCGAATCCACGAGGAAAGAAAGCAGAAAATAGAAATAAATTCTAATAAATTCGAAATTGATTAATGAATGAATAAAAATGAGTTCACAACCCTTTAAATAGGGGTACCAAGTAATGGGAAAGAAATCAGAATCAAACTACAACTAAAACTCCTAGAATTCGTGACTTACTATAAATACTAAACTTACTATTTATAGATGGTTGTGATGTCTACCAGTGCGCAAGGTTTTTGGCCAAAAATAGTAAGTGTCCTATTTGGTTTTACCAACTTGTTCTCCTAATTTCTCTAGGCTCCTTTCACGTTGGACGCAACTCCTAAAGCCCAACGGATGAAGAGTTATAATCAAACTAAAACTTACTATTTATAGTAAAAATGAAATTAAAATAGGGAAACGACCGTCGATCTGGCGGTATTTCACAAATACAACTTGGGTAACTTGGTGCAGCGGGGTTGGTTGGCTAAAGTAGCTCGTTCTACCCCAAAATCATATATTTTATGTCAGATAACTCATTCCGGATTGCGAGATACACCCGATTTAAGGTCCGATGGTCTGGATCACTTTTGTCATTGACCAGGCCTTTTCTGATCCATCTTGGCCATGTAACTGTCCTCGACTAGCTCTACATCACCACACCATAGGAAACATGGTGATTGAATACTCATCATTAAAAACTTCTTGAGGACAAACAAATTTTTTGGATTAACCTTATATTTTTGTTTTCCCTTCATCCCAGTCTATGTGACCTTGTCAAAAGGTTGGATGGCAAATAAACATTACAATGGGCCCTAAGAAGTTTTTAATGATAGGCATTTATTAACCACTGTTTTCAATTTAGTGTGGTCCAACAGAGTCTCGAATTTAGTTCATTTTTATATTAATATCATAAAATGAGCTGGTGAAACGGATAGACGGAGTGGATACACAACACATACATCAAGTTAGGCCCCACAGTTATAGCATTACCGGACTGATGTGTTTCAACGACCTAATACTGAGACTTTTTCAGTGAGGTGTTTTAAAAAAGTACTTACCAAGCATACTTAGCAGATTAAGTAGAAATCTAGTTAAGTTACTTAGGGGCTGTTTGTTTACCACTTAATATGTCATCAAAATTTTAGAATCAGATTTCATACAATCTTAAATGGAAATTAATCATGGAATTAATTCAGGGATGGTGTATGTGCCCAGTAATTTTTTTTTTCTTTTTTTGAAAGGAGACAAGAAGATTATATTGAAAAATATATATATATACAAAAGAGGAACTTGGCCCGCTGAGGTAGCAGCCCAAGGCACCTAGGAAAATGAAAAAAGATTATAGACAGAGGAAAAAGGGGAAGAGGAAGCCCATTCCACTATCAAATATTGGATTCTTCTCACAACAAACCCCGCATCATGCAACTCCCCATTGAAACATCTCCCATTTCTCTCTTCCCATATCGCTCACCAGATAGCCAGTAAAGATATTCTCCATATTTGATTCTTATGATTTCCGAGATCTGCTCCATGATAGGATTTGAGAAGATTACCTGGAGAATTCGGGAGGACCCAAAGGATTTTGAACCAAGAAAAATGACTGGCCAAATCTAACTGGTAAAGGGGCAGTGGACAAAGAGGTGCTCCATAGTTTCTGCCCCCGCCATACATCATAAGCATATGTTAGTGATGCACATACCTCGTTTCCTTAAGTTATCAACTGTCAGGACTTTCCTAATACTGACCAACCACCCGAATACAACGATCTTTGGAGGAACCCTGTATTTCCAAACCTTTTCTGATGTAGGATCTTCTAAAACAGAGGGGTTCTTATAGATACAGTTATAGAATGGCTTGACTGAGAAGAGACCTTTTTTCTCGAATCTCCATGTTGGTCTGTCGTTGACCTGATGGTCTTGAATATTGTTTGTGAGGACTGATAGGAGGTTCGCGAGCTCATTGATTTCATTATCAAGAAGATTTCTTCTACATGGGATATTCCAAACAATCTTTGTACCGATGAGAGAGAAGCTATCAGCTACCAAGGTGAGGCGATTGGGGGCCAACCGATATATGTTTGGGAAAGCTTCTTTTAAAGAAGATTCTCCTACCCATAGATCCTCCCAGAAGAGAATCCTGTTGCCTTTACCTGCAGTGAAGCAAATACCCTTTAGAACTTCCTATTTCGTCTCCCTCACTCCTTTCCATAAGGATGAAGCTTTATAGGTAGTGGATTCTCTGGTCCACCAACCTCTAGCCGATTGACCATATTTGCATTTGACCAGGGTGTTCCATAGAGTTCCGGATTCTGTTGCGAGTCTCCAAATCCATTTGCCGAGAAGAGCGTGGTTCATGATTTTGAGGTTTCTAAAGCCTTCTCCGCCATTGCGAATGTGTTGGCACACCTGATTCCATTTAACTAGGTGGAGATTTTTCTAATCCCCCTTGCCATACCAGAGGAAGTCTCGTCTGAGTCTTTCAATTTTGTCCACCACTGCTTGAGGGCATTTGAATAGAGATATAAAGTATAACGGGAGGCTTGAGAGAACCGCTTTTATCATTGTAAGACGTCCCCCTATAGAAATATATTTGCATTTCCAAGAGGCAAGGTGCCTTTCAAATCTGTCTATAACTTTTTCCCATAGAATTTTTGGAGGCTTACCCATGCACAGCGGGAGGCCTACGAATGTGGTTGGAAGCAAACCTATCGAGCAATTGAAGAGCTCAGCGAACTCGAGGGTGGACTTTACTAGATTAACTTTTAGGCCCGATACCTCCTTGAAGCAACGAATGATGGTTCTTAGATTGCTCGCCTTTTCCTTATTGGCTTTGCAGAAGAGGAGAGTGTCATCTGCAAATTGAATATCAGAGATAGGAGACATACCTCTAATGGAGCAGCCATCCTTTTTTTTTTTGAACACTTACACACACACCCTCACACACTCACGCCTTAGTGGGATTTCACCACCTATGGGTACTCGAACCCTTGACCAGGTGTTGAAACTTTTAAGAGTCTACCACTGGAGCAAGAGTAAGGACCCTATTAAGCCAGTATCGATTCCTTTATGAAGCATTTTGGAGAAAGCTTCTCCCACGATTAGGAAGAGGAAAGGGGAGAGGGGATCTCCCTGAGGAAGACCCCCAGTAATTTTGACATAATGCAGTAAGTGATTTTAAGAAACATTTTTTTCTAAATAACAATTATATCCTTTTCAAAGTAATTAACTCTCCGTGAAAGCTTTCAGAATTAATTGCATAGTTTTTGTGTGGACGTGGCAAAGTTCTTTGGGCCATCATGTGATATGTGTTATATCCACTATGTCCATCCATTTTGCCACATTATTTTAGAGCATGAACCAAAAAATGAGGCAGACCCAAAGCCTAGGTGGACCACACCACAAAAAGTTGTGGGAATAATGACGCCCACCATTGAAACACTCCTAGTGCCCACCATGATGTTTTCTTGCCATCTAACATGCTCATAAGGTCACATAGACCTAGATGAAGGGAAAACACAAATGCCAACTTGATCCAAAACTTTTGTGGCGCCCAAGAAGTTTCTGATTTTTGTGGTGTGGTCCACTTTAGCTTATGACCTAAAATAATATGACAAAATGTGTGAACGGTATAGATCTAATACATACATCATGGTGAGGCCCATAGAACTTTGTTACATCCACATGGTAACAACATAGATGTCATGTTATGGTTAAGCTAGGTTGGGCCCAAAGTGATGTTTGTGAGTTATCCATCACGTCCATCCATTTCTTCAATCATTATAGGAAATGAGATTAAAAAAAAAAAATGAAGCATATCAAAAATTTAAGTGGGCTGCACCACGAGAAAATAGCAGGTAGGAAATGCCTACCGTTGAAACCTATGTTTATATGCCATCCCTACCATTCATAAGATCATTCCGACTTAGAATGAATTGAAAACACAAAAAATATTAGCCCAATTCAAAACTGTTGTGGCCCAACAAATGTTTCAATGGTGTACGTTCAAACCTTGCTGTTTCGTGTGGTGAGACACACTTGAGTTTTAAATCTACTTCATTTTCCCTAAAATGATGTGAAAAAGCATATAGATGGGTGGATTTCTCACAAACATAACGGTGGGCCTCACCCTTTTGTCATAGGAACTTTTAGGAGAGGCTTTTTCAGGAAATCCACGTCCTTCAAATATGAGGGGGAGCGGATTAAGTGTTACCCAAGTCAATTGATAATGAGTGTTGTCCTAATGTGGGGTCCTGACGTAGGGATGAACGTGATGAGGATAATTACTCCGAATTCACGGAGCTTTTCTGGACTCCTCATAGAGACTTCTCGAATTCACGAGGAAAGAAAGTAGAAAATAGAAATAAATTCTAAGAAATTTAAAATTGATTAATTGATGACTAAAAATGAGTTCACAACCCTTTAAACAGGGGTACCAAGCAATGAGAAAGAAATCAGAATCAAACTACAACTAAAACTCCTAGAATCTGCGACTTACTATAAATAGTAAACTTACTATTTATAGACGGTCGTGATGTCTACTAGTGCGCAAGGTTTTCGGCCAAAAATAGTAAGTGTCCTATTTGGCTTCACCAAACCGTTCTCCTAATTATCTTAAGCTCTTTTCACATTGGGCACAACTCCTAAAGCCCAACGGATGAAGAGTTATAATCAAACTAAAACTTACTATTTATAGTAAAAACGAAATTAAAGCAGGGAAACGACTGTCGATCCAGGGGTTTTTTGCAATTCCGAGCGTTGCAACCCGGCATAGCCGGGTTGGTTGGCTAAAGTAGCTCGTTCTACCCCAAAATCATAAATTTTGCGTCAGGTAACTCATTCTGGATTGTAAGATACGCCCGTTCTAAGGTCCGACGGTCCGGTTCACTTCTGTCGTCGACCGGGCCTTTTCTGATCCATCTTGGCCATGAAACTGTCCGCGACCCACTCTACATCAGGTCCTGTTTGATAACTATATTTTATATCCACATCGGTCATCAGTTTTTCTAACCCATTTTAGGGCATAGGCCCAAAAATGAAGTAGATCTAAATCTTAAGTGTATCACACACCATTAAAAACGCCGTATAGCCCACCATAATCTTTATTTGCCATCTAACTTGTTTATAAGGTCACATAGACTTGAATGAAGGGAATCAACAAATATTAGCCTGATTCAAAACTTTTGTTGCCCCCAAAAAGTTTTTAATGATAGGAATTTAATCCCTGTGGTGTGGTCCACTTGAGATCAGGATCTTCTTCAATTTTATCACCATATCTTAAAATGATCTAGTAAAACTGGATGGACCATGTGGATATACAATATATACATCAAGGTGGACCCGCACAGTTCGATGTTACCCCAATGACACCGAATCCACTCCATTTCTATTAGGACGCCAACCATGTCGGACTCACAGTGACGTTGGTAAGAAATCCACCCCCATTCATACGTTTTTATTTTTTTTTTATTTTTTTCCATATCATGTTAGGTATGGGTCAAAATGGAGGGTAATTTGATAAAATTGTTAAATTTCAAATATTTTACTAAGCAACAGTTTTTGAATTCAGTATTAAATTTTAATTTTTTTTCTGATAATTTACCAAACAGGCAATTCAATACACAATGGATACTCTACTTAAGTTAATTTCAGACTTAAAAAAAATAATAATAATAAATAAATAAATAAATCAGTTTACCAAATGCAGTAACTTACTATCTAATCAGGCCATGTGGGAAAAGGTAAGATTCGCCCATTTGGCAGACCATAAATCAACGATTTTTTATCTAACCCTTATTGGATATAGTACTTGGATCTTCAACGTATGTAATTTGCATAAGTTGGCAGAAGAGGTATGTTTTCTATCTTGGGAAATTGTTAATATCTATTAAAATCAATAGCGATGTAGTGCAACCCATTTCATTTTTAAATGGACATGAAACCCTACACGTATTACTAAAAAAATGAAAATAATACATTTTGGACCTTCCTGTTAGGTTAGCAATGGGCCCACGAGTCTTTTAGGCCTAACACATCAAGGGCTATAAATTATAACTCCTGACCTCAGGAATGGGCCAGATCAAACGAGTTGACCAGGCCTGGATGTGGCCAGGCTAAAACTTCATGAGGTTGATTGACAAATGGGTTTAGCAGCCCAGGTGGGCCGATTGTGACGTGGCCTATCTCCAACTCTAGCACATACCCATGTGTTTCTGGCCCGATGCAAATTACCTGAGTTATATGGGGCCTACAGATATGCCTGTGAAAAATCCACTCCGTCCATCAATTTCTAAAGTCAACAATATGGCAAGATTCCAAAAATCAGGCAGATCTAAAATGCATGTGGACCGCACCAAACGGAACAGCGGAGATTGAACTCTCACTACAGGAAACTTTGTGGGGGCCACAGAAGTTGTATCAGGATGATATTTCTCCCTACAGTTTATATGAATGGTAATAACCATATGAACGGTTTGGATGGGATATAAACATCATGGTTGGCTCCAGGAATGTTTTAACAGTGGACATTTCCGTTCTCACTGTTTTGTAAGGTGTGGACCAATTGAGTTTTGGATTTTCTTGATTTTTAGATTACTATCCTATTGTTTCCTTGAGAAACTGATGGACGGAGTGGATATTTTACGTACATCTCTGTGGGCCTCACATAGCTTCCGACCACAATAACTTCATGCGGCTACGGCTGAATTGAAATAGAATGAAGGTGATTGATTTATTTCCTTAAGTAGAGGTTCAAAACATGATTAAAGCTTCGATGTTACTTCATTTGGGACTGGAAATGTCTACAAAACGGGTTTTACACACCCAAAGCTCTGTGTGGCCATACGTTATATATGTGAAATCCACTCCGTCCATTGGGTGAGAAGCATTATGTTCACCGTGCATTGAAAAGATAAGCCCAATGAAAACACAGCTTCGCTACATCAATACAAATAATATGTAAAAAGCTCCTAAAATCTCTAAGTACACGTGATGTGGCCCACTTGAGTTTTGGATCAAGCTGATTTGTATTCTTTCTCTTCACACCTGATTAAACAGTTTGGATGAAAGATACCCACCACTGTGACCCTGCACTCTATTGTTCCCCCTAATGTGGCCCACCTGAGTTGTGATCTGACTGATTTTTTGGTCTCAGGTTCTATACATCAAGGATAGCACAGTCGTGATGTGGCCCACCTGAGTTGTGTTTTCCCTTCATGCTGGCCCCACGGAGCCCCTGCCTGTACCGATTCCCGTCCAGGTGGAGGGAGGACTCCGCTTCCATCCAAACTCTTCCATCCGTTGTTTTGTATTTATATTCGATAGAGAATACCAATGATTTTTGAATGGGAACGACAATAATGCGTGACCAAACACTCCAAATAGCATAGGGAATACCAATGATTTTTGAATGGGAACGACAATAATGCGTGACCAAACACTCTAAATAGCATCGTGAAATGACAAGGCAGTTCGCTTTGTGGGCCCACAATTCATGGGAACGGAAGGCCTGTTGTATGCTGCGGGTAAAACACCCGAGCGAAATCGTGGGTTCACAATGTTTTTGTGTTAGATCCACTCCGTCCATCAACTGCGCTCCTCAATGTTAGTTCTCTGGTGGTAAAGATCATTCTGATCCACAAGTCAGGTGGACCACACATAGGGAACAATGGGGAGGAACGCCAGCCATAGGTTTGTGTGGGATCCACCATGGTGTATATATTTCATCAAACCCGTTCATCTGGTTTGGGGAGATCATGTTCAACATATTTATTAGTTGATTAGTTAAGTTTATTCATCCAGCGGGTTAGGGAAACCGAGTTGATTAGTTAAGTTTATTCATCCAGTGGGTTGGGGAAACCGAGATACCCCAACGAATCGTTGCCCTAATCCGATCGCGTGGCTCTAATGGCCGTGGCCGTGCGACTCTCGCAATCCTTAGCCCTTGTGGGTTTGTCATTCCTATAACTATTAAGCTCATACAAAAACGATTAGGACATTAGAGTCCTGCTCACGGTCACTACGAAGAGGTTGTCACCCCAGCATAGGCAGACAGCTCGGGCCTAGTGTCTTATACCACCATCTCCGGCTCACGAGTCTTTAGTGCTCATTGGTCACTAGGGGGAGGCTCGTCACCTCAGCGTAGACCGACAGCTCGCGTATAGTGTCCCATACCACCATCCCCGTCTCATGAGTTTTGTGGGCCGCAAATTAAGGTAATCAGTGGGCACAAAAGTTACATAGTGCTTCAGGTTCTAGCAGGCGTGTTCAAACATGGTTAACGTACAAGGATGGCCAACCAGTGGACCAATCTGTCCCTAGAAGACGAACCACGGATTGTACGACCTGAGAACAATGTCTCATGTAGTCCAACTGCAGCCGACAACTCGCGGTTTGGCTAGTCGGGCCAAACTTGCCCATGGGCTGACCCGGCGGAAAGGTTGCCCAAAAAGATTTCGGTTGGCTGGCCGATCCGCAAAGGGGCATGTGTACAAGTGTACAACATACGTTCAACAATTTCAGGGACGACTCCAACTAGAGATTTGCATGTTTCAGAATTCCAGCAATATAGACAGCAATACACTCAATTCCCACACATCAACCGCATGTGACAGGTTTTAACTTACAAAATCAGCAACAATAGAGATCATATTCAACATATTTCAGCAATTCAACAAAGTGGACAGCCATACACTCAACTGCACCTTTCAATTGCATGTGCCAACATCTACTTACAAAATTAGCAACATTGGGGGAAATCAGGTTTAACAAAATTCAGCAATTCAACAAGTAGACAACAATGCACTCAATTTACATCTATCAATCGCATGTGACAAAATTCAATCATACAAAATCAGCAACATTGGAGAATTGCACATGCAATTCCTTAAATTGACCAATAATTTAGCAATCTACGTATCAGGGAACCTCAGGACCTAAATCCCTTTCCCAAATTTAGGGAAATTCTATGCATGGGTCCTAAATCAAACAATACATAAAATTTAGCAACACATATACATATTCTTCACACAAAATCACTATGATTTATGTTAGGCACGATATTCAGCCACCTAGAGGTAATGGTCCGCACCTATTGTTGACCTGAAGCTCTTGCGGTCGCTCTTGCAGCGTCGGGTCCACAAACTTGACGTGTCGGGGCCCTTAGATCAGCCGCACCTTGTAGTGGTAGGACTGTGGTTCCCGACGAATGATGGAGGTATGAGTGTGAAAATTCTATTTTCCTAGCTCCCTTTCCTCTCACAACCTCCTTTCTCTCTCACTCTCTCTTCTCTCTCCTCTCTCTCTCTCTCTCTCTCTCTCTCTCTCCCTTTGCTGGAAATTGTTGTGGGAATGAGGGAGAGAGGGGGGTTAAAGGGTTTTATACCTTAGATTTTAAATCAGTTGACCCTAAGTTCTATAAATTCTTTCAAATGGCCCTGTGGGACTCATTTCTGACTGTTGGGGCTGCCCTGATGGCCCACTGACCCATCGGATTTATGGGATGGTGCCTCATGTGTTGAGAAGTGGAGCCACATCTGGGGCCGCCCACGACCAGTCGAGGTTGCGCGGATTTCGTGTCGCAAGTCCTTTCACAACTGGGATGCGAAAGGAGTTTCGCGGATTTCGTGTCCCAAGTCCTTTCGCAACTGGGATGCGAAGGGAGTTTCACGGATTTCGTGTCGCAAGTCCTTTCGCAACTGGGATGCGGAAAGGGAAGTTGCCAAAACTATAAATTGGGGTCCCTAGGGCTATTCTAAGTTAAGGTGAATTTTAGGAAATTATTCTGAGGTGTGGGCAAAGGATTTTCTCTGTACTTCCAAGGGAGAGGTTAGTATATTGCCTTGTAATCTTCGTTTCTCTTCATAGTGGAATTTTGCATCCGTGGTTTTTTACCCTAGTTTGGGGTTTTTCCACGTATATCTTGTCTTGTAGTTTGTTTTGGATTGCTTTGATCTATTTCTAGTTTATATTTTTTCCTGTCTATCGTTTGTGGGTGAGGCCTTAGATTGGATCTAGGCTCACTGCATTGTTGGCGTGCTGCGCAACAACTGGTATCAGAGCTATTGGTTTAGTTCTATTGGGAGCGATGACAGAAGATGGGAAAACTAGAATTGAGAAGTTTGATGGTTCAAACTTTGCCTTCTGGAAGATGCAGATGGAGGATTATCTGTATCAGAAGGACCTCTATATTCCTCTAGGAGGAAAAGAGAAGAAACCAGAAAAGTTGACAGATGATGAATGGTTTTTACTGGATAGGAAGTCTTTATGAATGATCCGACTCTCTTTGTCTAAGAGCGTCGCCTTCAATATATCCAAGGTAAAAACGACAAAAGAATTAATGGAAGCCTTAGCCACCATGTATGAAAAGCCCTCAGCATCCAACAAGGTTCATCTTATGAAACAGTTATTCAACATGAAGATGTCAGATGGTGGGAGCGTGGCTGAACATCTAAACGAGTTCAATACAGTCACGAACCAGTTGGAATCCGTTGGCATTGCTTTTGAGGATGAGGTCAGGGCGGTATTGATCTTATCCAGTTTGCCAGACAGTTGGGATGGTTTGGTGATTGCTGTGAGCAATTCTTCAGGATCGACAAAGCTGAAATTTGATGATGTGGCCGGTCTAATTCTCAGCGAAGAATCTAGAAGGAAGGCATCAGGAGTTTCAGGGGATTCAGTGAATGCTCTAAACGTTGAAGGAAGAGGAAGATCGCTAAACAAAGGAGGCAATAAATACGGGCGTTCTAAGTCAAGGAATAAGTCCAAGGGACCGAAAGACAAAGACGGGTGTTGGCATTGCGGCAAGAAGGGGCACATGAAACGTGATTGCAGGGCACTCAAGAAACAAGAAGGAAGCTCTCAAGGTGGGAAAGATTCAGTGAATCTGTCTGAGAAGAGCGACACAGAGGCGTTGATCTTGTCTCTTGATGCGAGGAATGAGTCTTGGGTTATAGACTCGGGTGCTTCGTTTCATGCTACTTCGTGTAAGGAAGTTCTGCATGATTATGTGTCAGGTGACTTTGGGAGAGTCTACCTGGGTGATGATGAACCGTGCAATATTGTTGGAAAGGGAGATGTTCATGTAAATCAGAAAGACGGAACGGTCTTGAAATTGAAGGATGTTAGACATGTACCGAGTTTGAAACATAATCTGATCTCAGTAGGACAGTTGGCTGATACCGGTTATGTGACGACATTCACCAGTGACTCCTGGAAGATCACAAAAGGTGCCTTGGTAATATCTCGAGGCAAAAAGGAAGGTACTTTGTACGTGACTTTAGGATCGTATAGTTCACTCGTAGTCGCATCAATTGGAGTGAATGGGCAGTTATGGCATCAGAGGCTGGGACATATGAGTGAGAAATGGATGAAAGTGCTATTGTCAAAAGGGAAGCTACCAGGGCTGAAGTCTATTGACTTGGAATTCTGCGAGGACTGCGTGTATGGCAAGCAGAAGAGGGTAAGCTTCAAGAAGACGGGACGCGCTCCAAAGACACATCTGTTGGAACTTGTACACACTGATGTGCGGGGACCGGCACAGGTATTATCTCTTGGTAGCTCACGTTATTTTGTTACCTTTATTGATGATGCTAGTAGAAAACTATGGGTCTACTTCTTAAAACATAAATCTGATGTATTTGATGTATTTAAGAAGTGGAAAGTTATGGTAGAAAATGAGACAGGTAAAACAGTAAAGTGTCTCAGATCTGACAATGGGGGAGAGTATTGTGATAAGAGGTTTGAGGAGTATTGTGCAGCAAATGGAATCAAACATCAGAAAACGATTCCAGGGACACCACAGCAGAATGGTGTGGCTGAGCCCATTAACAGGACCATCCTTGAGCGCGCCAGGAGCATGAGGTTACATGCAGGGTTGCCCAAGACCTTTTGGGTAGATGCTGTGAATACTGCCGCATATCTCATCAATAGAAGTCCCTCAGCACCATTGGATGGTGGGCTACCAGAAGAAGCGTGAATTGGGAAAGAAGTGAACCTTGCACATCTCAGAGTGTTCGGTTGCACTTCATATATTCACATTGATGCAGAGCACAGAAACAAGCTGGATGCGAAGTCCAGTGATGAAGGTCAAATATTGCATATTAGACCCCAATCATTACCAGATTTTACGTATATGATAGTGCTTAATGGAGTATTTTAATTGTAATTTTGTTACAGGATGAAATCAGGAGCGTTGATTGAAAAATGATGTTAAAAGCGTGGATTTTACGCTCCGAAGACACCAGTGCAAGGAACAGACTCCAGAGGACCAATATTGAAGAATTTACACGCTGGGGATCCGAGTAAAACAAGCCGTTAACATTAAAGAGGCCCGAAATTAGTCTAGAATGCAAGATCACATGGTTCCCGCCATCCGATCAGTTCGAAACTTCATACATGTGATGGGGACCATAAATTAACCATACATATGAAATTTCGTCCATTGGATCACTATGGAAGTTCCCCAACGGTTAGATCAGCCCCTTAATTCATTAAGTGGGGCCCACCTGGCATCTGGATTTGCCTCAAATTTGGTCCTAATTCATTATAGGCCAAGATAAAACAGATGGTAGGATTAGATTTCTGAAGAACATCACAGTGGCCTTGTATGTGTGGCGTGTGCATGGAGCGCATGTGTAGCCGCGCCACACCGGACCAAAGGACCCATTCAAAGTCGGTTTGACCGACTATCTCCAGCCAAAAATGGAGACTCCCGTTTTTATTAACAGTGTTAACGCTGTCCGACTGCGGTCCTCAGTTGTGGGCCCCTCGCATCGCCCAAATGCGTGATCCGGGCCGTCCATCAGGTCTAAATGAAGGCCGTTATCAATGCCTAGGTGTCAGAATCGTAAATCATCATCATGATTGAGACCTAGCCGTTCAAACTTCGGACGGACGGTGGCGCAGAAAGTCAGGTGGACCTCATCAACGGAAGGTGAAAATATGCATTCCTGATCAAAATTTCTCCTTTATCTAATGGACGGAGTGGATTTTCCATTTAATCGAAGGAATGGGCTCACCATTGTCATAGTGGAAGCAATCCGCTGCTCTGTTCGCGTCTGCAAAATACGGTTTTTGCGGGAGTTTATGGACCCCACTCGTCAAACGTACGGCTGATCCAAGCCGTTCATCGTGTAGAGGGCTTCGAGAGCTTCAAAACCATGCTGATATTCCACTTTCATGCGTACACACATGCGTGATACAGAGGCCACAAACAGGCGGTCTTGTGACGTTCAAAACTGATTTTGTTGTGATTTTTTCTCTGGGCCGTGTCAATGGACATTCAAAACCACCCATTCTTAACTGAAATTTCGTTCTAAATCCAATGGATGGGGTGGATTTTTCAGAAAACACTTCGGTGGGGCCCACCGATCATGGCTGCGAAAAATTGCACTCCATGTCCTGCTACAACTCTGCCACTGACTCCAGCCTTCCAGCAGCTATAAAAGAGGAGTTTTGGACGTGGGAAAGGCATTCAGAAATAGGGGATTCCAGATCCGGAGCAACGGAGAGAAGAAAGGAGAGAGGGAGAGAGAGAGAGAGAGATCGACTGGTTTGATGTTAATTTTTTATGAATTTTGTTTATCCATCTTTTTAATGGATTTTATGGGTCACTAATCTCTCAGCTAGGGCTGAGATGAAGCCCCTAATTTGAATACTCTTGTTATAATTTGATTTTACTTTGATTTGATTGGTGTGTTTCTTTCTCTAAGTGGGCTTGATTGGTTTAAATTCTATACTTCTCCATTTATGAACTCGACCAAAGTATATAGATGGATGTTGTTTGGATGCTTATTCTAGGTGCTTGTGTCTGATCATGAACAAGTTTCCTATAGAGGAAGAAACAGGGTGCTTTAATGAACTATACATTTCATGTGCCCGACTAAGGACATGGGATATGTTATTCATGGCATTGCTTAAAGGAATTAGACATTCTGTATGCCCGAGTAAGGACACAGATTGTGCTTTCTCTATACAAGTGGTATCAATCTAGATTAAGGTGAATCAACAGACAAAACAAGGGTTAGGATAATTAGGGGTGGATTCGAAAGTCCTAGTGCTCTTTCTCTGATTGAATTTTCTTCCCTGTTCTTAATTGTTTTTCCTAGAATTGTGCTTAGTAATTCGCTCCATTATTTGTTGGATTAGTTAAGGAGAATCATAGATTTGAATTGTGACGACCAGTCCTCGTGGGAACGATCTCGCAATACGTACCATATCTACATCTGATTCGTATACTTGCGAGTTTAAAAATCATTTAAATCATGTTGGTTTAAATAAAACATCATCCAGGAGGTGCACGTTTATAGGCTATGGGCAACATGGTTTTGGCTACAGGTTCTGGGATGCAGAAAACAGAAAAATCATCAGAAGCAAGGACGTAGTCTTTAATGAAAAAGTAATGCATAAGGACAGTGTGCAGGAAAATAAGGCCAAGAAAAAGGAATTCGTAGAGTTGGAAGAGTTACCGGATATGGGTGTTACAGTGCCACAGGATGAGGCAGAGCCGCATACACCAGTTGTGAGGAGGTCTACTCAAGAGAAGAGACCCACGGTCCGATACTCACCCTCCTTACATTATCTACTACTGACAGATAATGGTGAGCTAGAGTGTTTTGAAGAGGCGTTACAGTCAGATATACGGGTTAAGTGGGAGCAGGCCATGGATGATGAGATGGACTCTCTTGAGTCTAATCGTACATGGGAGCTAGTCACTCTACCCAAGGGTAAGAAAGCTCTTCATAACAAGTGGGTTTACAAACTGAAGGAGGAGCACGATGGTTCGAAACGGTACGAGGCCAGATTGGTTGTGAAAGGGTTTCAACAAAAGGCAGGTATCGATTTCACTGAAATATTTTCACCGGTAGTGAAAATGTCTACGATTCGCATGGTCTTGAGTATAGTGGCTTCAGAGGACTTACATCTAGAACAGCTAGATGTTAAGACAACCTTTCTTCATGGGGACCTTGAAGAAGAGATATATATGCATCAGCCGATAGGATACGTGGCACTAGGTAATGAGAACAAGCTGTGCAGACTGAAGAAGAGTCTATATGGCCTGAAGCAGGCCCCGAGGCAGTGGTACAAGAAGTTCGATAGTTTCATGTCGGGAAACGGTTTTAGGAGATGTCATGCAGACCACTGTTGTTACTTGAAGAAGTTTGATACGTCATACATCATCCTTCTTCTGTACGTTGATGATATGCTTGTGGCTGGCTCAAGCATGAAGGACATCTAAGATCTCAAAAGACAATTGTCTATAGAATTTGCCATGAAGGATTTAGGAGCTGCAAAACAAATCCTAGGCATGAGAATAAAGCGTGACAGGGAAAATAAGAAATTAGTTTTGTCATAGGCAGAGTACATAACCAAGGTACTTGATTGATTCAATATGAGAGGTGCTAAGCCGGTTAGCACTCCATTAGCCAACCACTTCAAGCTATCTAAGGAGCAAGGTGTAAAAACGCGGGAGGAACAGGACTACATGGCTAAAGTCCCATACGCGTCAGCTATTGGGAGTCTCATGTATGCTATATATGGTGAGCATGAGGCCAGACATTGCTCAAGCAGTGGGAGTTGTTACCAGGTTCATGAACAACCCCGGGAAGGAACATTGAGAAGCTGTGAAGTGGATCCTTAGGTACTTGGTAGGTACTAAGGACGTAGGGCTGTGTTATGGTGGATCGGAAATCAAGTTACAAGGCTACGTGGATTCAGATTTGGCAGGAGATATCGACAGCAGAAGAAGCACTACGGGTTATGTTTTTACTCTGGGTAGTGCTGCAGTCAGTTGGGTCTCTCAGTTACAAAAGATAGTATCTATCAGTACGACAGAAGCAGAATATGTTGCGGCTACAGAAGCATGTAAGGAGATGGTATGGATGCAAGGTTTTATGAAAGAGTTGGATAAGAAGCAAGCAGATTGCAAGCTGTACAGTGACAGTCAGAGTGCAATACACTTGGCTAAGAATTCAGCCTTTCATTCAAGGACCAAGCATATTGCCATCAGATATCACTTCATACGTTCGTTACTGGAAGATGGATCGATTACTCTGGAGAAGATTCATACAAGTGAGAATCCTGCGGATATGTTGACCAAGGCGGTCACAAGGGAGAAGCTGAAGCTCTGTTCAGCTTTGATTGGTCTTCAGGCTTGAAGATGGGGAGGTGGTGCACTCCGGATGAAGAAGACAAAGGTTTATGGAGATGTGTCTCCAAGTGGGAGATTGTTGAGAAGTGGAGCCACATCTGGGGCCGCCCACGACCAGTCGAGGTTGCGCGGATTTCGTGTCGCAAGTCCTTTAGCAACTAGGATGCGAAAGGAGTTTCGCGGATTTCGTGTCGCAAGTCCTTACGCAACTGGGATGCGAAGGGAGTTTCGTGGATTTCGTGTCGCAAGTCCTTTCGCAACTGGGATGTGGAAAGGGAAGTTGCCAAAACTATAAATTGGGGTCCCTAGGGCTATTCTAGGTTAAGGTGAATTTTAGAAAATTATTCTGAGGTGTGGGAAAAGGATTTTCTCTGTACTTCCAAGGGAGAGGTTAGTATATTGCCTTGTAATCTTCGTTTCTCTTCATAGTGGAATTTTGCATCCGTGGTTTTTTACCCTGGTTTGGGGTTTTTCCACGTATATCTTGTCTTGTGGTTTGTTTTGGATTGCTTTGATCTATTTCTAGTTTATATTTCTTCCTGTCTATCGTTTGTGGGTGAGGCCTTAAATTGGATCTAGGCTCACTGCGTTGTTGGCGTGCTGTGCAACATCATGACTCGATGAAGGGCTATGCAAAGTTTGATGGCAACGAACGCGGGGTTTTATCGTAAGGGTCCGATTTGTAATCAACGGTCACCATTTCTTGATCAGGGGTCAGATTTGGCGGACGAGTGCAGGGAAATATCTTCAACATATATATGGTGCAAATTTGGGTGAAATTTGACGGATGAAATGTCCTAAGTGGTGGGGCCATTTGTTTTAAAATTCAAACTTTTAGCTAATACTTGAGAGAATTGCATTTTACAAGTGTCGACTAGACGGCGCAAATCGTCTGTTTCAAGGCGTCTTTTGAGTCTATTGCCCGCGATGGGCCACAAGCTCAGTGAGATGGACATTACTCTATAATTTTTGAACTAGTGGCCCACTAACGAGCAGTCTAGAGCTTGTTTGGGTAATCGGGGCATTTCTATAATAAATTGTGTAGGGAGATTTCTTGGGCACAGTTGTTGCAGTATACATTAACTAAGTTCACAATATGACCTATTTGAAATTAACAAAAATGGTGATTCGATCATGATTACTTTAAACCGTTAGTTTTAGGCAAAAAGAGTAACCGGGTTGATTTACTTTATTTATTAAGGTTCGATTAATAGTTGGCTCGAGTTTGGGTAGATCTCTAATTTAGTTACGATTGTTTGGTTAGTCAATCACAGGTCGGTTAGATTTGGGCCCTATGTGAACAAATCATGGGGCTAATCTCGATGTTTAAGTGATCGGTTGGATTCATTAATTTTCTACGGTTGATCAATGTTATTTGTACGGTTCTTTATCGGTACCAGCCACGTATAAGCTCACCTCGAGCGTCGAGGGTCAGTAAGTGACGATGTGACTAGTTATATAAAAAAATTTAAGGATTTTTTTTTTTTTGAAATCTAAAATAGTGAAAATTCAGGGTATTACATGACTCTTCCTTCATCTTGCGGAGTTTAGTTGTACCATGATTTCCGGGTGGAGTTGAAGTTCGCTTATCAATTTTCTAGTCATCTTGCGGAGTTCATGTACGATATGATTTCCGGGTGAAGTAGAGGTTTAAAGGTTGATTTTCTATTCACATTGCGGAGTTCACTTGTACCATGATTTCCGAGTGGAGCTAAAGTTCGCTAATCGATTTTCTAGCCATCTTGCGAAGTTCATGTACAATGTGGTTTTAGAGTGCAATAGAAAGTTGTATGATTGATTAATAGACTATTTGGACACTCCCACTTGCATTATAATCGTTATTACATTTTCTTAATGTTGAAATTATGTTGACTGGCTTATTTTTAAATATATGATTATGATTTTAAATTGTGCTGTTTAATTTGTCTATTCTCATATCTTGTGATTTCTGTTGGGTTATGAATGATGAGTGTGTAATCTTGGAGGGTACTCCTCACTGCGATAACTATTGATGCTATCAAATTGTATCAGTTGATGTAGGTGTTGAGCGAGCTGATGCTGTTCACTGGGTTGCTAGAGTAGATCGGGTAGCTGAGGAGCTAGTTGGGGTCTCTACGGCCCATATCGAGCTTTATTATTAGATGATAGATTTCTATCTTTGTTTAATGAACTTTATTATTTGAGATTGTATAAGTCCTGTATGGGTACTACATTTGGATTTTTATGGCGTTTGAAATATTTTCATACAATGCATGGTTTACTCTAGCTACGTTGCTACTAACTTTAATTAATGACAAAGTTGTTTAAATTTATGTTGAATTTTAAAGACTAACACTTGGGTTTTTGGAAAATGAGTCATATACTCGGGTTTCGAAAATCAGGGCATTACATAGATGTTTGTTCATCACTCGGTCAAAACCGGGCATCATGGCGAGATGGCTAATGAAGGGCGGATTTTCAACAATCTATTGTTGCTTGATCGGAACCGGGTTTCATGGTGAGATTAATGGGGAGGTGATAGTCTATTCGTGGTCTTGATCGAAACTAAGCACACAGCGAGTCGGTTATAATTCGACATTAGTTCGTCATATGGTGCGAACCAAACTTCGTGGCAAGATGATCGATGTAATCACCTACCACGTAGTAAGAAAGCCCAACAACCTTCTGTTTGAAACTTAGCGATTTTTATTATAATCTATAGAGATGCCACTGATGAAGGGTGAATGGGTAAACTAAGAACTAAAACTAACTACAAGCCCCATGCCATGAACAACAACGAGGTTGAATTAAAATAAAAAATAAAACGATAAATGACCATGGTGGATGAGAAAATAAAGACGTGCTTGATTGTAATGGCATGAGGGTTAAAACTCTTCTTGGAGTGCTGTTTATATATGCTTTTGGGAGGTGGTGGCCGTGCATAGTCTTCAGTTTTTTAAAAAGATTTGGATGTTTAGCTATGCAAATCTCATCGACTATCTCATGTAAGCATAGCCTATTGTGTGCGGCCACGTGTACAAGAGAGACTCCTGTAAGTGTTGTGGTCTCATGCTCCATTGATTGTCAAATTTTGTGGTGCCAAAACCTCTTGTGGTGCCAAAACCTTTATTTGTGTGTCATGTGCTTGTATGTTGATATATATATATATATATGATTCAAGATGACATCATAAGGGGTCAATACATGTACGGTGCTCTGCTTCAAGGAATGCAAGGTTATGTACTTTGTCCTCTTCCGTATGCATCAATGTTCAAAGCTACATCGATAAGAAGTGTGTTTGTTCAAGATTCAAGTGCATTTCAAGACTCAAGTACAACTCTAGTTGAAGTTTAAATTCAAGTTGTAGAAGATCTCAAGATCAAGCTACATCAAGTAGAGATCTTAAGCTTCAAACGTTAACCTTCATCTAAAAGAATGAAGTTCAATGTTCATACTTCATGTCCCAGGTATGATAGACCTTAGTTTGACCTTAGGGTAGGTCATTTTCCATACATAATTCAAGATGAATCTTTTTACATGAATTTGGTCTGTTCTAAGACTAGTCTTAGACCTTGTTCGACTAGTCCTAGACCTAGTTCGACCAATCCAAAAAATTCCTTAACCAGTCCTAAGTTGTTGAAGATTTTCAAATTTTTTTGGTTATTCTTCGACCAGTCCTGAAGATTGTTCGACCAGTCGTAGGGATATCACGACTCGTTCTTCGACCAGTCTTAGTTCTACGACTCAAACTCCAGCAACCAATTCTGGTTACCTACGACCAGTCCTGGGTCAGCTACGACCAATCGTAGAATCCTAAGACCAGTCGTAGAACTGATTTTTCAGATCGCGGTTAAAATTTCAAAATGTCGTTGGTGCTACGACCAGTCGAAGGGTTCCTAAGACCAGTCATAGATGCGATCTTTGCATTTATAAATTGAACACGAATTTGAGAGTTTTTTATCGATTAATTTGAGAAAATTCAAGCCTCCACTCTGAGATAAGTTGTGTTCATTTTAAACTACTCTGTTCATCTTTAATATTCTTTTTGTTAGCTTTTCTTATTTGATTTTATTTCTATATTCCAATCTTATTTGAAAAGAGGAATTGCTGTATTCCTTCTTCTTAGAATCAAAATCAAATAGAGCTACGCTTAATTTGGTTTAATTTAAAATCAATTAGAACCTAGAGCCATTTCTTAAGTGAGTATTGGACATTAAACGTTGATTCGAACATCTACTCTGATTGGTTCTATTGGGCTGCTACAAAAGGAGAAATCCAGGTATTTTACATTTATTGTAAATTCATTATTTTGGTTTTATTTGAGATTCGCCAGAAAAATATCATTGTGTTGGTTATTTGAGGAGAGCCAGAAAACTCAGAAAGTGTGGATTTTTGGATTGCGTAAGCCCAAGTTAAAAAGACACAATTGTGAAGATTTTAGGTGAACCTGTGAAACCTATTTTATTAGTGAACGCTGATATCCCCTGTGTGAGGATATTAGGAGTGGAGTAGCAAGCTGTGTGGCTATTGTTTAACAGTTGGTGAACACACAAGCGAACCACTATATATCGGTGTGTTTTGTGATTTGAATGCTCTTTTATTTTCTATATTTTCAATCATTCAGATTTGTGGAATGTATATGTGGATGTGAATGTTGTAATATTTACATTTCAAGCAAAGTGGGGAATGCTGTCATAGTTTAGAATTTATTTCTTACTATTTCCTTTATTTCCTTTCTGTTTGAGTTTTGATATTCAATTTGTTCTAGTAATGTTGTCCTGTCATAAACCCTTGGTTTTTATGGTGCAAAAGTTGTCCTTAGAACAACGTTAGTATCAAGCTCTTTATTTAAGATTGCTTTATATTTCAGTTCTTTGATTTATTTAAAGTACTGTTCTTTATTTTTATAAGGCTATCGTACTTCAATTCCACTGTTAAATTTTAAATTTGGCACAGTCCTATTCACCCCCCCCCCCCCCCCCCCCCCCCCCCCCTCTGTATGACATATAGCTTGGCCTTTTCGATTCCCAAGTGCATTGGTTGGAATCCTCACGTCTTTGAACTCTCACATTGAAAAGTTACTAGAGTCCTTATGTCACTTGGCTTAGAATGCACAGATAGTTGTTTTTGACAAGTCTTTAGCATTTAATGCTAGATAGAAATCTCATTTGATGAGATTCTGGTATTTAATGCTGAG
This sequence comes from Magnolia officinalis, assembly GCA_021015155.1. Classification (NCBI taxonomy): domain Eukaryota; kingdom Viridiplantae; phylum Streptophyta; class Magnoliopsida; order Magnoliales; family Magnoliaceae; genus Magnolia; species Magnolia officinalis. The sequence goes on from JAJHSJ010000004.1 coordinate 55,269,284, forward strand.
AGATAGAGGATTTTGCTTTAATGAGATTCTTGCTTTTGAAGAGAATACTTTTTATAGAATTCGAGCATCTAGTACTATCTCTCATGTGCACTTCTCTAACTCCCCTTGAAGTTGATCTCTACCAAACATGCATGACTATCACATGGCATCTCCTAAACTCGTTTAATTTAGCTACGTCAGATCACGTGTAAACAATAATGGAAGGTGTAAGCAATACTTTAAATATTAACGATATCGGCCAATATATCATACGATTTATCTTGCATCCCACATGTGTGATACGAAATATACAGGTAGTGCTGATATATACCACATGTTCGATCTAGTGAGTATTTTCAATTTTTGATATTTTTTTTTTATTGAAATTATATTAAATCAATGTCAAATGGTTCTAAATCCATTGGTTATTCATGTTTTACATGAAAAATTATAGAGTTAGAACTTTGATTTCAATATTCATTGGTCCTTTAGTTTCTCCATTTTTTATTTTATTTTATTTTATTTTATTTTTTTTCTTTTTGAAAATTTCCCTCATCCAGTTGTCGATTGAGGCTAATTTCAAAGTATTTAGGAGTATTTGATGAAATGATCATTACTTACACTCTAATTTCAAAATTCGAGTGTACGTGGTCTGATTTGAAAAAATTCAAAATTTATCTAATTTCTCCCAAATTACTTGCAATATTGGACTCCAAACATCAAATCAAAAATGTATAAGAGCTGATTTATTGATGTGTTAAGTCTTTCTCAATTTTCAAAAAATAAAAATTATTAATTTTAATTAAAAATTAATAAAATATTATTTTTTTTTGCATTTTCTTTTCAACTTGGTATCAATTGAGACTAATTTTAAAGCATTTAAGAGTGTTTGATGGAATGATCTTCGCGTACACTTTAAGTATTATGCATTCAATTAAAATATAGCCACGTTAGTTCATTCGCTCAATGCATGACTTATGACCTTATATAAATGAAACCTATTATGTATATTTCTTTTTGAGATATTATGATTATATATATATATATATATATATATATATATATATATATATATATACACACACATATATATATTAAGGTCTTTTTTAACATCACCTTAAGTTTCATTGAAAGTCTAATAATTTTTCTAATGTTTTATCATGTTTCTTAAAAAGTCCGATAAATTACCCTATACAAATAATATATCATGTGCTCCCGTGCAATTAAAATACGTATCTTGTATCTCAAGGATGCCGTGGGTAGCATGATACCAATAGTTTGAACTATATGCATAAGTAAGAAGATTTGGTCCATCATTTAGCACATGATGCCAACACGTGAAAACATTTCGTTAACTTGTATAAGTGTGCCAAAAAAACATGTATAAACAGTAATAACTTTATTTATGGTTTAGATGGCATATAAATATCATGGTCAACTCTAGAAAGGTTTCAACGGTGAAAGTTTCTGTTCCCAGTATTTAATTGGTGTGGCCCACCTGAGTTTTAAAATCCAGTCTTATTGTCGTCTTTCAAATCAGATGAATGGAGTGGATTTGCTACGGACATCTTTGTGGGCCCCACACAGCCCTGGCACAGGTATATCTTTGTTCCAGCGGTGACAGACAATCCGCTTCCCACAGTTGCTGGGGTGCCAAATCACACGTATCACGGAGTGACGTGAATGTGCATATGGATGTAAAATCTGAACCATTTATCATGCCGGACCGCTTTGAACATGCCCTGGTTTCAAAAACCAAACCGACCCACTCGTCCAATTGGCCATTGGCATACATTCAAAAAGGACGATCGTCATCTCAATGCATCTGGCCCACTTAAAGAGTGGACCAGATGATTTTTCACCTGGGGAACGCTTAAAGTGCGTGGACAACATGTATTCCAATTCAGTAGTCAGCAGATGTACCTAAACTTACTTATATGTTTGTTTTTAATTATATTTTCCTTGATGCTGATGTAGAGTGATATCAAGATGAAGACCTGTTAAAATAATTCGCATTCCACAGTCCAATTTCTGGGCAGGCTTTAACCAGACTTTTTATTTATTTATTTATTTTGGCAATATGATTTTTTTGGCAAGATGAGGATCCAACGCATGTTGACATCTACTGTGGTCAACATTCCGAGTTAGTGTGTCTGTGCATGATTGGAACGCGGATTGTATACTACCTGGCTATTGGACCGTGCTCTATGGGCCCTACCATGATGTGTGCGTTCTATCCATGCTTTCCATATATTTTGGATCATTATTTTAGGACATGAGCCTAATAATGAGGTATGTCCAAATTTAAAGTGGACTACACCACATGAAATAGTGTTGATTGGATGCCCACCTTTAAATCTGCTAGCTCTCTGTTTGATTTGTTGTCTTTGTGCTAGATCTTCTAGCAAGATGTCATATTTGAGATAATCTACGAAAGACTGACGCCAATCATTTGTTGTCACTTCCAAGCATGATATGGGGAGCGTCTTGAAGATTTCATCGATAACTTCTGAAGAGGGTAAGAATTTGATGTAGAGCGGCTCGCGGACAGTTTCATGGCCAAGATGGATCAGAAAAGGCCCGGTCGACGACAGAAGTGATCCAGACCGTCGGACCTTAGATCGGACGTATCTCGCAATTCGGAATGAGTTACCTGACGTAAAATATATGATTTTGGGGTAGAACGAGCTACTTTAGCCAACCAACCTTGCTATGCTAGGTTGCATCGCTCGGAATTGTGAGAAACCCCTGGATCGACAGTCGTTTCCCTGTTTTAATTTCGTTTTTACTATAAATAGTAAGTTTTAGTTTGATTATAACTCTTCATCCGTCGGGCTTTAGGAGTTGCGCCCAACATGAAAAGAGCTTAGAATAATTAGGGGAACGATTTGGTGAAGCCAAATAGGACACTTACTATTTTTGGCCGAAAACCTTGCACACTACTAGACATCACGACCGTCTATAAATAGTAAGTTGCGAATTCTAGGAGTTTTAGTTGTAGTTTGATTCTGATTTCTTTTCCATTGCTTGGTACCCCTATTTAAAGGGTTGTGAACTCATTTTTATTCATGAACTAATCAATTTCGAATTTATTAGAATTTATTTCTATTTTCTGCTTTCTTTCCTCTTGGATTCGAGAAGTCTCTGTGAGGAGTCCAGAGAAGCTCCGTGGATTCGGAGTATTTATCCTCATCACGTTCATCCCTGCGTCAGAATCTCCTTTCTTCGATAGTTACTTAGAGTAGTAGACTTCGGTTCGGACAAGATGGGGCTGCTGCTAGACTAATCAAAGCATCCACCTTTACATTTTCAAGCTGCGGTACATGCTTGATTTCGACGTGGTAAAATTTCTCCAGTAACTGTTGTGCTTTTCGAAAATACGACAAGAGTTCTTGTTTTCTTATTTCAAATTCAGTTGTTAGTTGATTTATAATCAACTTGGAATCTCCGTAAATCTGCAATGTCTTTATCTTCATTTCTTGGGCAATTTCCATTCCGATGATGAGAGCTCAGTATTTAGATTCATTGTTTGTGCATGCGGTACCTAATGTGAAAGAGTAGGGTAATAGATCACCCTGAGGAGTGATGAATATAACTCCTGACCTCGCTCCTGATGCTCGAGAAGCACCATCGAAATACATCTGCCATGGATCTTACAACTCAATCATCATTAGCTGCTCATAAGGAAAATCATCACTGATGGTCTCACTTTTCGTTACGGGATGCACTGCCAAGAAATCCGCCACTGCTTATCCCTTTACTGCTTTCGTTGGCTCATAAGTAATCATATATTTTGAAAGCAACAACATTCATTTGGCCAATCTTCTCGATAACATCGGCCTTGTCATTAAAAACTTTATCGGATCTACCCTTGAGATTAAAATTATATCACTCTGTGCCGCAAATATCAACGCAAATTAAAATTAAAATTTATCGGATCTACCCTTGAGTAACATAGTGTCTCAATTTCTGCACCGCAAATATCAACGCCAAGCATTCTTTCTCAATCGGAGAATAGTTGCATTCTGCGATTATTAGAGTTCGACGCAGATAATAAAGAGTTATTTCTTTTCCATCTTCATTCACCTGCGCTAACAAGGCTCCCAGCAAATTTTCGACTGCAGATATGTACAAGATAAGTGGCTTACCCTTTATAGGAGCTGTCAATACTGAAGGCTGTCTTAACAGTTCTTTTATTGAATCGAACACGTTCTGACAGGCTTTATCCCATACGAACTCTGTTCCTTTTTTCATTAAATGAGAAAACGGCTGACATCTCCCTACCAGATTTGAAATAAAATGGTGAATATACGCCAATTTTCCTTGTAAGCTTTTTATTTCCTTTAAAGTTTTCGGAGGCGGCATATCTTGGATGGCCTTGACTTTCCCTAGATCAATCTCGATACTCCTGTGCCTGATGACAAAGCCTAGAAATTTTTCTGACGACACTTCAAAGGCACATTTAGCTGGATTCATCTTTAGGTGTTTCTTTCTGAACCGTCGGAAGACTGACTCCAAATGTTCGCGTTGTTCCTGATGATTACCTGACCTAACCACCAAATCATCTACATAACATTCAACATGCTTGTGCATCATGTCTTGAAAGATACTTTGCATTGCCCTTTGGTATGTCGCCCTTGAATTCTTGAGACCGAATGCCATGACCTTGTAGTAGTAAATTCCTAACAAAGTTCTGAATGTCGTTGCTTCTTCGTCTTTAGGAGCCATTCTAATTTGATTATACTAGCATAGCCATCCATGAAGGACATGACAGTATATTGTGTCGTACTGTCAATCGGTAGTTCTGTTATTGGTAGAGGAAAGTCGTTCTTCAGGTAAGCCTCATTCAGGTCCCTGAAATCTGCGCACACCCTGATCTGTCCATTTTTCTTTTTTACTGGTACAATGTTTGATATCCACTTTGGATACTTGACCTCTCTGATAAACCTGACTTTTATTAATTTGTTCACTTCTTCTTCTGTTAGAGGGACCAAGTCCAGATGAAATCACCTTTGCGCTTGCTTAATCAGCATTTTATTCTTAGAAATATTTAATCGATGCATTGCCACTGAGGGTTTCAAACCCGGCATTTCCGCATATGTCTAGGTGAAAACATCTTTATTTTCTTCCAGCAGTTGGACATATTTTTCGGCTTCTTGCTTAGAAGACCAACGCTTATGAATGTATTTCTCGGCTCTTCTTCCGTGCCCAGGCTTATTTCTCGAAAACTATCGATCGTCGGCTGCCCCCCGTTTTCCATTTTCTTCGAAGCTGTCTCAGGATGTTTTACTATTTCAGGATTTGTATCTGATAGCTGATCGACCGTGACCATATTTACTGAAGACTCTGTCCCCAATCCTTGAAAATTTTCTCGTCTCTTCTGACTGACTCCGATAGAGATCTGAATTCTTTTTCCATGATTTAAACTAGTCGGTTCTTCATCATCAAAACCCATCCTTTTCATCATTTTTCTGCTTGCCGGACTGTATTCTTGAGATCGCGAGATGTCAGCTTTCCGTGATATACATTATTCTCAGCTCTTTCTTCTATCTTTACTTCTGAAGAGGCATAAAATTCAATCGACTATGGATATTTCACACTCGCTTCAACATGAAACCTTTCCGGAACAGTCGGGAACAACTTGTTTCTTTCAGCATATGGTAATGGTACTGTATAATTTGACTGCAGGATTTTCAGCTGTTCAGGTGATAGTAACGTTAATGGCAGTTGTCCTGGCTATCTTAGATGTTTCAGCACAAAATATAATTTCTTCTTTGCTTCTGAAATTCCAGACGGCCCTGCCTTTTCGGATTCTTCTTTTATCACTTTCGCGTGAGATTTTTTCAGGGCTTTGTTTTCATCATTCTTTTTCTCTTCTCCTCTGGAAAATTCGTCGTAATAACTGGCGTCTGTAAAGAAGGCTTCGACTTCTGTGTATGGCCTCGCATCGGCCATTACTTTATACTGTATTCCATTCTTACATTATTTGAAACCTTGATGAAGGGTAGAAGGTATAATGCCGTACTGATGTATCCACGGTCTTCCCAAGAGAAGATTATATGTCGTGACTATATTAATCACATGGCAAATAATATTAGCAGTTAATTCTCCTATTTCCAATGTCGTCGTAATTATACCGAGCACGCGCTGCCCATCTTGATTAAAGCCCTGTATCATCATTCCACTAGGGCGCTGATCAGAACGATGGTAACTTAATTTATTTAATATCATTAGTGGTAGAAGATTCACTACAGACCCATTGTCGAGCATAATCCGTTTGAGTTCTCTCCCATGGATGTGGCCTACTATCATTAGTGGCATGTTGTGCCCTGTATCACAGGCTAGATTATTGTCAGAGAAGGAGACTACTGGCATGTAGTCTTCTCATTCTTTGCGTTCTTCATTTTTCATTTCCACAAGCAACGTTTCTCTGACATTATTGTCAGATAGCACTTGAATCAGACTCTGCTTAAAGTCCTCTGATAACTTTAATGCGTTATAAATGCTTAATCAAGTTGGTATGCCTTTCAAGTGACATACTACATCATAAGTCACTTTCGCTGCTTCATTCTTCTCTTCTGCTCTCTTATTACTGTCATGCTGATCCCTGATGATCTCTATTCTTGTGGTTTCGACTTTCTGCCGTAAGGGACTTGCCATCCTTTTCCCTGACCGTAGCGTGATTACTATGGCATTCCCTGTCATCTTACGATTTTCTTTCCCTATTCCTTCATGAGTATTTTTCCAAACTGTCAGTACATTCACCGTCGCCTTTACATCCATTTCTTTTTCTTTTCCAATCACTATTTCGCCCCTGTGTATCATTCTATGTATTAGGCATTTTAATGTGTAGCAATTTTCTGTCGGATGCCCTATCAGATGATGATAGTGGCAGAAATCCCTTTCTCTTGTTCTTGCTGCATCTTCAGGGTATTTGGATGCAGGTAATTCTATTGTACCGACTTTCAACAGTTGGTTCATCATGGGAACAACATCTTCTCTGTCGAACGCAAACCCTTCATGAGAATTAAGTGATCTAGGTCTTTTTCTGATGAACCTCTTTCTAGGACGGTTTGATTCTTCCTTCCGTTCTGTCCTTTTTTCTCTTGAATCTCTCGTTTCCTGACTTCTTTTCTCATGGTCCACAGTATTTGTGATCAACCTACTGGGTCCTCTTCTAGTTGTTTCATAGTGAAACGCTAGCATTTTTCAAGTCATCAGCTCTAAGGCATGGGCTTTGATGGCCAGATCACAAAAGTCTTGATATCGGTGCTGGTAAGCCCAAACGCAAGTCCCGTTTCCATGGAGTTCAAGCACATCTTAACCTTCTCTTTCTCTTCTGCCAATTGTCTGCAAGAGGCTCCCAATGTCTTCCATCTATCTATAAATTTCTCCACAGGTTCCCCTTCTCTTAATCGTATAGAAGCTAACTCCGTAATGCTAACGTCGTGTTCTGATGAGAAGAAGTTTAACATAAAAGCATCCTGCATCTGTTCCCAAGTGCGTATCGACCCTGGGGCCAAACTAGAATACCATCGGAATGCCTTACTTGTCAGAGAAGATCCAAGCAATCGTAGGCAATATTGTGGTATTGTAGAGAAATTTTCCATGCTGGTGATGAAATGCATCAAATGTTCTTCTAGCGATCCGTCCTCGTTAAACTTTTGAAAGTTTGGATGCTTGAAGTTAACTGGAAAAGGGTCTTCCACTTCTCTTAGATATGGTGTTCTATATCTGAATCGGCCGACATTCTCACGCTCCCTTTCTGTTCTGACCGCTTCCTCAACAACTTATCGTACTTCCTCTTGAGTTATGGTTCTCACTGCTGGAGCAGATCCGAGTGATCCTGCCCCCGGTGGCTGAAAGCCTTCAGGTTGGTGTTCCTGTCTGTTCATCATGCCCATCATTGGAGGAGTCGCTATCTGGGCTACGTTGTGCGCGAGAGTTGCCAAAGCCTCCCTAAGATTTCTACACTCTTCCATCAGTGTTCTCTGTGCTTGTGCCATTTCATTCATACAGTCTCCGTGGTTGGCATAGTTCTCTGATTTGTTCCGGCCATGTGTACCGTAGCTTCCCCACTTCCTGATGAAGTTGTAGTCGAAGTAGGATGAGAATATGTTGATGTGATAGGGCTTACGAAGAGGGGAGCCCTGTTTGATTTTCATATACTTCCGCTGCAACTGATTCGAGGTGTTACAAAAGTAGGTGATCTTACGAGTAGTGCCTTCCCTTTTTGTTCTTTTGTCCATTGTACTCTTGGAGTAATCAAAGCCAGGAAGTCACGTGATGCTAATTGCAGAACTGTTTGCCCAGGATATATTGCAAGAGGGGCTAATTCGGGATTCTTTTTGGCAGCGTTACGTGTTATTGGTCCCCTAGCTCTTGGCGAAGGTAGACTTGTTCTGAAGCTTCTTGTATTTTGAGCTCTCGTCCTTCGAGATGTCACAATAGTCCAGTCCTCATCACTTTCCAGTGCTTGAGGTGAAGCAGACACAACTCTAACCATTGTTCGGGTTAAGTCAATTTTGCTTACGGGAGACTGGGTTTTGTGCCTTGGAGGCTGATTCGGTGCATATTCCACTATGAATCTAGTTGCAGTGAAATAAAAGTTCACCTTTCTCATTGAGTTTGCCATTGATCATAGTTCACAATTTTATCTTTTTACCTTCAAAATAAAACACAAAATTATAATTATTATTTGAATAGTACTGTAATCTATCTGAGAAATGAAGGGGAGGATGTTCCCACTGAGAGTCGTCATTTTGGTGTCAGAAAAAGACGTCATACTACAATGAAAGTCCTGTAACCTTCTCAATGTTAACATTAAATAAGATAAGTCCCCTGCAGAGTCGTCATTTTGTTTCGAACAAGAAACAAATACATTCGATTTGGAAGATTATCTTATTCAAATATAACAGAGAGAGTGTATGAAGAACAATCATCGTATTATTAATATTGAGTTCATTTACATCCTCGAATATCCCTTAATTCTAAGATATATTATTTAAGATACAGAAATTGACAAAGTTTGAATGTCGAATCTGAATGTAAAATTTGGCAGCATTTTCGACTTATAGTTCGATCATCTCTTTAAGAGGAATATTGTGCGGGTTTGATCATATGATCTCCCTATATTGAGCTCATATCCTTGTGCAAAAGGAGAACTGGAGACTGGAAAAACCGGGCTTAATGATTTCGGTAGCATATCGGCCCCTATCTTCAATGGCTATATAACAGCCTGGTTGCGCGACCCACGCAACCAAGATGGTGTGAGCAGGTCGCGCAAACCCTTTGTAACTTCCCCTCTCCTACCTTCAGCTTTTTCTGGAGCTCTAACCTTCTTCCAAAATTCTTCCAATCCCAAATGAGAGGGGAAGTGGGGTATTTATGGGCCTTCACATGTGTGAACCCTCAATTTTTGTGCCGTGGGGCCCACCTTACATTAGATTCAATCATTCATGACAAATTATCCTTGAACTCCTTTACGTGGCCCGCGCAACAGATTAAACTGTTTGCGCGACCCGCACAACCAACATTTGCGCGGTCCGTGTAAACCCCTAACATGATATTCCATTTCTTCCTTTCTTCCTCATTTCCACATTTTTCTTCAAATCTTCTTTCAATTCTTCTTCTTCTTCTTCTTCTTCTTCTTCTCTCTCTCTCTCTCTCTCTCTCTCTCTAAAATGTTCCAACAAAGAAAAAGACTGAAAAGAATGAAAAAGAGATCGTCGATATAAAATCATAAACTGGAAAAAGAAGAAAAATGGGATAAGTTCCGAATCAGTACTTGATTATTCAATCCATTTAGAGGTGATGTGCATGGCTAACATTACAAAATACTAGTATTTTTATGGAAGGTAAGTTGAATTCACTGAGTAGGAAAACTTGATATATGAACTTATGCTCCTAAGTAATTGGTAAGAGCCTACTTGATTGATTACTTAAGTTCTTAGGCTCTAGGTTTTCAATTTCTCATTCTCTCTTCTTTGATTCATTCTTATTCATACTTGTATATACAAAAGAATATTTTCTGAAAGAGGATTGCAATTCGAGAATCGAAGATTATGTCACGCATGTTTTACTCAGCACTAGTAAAATGCTGGTTGGGAGGTGTGTTGAGACTTAAATATTGCATATTTAACCCTTCAATGACATTAGTTTTCCTAACATTTAATTGATGATTTCATTTAATTATATACCTTTTTGTTATGCGGGGTGATTTGGAAGCTTATGATGAATATGCGCTTAAAAGGATGATTTAGAGCTCAAAAGAAGATAATGAAGAATTGGATATTTTGAAGTCATTAATGAAAAACTCACATGCCAAAGATATAAGGAAATCAAGTGAGGAATGAAGAGAACTGAAGGTTTGAAGTGAAAAAAACGAATCATGAAAATTGAATAGAAAAATAATATTTTGAAACTTCGAGTCTAAAAGAGAAAGTCCGGAAATAATTCCAGAAATAGACTTTGATGGCATCAAAAATTTTTGAATTTCAGTCTCAACTCAATGGACAGTTCTAGACAAATTTCGATGGAATCGAAGACAGTTTGATGACATCGAAAGTGCAATCGAAGATTGTTTAATGGCATTGAAGTTTGCTATCGAAGATGCGTAGAGTGCGTAAATTTGAGGCGGTTTGTGAACTTTTCTGAGGCGGTGTGAAAGTTTGAGTTGCAAAACTATTTAAAGGAGTTCTTAGACTATTCCAAATAATCTTTTAGGATTTGGAAAAGGAGAGAAAGCCTAGGTGGAGCGCCGACAACGTTCTTCCACTTCGATTTGTTAACGGTTCTAGTTGATTTTTTTATTTTTCTTTTAGAATGTTAGTCTTGTTAGGCTAATCTCTTAACTAAGACTAAGGGATGAAACCTATAATTTATTTCGATATTTATCTTATTTTGATTGAAGTTTATGTTGAACTTCATTGAATTCTAGTTTGATTTAAAGAATATTTTTAGTTTTCTATGTTTATTGTGACTCCAATTACAATAGATGCTGTAAGAACTTTGAATATCTTCTTACTTATTTTAAATTGTGTGATGTGTATTAGTCGTTGTTCACTATCGTCTCCTGGGCATGGTGGATGACTGAATTCCCTGCCATCATTGTAATTAGATGGATATTTGGGAACTCATCCAATGAAAGTTCAGATTCTGTTTTAACCGATCCATCATCCGATTAGATAGGATATGACTTCGATTCCAATCGAATTATCGTTGAATCAATTATATTGAATATTCAGATTGCTATAGGTGGATTCCTGAATCCTTAGACTTTTATCTTTATTATTCAAAACTCTTTTTATCTCGTTGGATTAAAAACCAAACCAAGTTAGATTTAGATTAGTTCTAGACCGTGTTTCCCATTCCCTGTGGATTCGACCTCATTCTCATCGAGTTATTACTACATCGCGACCCTGCACTTGGAGTTGTGAACAGGCCTCGTAGTAGATAGACGGTGCAAATGTTACACATACATCGTGGTGGTTCCTTGGGAAGGTTTTAACTGTGAGTGTCCATTATCCCTACTGCTTCTGTTGGTGGGTTCCAGTTAATGGGTGGTATGAAGATAAAAAATAACATATATCATGGCTAGCTCGAGATGGTGGGGTCCATGACTGAGATAAAACACATACCACATGGTGGGCTCTCAAGGAGATTTTAATGATCGGGATTTCTTCCCTTTGGTGGCATTTTAAAAACCGATGGATAGAGTGAATTTGTTGAGGACATCTCTATGGACCCTGGGATGTTTTCAACGGTGGACATTTCTGTCCCACTGATGTGGTGGTGTGACCCACCTGGGATTTGAATTTGCCTCACTGCTGGGCCACTTGCCCAGCAAGTGGGCTGGAAAAACGGATGATCTATACAATACATGCACTTCGGTGGGCCATAGGGAGATTTCAACAATGTGCTTCACACCCCCTCCCCCCTCACTGTTCCGGTGGTGGGGTCTAATGATGGACAGTGTAGATAAAATCCATATGAGTCAACCACCTCGGTGCCGAGGATCCACCAAAACTGCACCCTAGTTAAACAATGAAGAGGGAAAAAAGAAACACAGAAGGGTTAGGGCTGTGAGAGAGAGAGAGAGAGAGATTAGGGTTTGAGCGTTGATTTTTATATATATTCCCAAATCGAAAAATTCAAGGCCCCTTTAACTAAAAATTAATTCGACTACCCTTGGCCATCAAATTTGGTGGTCGATTTTTCGCATTTTCACTCTGTACTAATCCATTCATAAACAGTGGCCAATGGATGCCCACCATTGAAATATAGCCCACCCCTTGTTGAAACAATTATAGGGCTCATCGTGATGTTTTGAAAAATTCACCCGGTCCACCAGTTTCGCAAGACAACTTTAGAGGGTAGGAAAAATTTGAGGTAGATCAAAAACTCAAGTGGGGCACTTGGCTTAAAATAGTAGGTATTAAAGGCCCATTTAAAATAACACTGGCACACTGTTGAAACTCATGTGGCTTACCGTGATGTTTTTGAGAAATCTATCCTGCCTACTAGTTTTTTCATCTCATTTTAGGTTAGGAATATGATGAAGATACAAATTTCAAGTGGCCAGACGGCCTGAAATAGTGGTATGGAATGCTCATCATTAGAATGGAGGAGCTCCAAACACTCGTATAGTCTACCGTGATGTTTCTGAGAAATCCATTCTGCCCACTATTTTTGTGAACTCATTTTAGGGGTTGGGTCTAAATATGAGGCACATCAGATCAAACACTGAAGTGGGTTACATGACTTGAAACAATGGTTTTGAACACCCACCATTAGAACAACTTTTTGAAACATTGGTGGTCCGCTGTGGTGTTTTTGAGAAATCTACCCCAGCCACTATTTTCTTCTACTCATTTTAGGAGAAAAAGGCCCAATTATAAGGCAGATCCAACACTCAAGTGAGCCACATGGCTTGAAATAGTGATATTGAAAGTTTGTTGTTGAAATAGTTATGAGACCTATAGTGATGTTTATGAAATATCCACCCGTTTCTCCATATGATTGGTTTGGATGGCATATAAACAACATGGTGGGCCTGAGAAGATTTCAATGGTGGTTGTTCAATCTGTTGTGCAGCACGCCAACAACGCAGTGAGCCTAGATCCAATCTAAGGCCTCACCCACAAACGATAGACAGGAAGAAATATAAACTAGAAATAGATCAAAGTAATCCAAAACAAACCACAAGACAAGATATACGTGGAAAAACCCCAAACTAGGGTAAAAAACCACGGATGCAAAATTCCACTATGAAGAGAAACGAAGATTACAAGGCAATATACTAACCTCTCCCTTGGAAGTACAGAGAAAATCCTTTGCCCACACCTCATAATAATTTTCTAAAATTCACCTTAACCTATGTAAGACCCGTGTCCTGGTCCGTACTGTTCCGTCAACTGCCGCGATCCTTATCATCAAACTCCGGCAACCTGCGACGTATAACCGACGTTACGATCGACCGTAAGTCATATCCTTTAGATTCGAGTCAGTTTAATCCGAGACCTATATCATTGCGACCGCACCGTCGCCGCGGTTCCAACGCCGCGACTCACGCATCGATCCGATACCCTGACCTGAAGATGCGGGCCGGCGTTCAGTTCGAAGAAACGCCGCGCTTTTACGATCCCGAGAGAATCTCTACAACATGTCAAATCAATCCAATCAATCAAATCAATCACATCAATCAATCAATGTCAAGTACACATCACCTTTCTCCACAAGTAAAGCAACCATCAAGTCAACTTTCTCCCATCCTCTCTCTTACACCACCTACCCACATCCATCACTCACCTCACATCACCCATCACTCACATCCATCACTCACCTCCCATCACTCTCTCTCCTTATCTCTCTCTCTCTCTCTCATTTCCCAACACATTTCCAAACAACCAAAGAGAGAGCTCACGTCCAAGCTCTCCCAAGTGCAAAGAAATGAATGTGTGGCCCACCTTTCCCTTCCCAAAACCCTCCATCCTAGCCCTTGATTTCCCATCTCCACCGTCAAAGAGGAGCACAAGAAGGTTGGCGTTCCAACGGACCGAAGAAGATCGACGGTGGGTGTTTTATTTGCTTGATTTTAATATTTTAAGGGCCCACTTGTGGTGGGACCCATCTAGATGTATGTGTTATGATCATTTGAGGGACCCATAGTGGCGGGGTTCCTTGGCTACTCCGATCTCTTCCCTTCTCTTCCCTTTCTCCTTACTACTTTGGAAAGATGATTTGGCCGTGTGGCCCACCCGGATGGACCCCACCATGAAGCATATATTTGATCCAAGTCCTATGGGTGGGGCCCATTTTATGTATGTGTTGTATCCTCACCACCAACCATTTTGGGGCCCACTTAAACAGGGTCCACCTCAATGCACGTGTTGACGTCCAGGGACGTCCCTGGACGTCAATTGAAAACACAAATTTTAGCTTGTTCCTAGGCATGTGGAATGGTCTACTTGTATAGGACCCACCTTGATGTATGCGTCCAATCCACGCCGTCCACCCTATTTGCCAGCACATTTTAGGCGTTGAGCCAAGTTATGAGGTTAATCTGACCCTCAGGCGGGCCATAGCATAGCAAACGATGATTTTCACCGTTTAAAACTTCCTTGACATTTCTGTACACCGAAAAATGCCCGATATTGGGCTTGATGGGTTGGCTATGGACCATGAAATCCGATGGCAGGGTCGGATTTCCTTATTGTGGACCCCACATCAGAAAAACCTTAAAATTTTGGATTTTCAAAAAAAAAAAAAAAAATTAATAAATAAGGCAGCCGCTGCTGCCACTGACACAGCAGCAGCAGCAGCTGCTGCGTTTCACGGACGGGCGGCCAAGAGGCAGGGCCCCACGGCCCCTGCCATGGGCCCCACGTTGATGTTTATTTGCCATCTAAACCGTCCATATGGTGGGTCCCTACCTTAAGCAGGCCCCACCCAAAAATCAGCTTGATCCGGATCTCAGGTGGCCCACACCATAAGAAACAGCGGTGATTAAATTCTACCATTGAAACCCTTTTGGGCCCACGGAAGTTTGGAATCAATCTGATATTTGTTTTTTTCCCTTCATCCAGGTATTGGTGACCTTATCAACAGGTTGAATGGTAAGTAAATATTACAGTGGGCCCCACATGGAGCCCACAGTGGTGAATGTGTTTTATTCCCCACCGTCCAGGCGGACGGTGGGAGTACCCATGTTGCATGTGTTGTGTTCCACCGTCCAGTGGACGGTGGGACCCCTGTGTGTGCATGTGAGCGTGTGTGTGTATGTGTGTGTGCGTGTGTAAGTGTGCACGTGTGTGTGCATGTGTGTGTGAGTGTGCACGTGTGTGTATGTATATGTATGTATGTATGTATGTATGTATATAATATTATATTGTATATATATATACATATATGATGGTGGCCTTCCTGGCACCCACCATGATGTTTGTGTTATATCTAAACCGTCCATCTTGTGGGCCCCACCATGATACTTGTGTTACATCCAAATTGTCCACCATTTGGCGAGCTTGTATTAAGGCTTGGGGCCAAATATAAGATAGATCTATTTATCATGTGGACCACACTGTTTAGTGACGATTGAACGTCCACCATTAGACCCTTGGGCCACCAAGTTCTTGGTGACCCTATGAACAGATTGTATGAGAAATAAATGTTATGGTGGGCCCTAGGAATTTTAATGGTGGAATTCTTTATCACCACTTACATTGGTGCGGCCCATTGATGTGGCCCATTTGATATGTATACGGCCCACCTTGGTATACATGTAAGGCCCATGTGATTAGGCCCATCTGGATGTATTTGTGGCCCGTTGTTGAGGCCCACCTTGATGTATACATGGCCCATGTGTTTAGGCTTATTTAATGTATTTGTGGCTCATGTTACGAGGCCCATTGTGATGTTTCAAAGGCCCATGGGATATGGCCCATTGCAATGTACCTAAGGCCCATTAATGTGGCCCACTTGATTTATATAAGGCCTATATGATGCGGCCCACTTGATGTATCCAAGGCCCATAGGTCGAGGCCCAACGGGAGGTCCTTAGGGTCCATTGCAATGTATGATTTCCCCATGGTTTGTGTAATGATGTCTTATAGTGGGCTATGCCTTGAGAGCAATGTTGGTTTGACGTCCACATTGTAGAATAATGTTGGTTTAATGTCCGCATTATAACTCCCCCTAGGGCCCATTAGTAGGCCCACATTTGTTGATAGTGCACCACTTTATAACATGCTTAGTATAGCTCCATGATTCATACCCATACGCATCATATGTATGCTTGATATGAGTAGTGACTGAGCATAGCATACACCATTGGGTAGACCACTTAGGGGACTCCTTATGAGGCGGAGTGCCCCACATTATTGCATTGTACGCACATGGATTGCTGCATGATTTGACGGTGTGATTCATGCATCTCGCATATGTGTGACTTGATCACTGCACGCCCTAGCGACATCAGGGCCGTGGCTCCACAGGCACATCGTGGATGACCGTATCGGATACCGGAAATACTTTGTTCTAGCACTGTGGGCACTTAGGATGTCCTTGGGTGAGAGTCCCAGAACCTTTTTGGTACCAGGAGATGCTCCAACGTCTAGACCGAGTGGATACACGAGCGCCCGAGTGCCGAATACCAGTAGGCCGCGTCTCCCACTGTGTCGTGGTCGGTTGGAAGGGGGTGTGGCCTTATCCGCCTGAGTGAGGGGGCTATACGCTAGGCTGAGTTTGACCAGCTCGCGAATGTGTCCGCTATCGACGAGCCGGGTAGGTATTGCCAGACTACTGGTCAGGCGGATAGTGTGGTCTCTTCCACTCGCTTGACTGTGCAGCTAGGGAGGAGGCAGTCAGTGTGAGGTGTATTGGACCCCGGTGATATCCTGAGAGGAACTGTACTGATATGTATACTTATGGAGTACTGACATGCTTGATTTGCATTTCGCATATGACATTGGCTACATAGGCCTCACATCGCATGGCCTTGGTATGGCCGATCGCATTCATGTCTTGCATTACATGGCTCTGGTTCAGTTGATAGCATTCATGGACTTGTCGCATACTTCCGCATTACTCTGATACTGTACACTTGGTGTTTGCCATGCGCACACACTTACACCACCCTCTAAGCTTTTGTAAGCTTATGCACGACCGTTGCGTGCAGGTAGCGTTGGACAGCAGCAGCGTTGAGGCAGGAGAGCGCATCAGATCATTTTGGAGCCTTTTGACTATACTGTATTTCCCTTCCCGCATTGTACTTAAAAGTTTTTGATATAGTGGATATGTGTTGATGTTGTTTTGTGACTTGGTTATGCTTGTGGTTATGCTCCATTACAAAAAAAAAAAAATTCAGACTGAAAAATCCTCCTTGTAAGATCCCAGGATCGGAATCTGGCGTATGGGCGCTGGGATCCGAGAATGGGGTATTACGGAGGCTGTCGGCGCCGGATTCGGCGATCGGGAATTTTGTGAGCCCGGTTTCCGAGCTTGGGGCGTGACAGAAGTTGGTATCAGAGCATAACTTGGGAATACCTGAGATCACAACACATATCTGTTATGAACTTAGAATAAATAGGTTTCGAGTCCTGATAACTTAGCAATTTTTCGATATAGCCCCTTGACGTTTATGCCTTCGAGAATTCTCAAGGCTGATAGACCCTCGTTGCTTCCTGTAGGACGTAATGGCTAGAATACCGACCCGAGCGAATCCCGCTCCACCACCTGCTACTCCTACTCTACCACCTGTGACTCCCGCTTCATCACCGGATATTCCTGATTTTCAGCCTGTAGATGCCACTCCTTTACCTGAGACCGGTGCGGATCCGACCGTACCTGTGAGTGCTACTCAGCTGCAGCAGATGCTACAGGCGATGACTGCTATTCTTCAGGAGCAGAGCAGGCGTCCCACTGTTACACCAGCCGAGGCCGAGCAGGAGCGAGCGAGCGCCCTTCTCAAGGACTTCCGACGGCACGATCCTCCACGTTTCAGGGGGATCTACAGGCTTAAGAGCAAAGCTCTATGCCCATGTCAATCCAATACAATTCTACTTTACAACGGAGCGCTACTTATCTTTCATCCCTAATAAACAATCTTAGTTTACTTTTGTTATAACTCATCCACAATTAACCAATGCAATGCTAAAGAAAGTATGGACCAATTAAATTACTTATCTATCCACCTTATATCAATGAAACCGTTGAATCACTAAAAAGATTGCTTAGTCTCAAATGAAGCTGTGGAGCTTTCCTGATACAGACTAAGTGATTTCGTCAACCGACCTGTTATGAAGTTCAAGTTTCTCAACTGAAACACTGAACAGACAGTTGAATTACTAACTATCTTGGTATGTGCTTGATTCCCGTCGAGTCCTCAAATAGATTGTCGATCCCACTGACTTTCTTATTACATGCCTGGTTCATCGGCCATGTCCTTGAATACATTGTGGAAGATCCGCCTACTATCGACCGTCTCACATGAAGTTGGATTTCTAATCGAGCAACGAATAGACAACCATGCCGCACCAGATGACTGTCTCACCACAAAGCCCGATTTCAAGCAACAAACAGGCGAGTATCTCGAACTGTGATCACCTCGCCACGAAGCTCGATTCGCTATCGAGTGATGAATAGATAGTCGTGCCTATTGAAGTTGACCGTAAGCATTTATTATTAATATTAATAAAGTATTTTCAACTTCAATCTTATTATTCTTTTTATTTATATTGTTATCGTTGAAGTTTAGTTGTTATCATTAGAAGGATGAACCCTCCCCTTCGCAAATCACCTAATCTCTTAGGATCGGTGGTTGGATAGAGGAGCCATTTGTACGAACTTTGCTCTCTTGGTTTATGTTAAGACCTAAGGTCATAGGCTTTTAGTTTGATTCAAGCCACATTCAGCTCTGGCAGGCCTGCCACGCAGAATCGAATTTAAGCCAAACATCATCATGATGGATTTTGTATATCAAAACTAGAAAATCTTAACTCTTCAATCGATGGCAGAGAAAATAAACAGTGTTTTAAAATCAATAAAAAAGGCCAAATATTCAATGGCTATGATCTTTCAATTAAAGTAACTTAGGTGGATGCGCCATCACAAGAACTCTACCTATTGGCTTTTAACATATAAATCCTACCTTTTGTCTTATACCCAAACTCTCCTTAATTTAAAATAAAATTTTATATTTTCAAACTACAACTAAATACACCCCTCACTAATATTTTCATTTCCTAACTTGATGGAAATGACAAAAAGCATCTGCTAATAATAGGCAGAAAGATTTTCTAAATATTTCGACTCCATAAACATATCAATATAATAACATGTTTTACAATTACATCGCGTGCTTGTGTGGCCCTGATAAAAAGAGTAGGTAATAAGTACAAATACATCGTTGGTAGCAACTGTTGATGCAGAAATCTAGAGGTCCTCCTTAGATCACTTGAGACCTACAAAAGAAGACAAACATGGAGACCCTGACTGCAGCCAATGCCAAAGTCAGACAAGTAAGTTAGGTCTAGTAGAACATAAGGTTTTAGTATGTATTTTCTGGGTTGGATTTTGCGTACCTTTTACCATTAGGGATGGTCCTATTTATAAGTGAGAGATGGCGGTGGCATAAGGGATGATCTCTTTATTTGGTAGGAGCGTATTATAGAGGGATTCAGAGCCCGGGTGTATCATAATGATCTTCCGAGATTGTTGGCGAAGATCTTGGACAGACCCATGTTGCAGTTATTTCCAGAGATCCTAGGCTGAGATATCGAACGAATAGTTTTGGTAATATCTAGACAATCGGTACCAAGTTGGAACTAGTAAAAGCGTGTAACAGGAGGCCAAGTTGACTTATATAGTTTGCTTCTGAGAGAGGTTTTCCAACCTGATTTCTCTAGTGAATTATGGTTAAGCTTTCCCTCGGTATCAAGCAGATGGTCAACCTGCCGACCTGCCCTCATCTGAGTAGTGAGACCGAAGTTCCTTCCTTAACGAAATGTGGACGAAATCGGGGATGACCATCATCTTCATCTTATTGCGCAGGGCAGGAGCTATTATAAAAAAATGACCCAAGCAGCAGCTCAAAAATGTATGGGACTGTGTAAGAGCTCAATGTTTGATGGAAGTGGGTTCTTCATCTTTTAGCTATTGAGCTCATGACGCGCACGAATGTTTGACCTAACCTTGTCTTATTGGTCAGTCCATTTTTACCCATAACAGTAGCCCCCTGCTTCCGAGCTCGCGCAATGTGCTTGGGAAGTAAGTCGATATTGTGAGGTTAGACATTCTTGCACATGGGGCACATGCCTACTTGTCATTAATGCGAAATAAGGTGGCGTGCATGGGAATCGAGGCATATTTGCAGTTATGATACGGCATGCTCGAGGTGGCGTGCCTTAGCTCGTGATCATATGCGCTGTCAGGGCACCTATTCGATCCTCAGCTTATGGGGCATTGACGCTGGCGTTTTCTGGAAAGTCGAGTCAACCAGCGAGTGGGAGAGCTCCACGTGTTCGAGCGCGAGCGTCAAGGATCCATTTTGGCTACCGTATTAAGTGTGAGCATTAAATGCACGTACCCTATAAAAGGGGAGAACCCTAATCATGTAAGGGTTATTTGCTCTGCTGCTTTTATCTGACGTAGGTTATTTTAGGCGATCCTCAAAGGCCTTCTTCTCCGGTGAGCTTCATCTCTCCCGTCTTCCCTCCCTTTTTCATTTTTCTTCTGGGCCCCTAATTTTTTATTATAATCTTGGCCAATAATGTCGAATCTGTCTAATCCGTGGGAGGAATCAGGGACGTTCTAGCACGATGGGGAACCGGAGGATTGGGACTTGTTGGAAAATTCGCTATCTCCACTCGTAATGATGAGCGATAAGGATTTTTGGACATCTCATGGGTCAAGGATGACTGGCCGAGCAACTAATAAATGCTAAGGGTTCTTCCCTAGACAGGGAGGAGGCCAGTCAGTCTTTAACAGAATTAGAAGAAACTAGGCCGATCAGGTCGACGCTGATGGAATCTAACCTGGCGTGGATCAAGTCGAAGTACCACATTCCAGTCTCAGTGGTGCTTCGAGTTCTCGTACTTGGTGAAATTCCAAGCGACCCCAAGGACGGCGAGGTGGCCATATTCTTGGTCGCCTTCCAGTGCGACTTAAGGCTCCCTCTCGATCGTATAGTCATGGAGGTCCTCTTGCACCTGGAGTTAGCTCTCGGGCAAATAATCCCAAATGCCTGAGGGCCTTGGTGCAGTCGTTCATTCTTTGGGCCGAGCTCGAACAACCCAAGCTGACCGTGAATGAATTTCTCCACCTATACCAGGTGAAGTCCAACCCATACCACGAGGGTTGGTATTAATTATCACAGACGCCCCAACTTCGAACAAAAACTGAAAAAGTAAGTGGTTCTCGGCATCCAGAGATTGGGAGGCTCCAGCAGCTTCTAGTTTACGTCTGTAACGCCCTGAAAATTGGGGGTCGAGTAGCAACTCAACTCCCGAGTTCCAAAACATCACTTATACAACATATATGCCTATGATTAAATGTTGTTTGTGTTAGTGCATTAATCATGTGTGGGATTATACCAAAACAGTAATTCATACTATAGATTAAGTTGTAAAACGCAAGCGGAAAACTGAAAGATACAAATAAACGTATATAAGTCAAAAGATCACGATCGGTCTTCAGAGTATGAATACATCACTGAGTCACCATATACATGTAATAGTCTCAAAATCAAAATGTCAAACAGTATAACTACAATGATAATCCCTGTAGCCCCGTCGATCCGGAGAGCCTAAGCGAAGCCGCCGGAGAACTGCATATAAGAGAACTCATCCTGATCGTCATAGTAATCAGGCTCTGCCCCCCGAGTCGCATCATCATCTGCATCTATGACAGAGTCTGGTGGGTGTTCACACACCGTCTCAGAACGTGGGAGTGAGTGATCAACTCAGTGGAATCATGAGCAAAGGTTAACATGTTATCAATTCAGTCAAGCAGTAATGATAAAGCAATACAATCAAACCATCCTGGATACTCTTATTAATGCAAGGATGAAATGTAGTCATGATGCATGCCCTCGTCTACACTCCCTCATGCGACACCATCTTACGGTCGCGGCATGCTTTCTTTCCTCTGTGCTCTTCAACCCAGGGCACATGCAGTGTGATATTATGAGCGTGATTACTAAGTTTTTATTAGTCCTTTTCATAAGCAGGATTGAGAAACTAAGGTACCTCACTTATATCATTCTCAAACAAGGATCCATTCTAAGGTCGTCAGTCATAGTAAATCTCATACGATGTTACAGTTCTAGGTCGCTACAATTGGCTCGTTGCCAAATCAGTACAGGCCTAGTGTATACTCTGATTTCTATAGAAAAGCTCGTTGCCTCTACGAAGGTTCAGAGAATGCTTGAGGTCACTACAAAGGGCTCGTCACCAAATCAGTGTAGGCCGACAACTCGAATATAGTGTCCCATACCACCGTATTCGGCTCACGAGTCTGGGTTGCTCACTGGTCACTATGGAGAGCCTCGTCGCCCCAGCGTAGGCTGACAGCTCGACCACGTTGTCCCATACCACTATGTCTGGCTATGAGTCTTAGCGAATCGAGGTACCATGGTTGAACGGGGTTTTACTGGTGAGTTTGGTACCTTAGGTTTTAATAATAGCGTCCATACATGGTGAACATAAAATATGCAAATCGGGTTACTTAGCGAGCTAGAGTAATACGAGCGCACATCGTATCGATCGACATGAAGTGCGTAAGCACTCCATGTGGCCTAACCACTGTCGACGACCAACGCACGACTCGGGTTCATCGAACACGTCCTACGTGGCGAATGAATCTCAGCCACGAGCTCAGGGCCGATTACCGATTGCCTGGATTGTATCCTAGTCCCAACTTTATTTAATTTCATCCAGTAATCATATGAGATAGTCAAAGCAATAAGAACAACGAATTCACTTCGTACAATAATATGAGCATGTTGTGAAATGTAACACAGACATGATTGCACATATATTCATTCCATGAATAAAACAAACATCATGATGTAATGTACATGTAGGAAATCATGTACATTAAGAACCATGGAGCCTGCTGCTGACAGTTCGGCTGTGGAACCATGGAGCCTGCTGATGTAATGTACATGTAGGAAATCATACACATAATTAAGGTAGCCGAGATTCATATCTCAAGCCTCATACAAAGTACTCTTTAGTAATACTTAGCACACTCAGACATTTTTACAAACACTTAGACTACATACATCGTCATATATGATGTATGTTGTTTACGCATATATTAAGTCAAATCCTTTCACTAGGGAGTTGCCCCGCATACCATGCGCATTACCCACGACGGATAATCATGACATGCATGAATCCGGGTTCCAAATTCATGGAGCCTGCTGCCGACGGTTCGGCTGTGGAACCATGGAGCCTACTGCTGACGGGAGGTCGGAGGAAGGATGAGCAGGGGCAGTCCGTAGAGGTGGAGCCAATAGAGCCTGTGGGCGAGGGCGATCAATCATCTGCAGCGGAGAGAAGCTGTTGTCCCTCATCCACGCAAAACAGCTCCCAGCAGGATGACCCTGTTTCCCACAGTATGTACAGGTCACAATAGGGCGCCTCATCGGAGCCACTGACGCTGCGATCCTGGGAGGCGAATCAGCATGAGGCCACTTGCCAAGGAAAGGCCTGCCCTAAACATCAGGTCGTGGTCTTGTAACCATAGCACCACGGGAGTGTGTCAGCCGATCAACATCCTGCTCCTCCTGAATGGACATATGAATCAACTCCGCATAGGATGGTATGCAGACACAACACATCTTCGACCTGATGTCAGGTCGCAAGCCCTCAGAGAAGCGTCAAATCTGCATCGGCTCATCAACATGTATAGTCGGGACAAAGCGGCTCAACTCTGTAAAGCGATGCTCATACTCAGTGACTGTCATGCCTCCCTATCTGAGGTGCAGAAACTCGTTCTCCCTCTCATGTTGGTAGGCCTGAGGGTAATATTTCTTATAAAAACGGAACTCAAATGCTGCCCAGGTCCACACATATCTCACTACGACGGTCCGCAGTATACTGTCCCACCATAAGCTAGCCTCCTTCTCGAACATGAAGGCGGCCAAATCAACCTGTTCAGCCTCAGAACAATGTAGCATCTTCAGTATCTTCGAGATGCGGTCTAACCAGTACTTAGCCTCCTCAGGTCTGTGAGAACCCGTAAAAGTCGGAGGCCTCAAGCGCTGAAATCGCTCGAGTAGACCGCGAGTACCCACGTCGCCCGTAGGGTACGCAACAAGTGTGGGCAGAGGCACATCCTCAGCCTGAGCAAGAGGCTCTGTAGGCTCAGCAGGACGTGTAGATGGAGAAGGTGGAGTCGCACTCCTACCCTGAGACAAGACCTCAGAAATAGTGGCCATAAGCTGCTGGTGCTGCTGTTGCTGCTGCATCTACTGCTGATGCATCATCAACATCAACTGTTCAAACCTATCAGTAGGTGGAACAGCCTGTGGCTCATATGGTGTCGAAAAGGATGCCCGGTTCTGCTCATGAACCAGGGATGTATAAGGTAGCAATCCACCAGTAGGACCAGCAGAAGGCTGATCTTAGCCAGAACCCAGGTCCATAAGACCACCTCTGCGGGGAGTAGTCTGCTCCATCGAGTCAGTGAGCAAGAGGGGTGTCGTGCTCCTCGTAAACCTCCGTGACATGCCCTATACATCATAGGGTACATCGCATGTGAGATAAAGCATGGCAACACTATACATAATCACTTAAGCATTCCACACACTCCATAGCAAAAAAAGGTTGCATGCATTTCATTACCAAAATTGTCATAATACATGGAATACAGAGTTACATGAATCATGACAGAAGATGCAGGGGAGCTAATACAACTAAGCTTCAACTACTAAAAAAATATACTACTAACTACTACATCCATCAACATGAAAACATAAACTGCCTAAAGCGGTAAGTAAAATAAACTACAAACAACAGTATGGATGGCTAGGCATCCGAATCAGGCGATGGAGGAGGAGCATCCTTATCCTGTACACAGCACAGGATAGTCTTCAATGTACGAGACACCTTCTTAAAACTTCTCTTCATGTAGGCTTCGGTCACCTCAAGCTTGGCTCAGGTCTCACCAAGCTCAGCTCGAACCTGTCCAATCTCTTGCTGCAGGGTGGCCTGGTTCTCCTCAATGCGAACCATATGAGCATCCCTCGCAACCTGAGCAGCGTCCGGCTCTGGTGCTCCAGGAGGAGAGCTCTCCTCAGTATCCTGAGCCTCATCTTCCTCTTCCTGTATCTCATCACCGTTTTCTTCTTCGCTTCCTGCCTCGAGGTCAATACTCTCCTCACCTGCGCTATCTGACTCATCTCCAGACTCATCGAGTCGGGCTTCCCGTTGTCAAGGGCCAATCTTCATGTTGTTAAGCGTAGCCTCACTTATGACCCGGACTGGCGCAAGGTCTTCCATGTTAAGCCTATAGCCGACATCTCGAGCCATCTTGCATATCAGGCGGCCAAATGGGAGCAAGAGGTCATTCCTAACAGATCAAACGACCTGAAGTATCTGAAATAGGATGAACATGGGAAGGCATAAGTTGTCCCCTTGTCTAATCCTGTATAGGAAGTCCACCATCAATCGAGTAAACTCCGTGCGGTTACCCGACCATAAATACACATTATATGTGAAAATGTGGTGAAGCAAACGGAAGTCATCTGTCAACTTTGACACCACAAGACAGTTTCCTCTCGTCCAAGAAAGCCGTCAACCACAAAGGTATTACGTACGGCGATCCCTTTCTCATACACTCTTGAAGAAGTTGTCATTATAAAGCACTTCACCACGTGGGATCTTCATGACCCGAGCCATCTCAACCATAGTAATTGTGTGCACTATGCCCCTCACAGAGACAGTGAACTGAAGAGGCTCCAACGATGGGTCTATGATCTAGGCGTAGAAGGCACGAACCGTGTTCTCACATGCAGGAGACTCACCTTCAAATATAGGACCCCATTCAATGTCCACCAAGCGGTCCATCATCGGGTGTAGCCCAAACATTCTCTAATCCACGTGAGCTTCAAACACAATCTTACGGTCAGCAAAACGACCATATTCGAAGCCTATCGGAAAAGAATGTCTGATCGAAAGTTGGCGATCTAGATCTCGCTTCGACCTATACTCCCGAACTATGCTAGGGCTGGCTTCATCGTCCACTTCTCTCTTTGAACGGGTTGGACGGCTAGGCCCAACTTCATCTGCAGCGGTCTTTCTTTTCCCCATAAGAGGAAGGACGGCAGAGACAGAGAAAATGGCTGAAACGATGGCGAGGAAAGCCATGGAAAGTGAAGATAAGAGAGAGAAAGGGATGCTCTCTTTGCTTCTCCACGAACTTAGGTCTCAACAGTGGTTGTAGAGGCCCAAACGACCAAGGTTTAAGAAGAAAAATGAAAAGATAAAGTGGGGTAGAGGGTGTGCACGGATTTGAGACGAAATGGAGAGTGTATGGGCTGAAATGAGAGAGAAATGGAGAGGATAGGGAGGTAGGGTTACTGAGAACGAAGGAGAGGGATGGGTTGTGACCGAAATCAAGGGTTTTGACGATTGGGAGGGAGAGTTGAGAGGGGATGCAGCAGTTGGAGGTCTTGGAAGGGTAGAAATGAGGAAAGGAGGACAAACGGAATTGAAATAGGGGCCCCCACGCGATTTCGTGGGCCTCACACATGTCCTGGGGTCGGGCCGACCCTAACCAGACCTAACCCAACCAGACCCGATGGACCTGACCGCGGTCGACCGCGGTGACCGCGGTTCCGCCACGTGACCGCGGTTCCGCCACGGTCCAATTGCCGGGAACTGCACCACCACGGTAGGGCGGTGTTCACCATCCTCCCAAGGTGCCAAAGACACCCTGGGTCTGTCCTGGGTCCCTCTGGATTAGTGCGGGGAGGCCCACAACTCCGTTCATTCCAGATTCGGGTAGTTTCGAGAAGTCTCTGATCTAAACTGACATTTACGGAGTTTTAACAGCTGGGGTTGGGTGAATTGTGATCTAGACCCGTCAATAGATGGCCTAGAAGTGTTTTGGGATCGACTCGTACGACCAGGGTTGGGTACAGACTTGACTTCGGCGTTCGTTTTAGTGAACTTTGCCGTTGGACGAAACTGGGATGCCTAAGACTGTTACTACATTATTCTCGCACCCTCCTATGTCAAAAGGCGTCAGTGTACGTCGTGGGAACATAACTCAGGTTCGGTTTAATCAAAATCATGATCTGATACCAACTTGTAATGCCCTGAAATTCAAGGGTCAAGTAGCAACTCAACTCTCGAGTTCTAAAACATCACTTATGCAACATAGATAATGATGATTAAATGTTGTCTGTGTTAGAGCAATAAACATGAGTGAGATTATACCAAAACAGTAATTCATACTCCAGATCAATTGTATAAAGGCAAGCAGAAGATTGAAACTGTATATATATGTATGTAAAATAAATAAAACCATCACAATCTCCAGAGTATGAACCCAACTGAGTCACCATATACATGTATCTGTTTTACGATCAAAATGTCAAAAATACAACTAGAGAAGTGAGCCCTGTAAGTCCCGTCGATCCAGGAAGTCTAGTCAAAACCACCGGAATACTGCATATACGAGAACTCGTCCTGGTCCTCGTCATAGTCCGGCTCAGCCTCTTGAGTCGTCACCTCATCTGCACCTAAGACAGAGTCTGGTTGGTGTGTACAACACCGTCTCGTAACGTGGGAGTGAGTAGCTAACTCAGTGGAACAATAAAGCGTAGGTTAACATGTTATCAATGCAGTCAAGCAGTAATGATAAAGCAGTACAATCAAACACTCCTAACTACTCTTATTAATGCAAGTATGAATGCAGTCATGATGCATGCCCTCACCACATATTCCCTCGTGCGACACCATCTTACGTTCGCGGCATGCTTTCATTTCTCAGTGCTCCACATCTTCCAGGCACATGCAGTGCGATGATGAGCATGATTACCGAGTTATTATTAGTCCATTTCAAACATCAAGATTGGGAAACTAAGGTACCTCCCTTGTATCATTCCCAATCATGATCCATTCTAGGGTCGTCAAACCTAGATAATCTCATACGATAGTGTGGTTCTGGGCACTGCAAAGGCTACCAGGGCTGTTACACGCATTTATTACACCACTCCCCCATCACCTTTTTAACCGTTCATCACTAAATTAATACAGGCCTAGTTCATACTCTATTCACCGCGGCAAAACTCGTCGCCTCACCGCAAATTCAGAGTATACTTGAGGTCACTACAAAGGGCTCGTCACCAATCAGTGTAGGCCGACAGCTCGAATATAGTATCTCATACCACCATAATCGGCTCACGAGTCTGGTTGCTCACTGGTCACTACGGGGGGGCACGTGGCCCCAGTGTAGGCCAACAGCTCGACCACGGTGTCCCATACCACCATGCCCGACTCATGAGTCTTAGCGGATCGAGGTACCATGGTTAATGGGATTTCACTGGTAAGTTTGGTACCCTAGGTTCAAGCAGAGGTGTCCAAACATGGTGAACATACATTAGACAGATCGGGTTACTTGACAAGCCTGACTAGCTCGAGCGCACAATCAACTGAACGACATGAAGTGCATAAGCACTTCGCGTGGCCTAACCACTGTCGCCAACTGAAGTACGACTCGGGTTCGTCAAACACATCCTAGTCTGGTACCGATTGTCTGGACCATAATCATAGTCCCAAACGCAATCAATCCTTATTCAGAGCATGTAGAGTAAAGCATAATAAACAAAGTAATTCAAGCATCTTAACAAGCATGTCATAAAGCATGTTATAATACACCATATAAACAGGAAAATACAAACACATATATTTCATAAGTAAGCGGTTAAATTAAACAACCAACATGGAGGAAATCATATACGTCTCTAAGGTAGTTGAGAATCCCATCTCAACACCTACCTAAGGCACCATCATCCAAGCACTTACTCTCACAAGCATTTTCACAAACACTTAGAATACACTATTTCAACATACATAGTGTATATTAGCAAAACATGTATTAGGGTGAGCCCTTTCGCCAAATAAGTATTATATCCATATATAATATATTCATACAGCAAATAATCATGAAAGACACATTTCCAAAATTTATACGTGTACAGTACTTTTTACAAACACATAGGATATGCAAAATTCCATATTCTTCGTCTTTAATCGAAATGGAAAACAGAAAATACTTTGTACATGTGTAATTGCATGCAGATCATGAATCTATCATTATCTGACATTGAAAGTGTTGAAAACCATAACCTATACACCTAAAGTCCGCACCTTTTATTGTAGAATCGTAAAGAATCCGATAGGTTTGCTAAGCCTCCGTATTCGGTAGTTTGGTAACTTATAGAATGAAATAGGTTAGCTATTTCATAACCTACAACCATCACAACCCCAAAACAGATTAGGGTTAGGGTTTCTTACCTAGAAACGAAGACAGAATCTCTGGGAAAGCGATGAGAATGGAGTGGTGAAGCTTGTGTAGCGGCAGGGAAAGAGGGTAGGAAGAATCCTCCCACAACTCTCTAACTTTCTCTCTCTTTTCTCTCTTTTCTCCTAGGGTTTTTCTCAAATTCGTATGGCTGAATGAGAGAGGGTTCTAAGGTCCTTATATAGTCTAAAAACACACTGAAATAGACTTATGGTCAAGGTATACTTAGGTCATAACCAAAGTGAGCCTGTTCTAGCCCAACAGAGCACTTCTGGCGGGCCCCCTTGAGCTAAAAGTCGGACTTAAGCTCACAAACTCTGGATCTAGGTGGAGTTAAGTTTTCGTTTCAGTCGAATTTTCAGATCACGTGTGGTGGACCAGGTTTCAGTTCAACGGTCAGTGAAACTCGATCAGAGATTTCAAGTACATGGACATGTGTATGAAATTTTCCCTGATCTGAGGGTGTATTTGGGTTAGATTCTGACGGTCTAGTTGCTTACAAGTTGTCCGCAAGCGACACGTCCCAGATTTCATAATTTGTATTTATCTTGAAATTATTTTCATGTTTCTCACACTCCTCGCTCCGGACTCAAGCGAATAGCCGTGGGACACTGTCTGGACTTGATCTCCGAGATGGTCGTCAAGCCCAGCAAGACGGTCCTAAGTTTATAACTTCGTATTATTCGGACTCCCGATGTGCGGTCCAGATCTGATACGGAGTTTTAATGTGCTCCCGAGAGCAGTCGGGTAATGAGTTTGATCCTAGATTTTAAGGTAACCTAGCATCAATGATTCTACAAGTTTTAGGTCTCCAGATCATATTTAAAGCGATTCTAGCGGATTTCATGGCTAATCTGGTTTAGCGCTTAGTTAACTTTGTCAAATTTCTAAAGGATTTGGTCTTAAGCGATTTCTGGTCGAGGTGGTACTCAGGCCATTGTACGGAATTTTTCGAGTCGTTACAGACAGGTTCACCTTCAACCGGAAGTTTATACTCTCCACAGAGCAAGGGTGAACACTACATAACCACCACTTACACTCCCACGGGAGGCCTCCTATGAGGGCTTGCAAGGGTGAGAAACACCTAAGACCCAATCCTAAAAAGGAATGATCACAAATATCCTCTGGACTCTAATAATTTACAAATAAGTGGATGAGTCCCATTTAGTACGTTGACGAAGATCTCCTCCTTGTTGATGAAGAATCTTCAGCTTCCTTGATCTGCAACACAGATAATGTACCAATACGAGGCTTCGGGTTCGGTCAAGGTTAAGACGGAATCCTACTCTATAAAAAGTTTTCCTATAAGGAAGATAGAGTGATTCCGATCATCTATGCATTCAACGCATCCCAGCTTAATGACTTTCCATTAAGGTAGTAGCTCGAGGTTCCTTGAATGTGGAAGTTCATTCCCCAATCCACTCTATTGAATATCAATGATGAGGGTGGATTGGAGGATGAACTTCCCTGAGAAAAAGGGTTTTGGGTATATGATCTAAGGTAAAACACACAAAAGCACTCTCTTCTTTCTCTACCAGCAACAATAGACAAGTCCTCTTTATATAGGCAAAAGATTCTAACAGATATAAAACAGTCACATTTATGACGGAGTTCGATATCATCGAGTGGCTTCGATATCATCGAGCGTATACTCTCGATAGCATCGATGGTCTGCTTGATGACACAAACTCAAATGTCATACGCTTTTAAAATCTCTTACCAGCTGGTTGATGGAATCGAAACAGGTGTCGATGTCATCGGATTTCGAACTCTGATTCTATCGATACTAGTGTCGATTCATCGACGTTTAAAAATGAGAGAGACTTGACGTGAAATATTTCAGGTTTACAAGAATGATCGAGGGACCTTCGAGATCATCGGAATTTGAATGTCGATGATATCGATAATTGTGTCGAGGCATCGATAAATCCAACGGATTTCTCATTAAGCTTGCTGAACAGTCTATGTCCTTGTTCGATGTCATCGAAACAGTTCCGATATCATCAATATTTGATTATCGATTCAATCGAGTGACCCTCGATCATAGATAAACAATCCTGAAATATTTTGTTGGAAGAACTTGGTGCCCATGACCGATATCATCTAAAGCCTTCCGATATCATCGAGATTTGAATTTCGATGGTATCGAGGGGGCTTCGATATATCGATGCACATATGATATTCTTAAGTTAAAACAGGGGCATCGGAGATCTGTCAGTCGATATTATCGAGTCACCTTCGATGGACTCAAGATTCAATTATCGATGATATCGATAGGTATATCGATACATCGATAAATCCATCCAGATGTACATGTGATTACTGGACACTTTTGTCCTCATTCCAATGGAATTGATTTATCATAGAGGACATCGACAGCGCAGGTCGATAATATCAAGATGTGTTTTGATAAAATCGACAAAGCAAGAAAACTTAGAGATTTTCTAATTTTGAAAAAGTTTTCTTTACTTAAAAACCCTATGATATTCTA
Organism: Magnolia officinalis; assembly: GCA_021015155.1. NCBI lineage: Eukaryota > Viridiplantae > Streptophyta > Magnoliopsida > Magnoliales > Magnoliaceae > Magnolia > Magnolia officinalis. Next base: position 55,301,289 of record JAJHSJ010000004.1, read on the forward strand.
ACTTGTTTTAAGGGTTTTATTTACCTGGTGTTTTAGGACATGGGATGTGAGGCTTAGATTTACCTATGGCGAACTTGCACACATCCGGTTCAGGCAAACGCTTTGAATTGATCTTCCTATGAGGCTCTGCAGTCTAGTTGACTCAACACTCACGCTAATTGACAAACCAGGGTACTTTCAGATTTCTACTTAATATTTCTAATACATGGTTTCAGCACAACATGATTAAGGACAAAGGCTAGGCACATGCAAGAGGAGAAACTTCCTCTACAAGAATTAGAAATCGTTCTCCTTACCCAAATCCTATTACCATGGCTATGGCAAATGAATTTGTCTTTGATCATTTTGTCAAACCTCTTCTTATAGAACCATACGGGGTAGACATCTATCTAAGATCAATTGGGTGGGATAACATACTTTACTTAGGAAGAGAGATTCAATATGCCCTCATCCATCAATTCTTGAATTCCAGTCATGATAGTTAGGATAATCATCCATCGATCAACATCAATTACATGAACAAAACCAAGCAGATCACTCCTTTGATGCTGAGCCAACTTGTGAATCTTAGAGTCACACATATCTCACCAACTGAACGTTCCTTAAATCATTTAGGTGTCTGGGGAGTAGTGATTAGAACCCTGTGTGATGACTCAACGATTCCCAGGAACAAAAGAAACTATCTATCTTCATCGCATTTGGACTCAACCATAAAAGTGCTCTGTTGAGGGTCAAATATTGCATATTATCCCCCATTTATATCTTGGTTTTATGAACATGATAATGTTTAATGTTTTATTTTACTCATGTTTGTGTTGCAAGGTGAATTTAAGAGCTTGGATTGAAAAAGGTGCTAAAAGCATGGATTTAATGCTCAAGAATCACCAAGGTAAGGGATGGATCTTAAGAGACCAAAATTGAAGAATTCACATGTTAAAGATCTAAGGAAACCAAGTGATGAAGGAAGAGAACCAAAGATTTGAAGTGAAAGAATCCTGAAAACTGTTCTGAAAAATGAAAATCTGAAATTCCGAGGCCAGAAAAACACAGTTCTAGAAATTTGCCATAATAGACTTCGATTCTATCGAAGACTGTTAGAACATAGTTAAGAACATATCAAAGACCGTTAGATAGTATCGAAGAACATATCGAAGACACTTCGATAGAATCGAGAATTTTAGGATTTCAAGCCAAACTGTTGGACAGTTCTGGACTGATCTTCAATTCAATCGAAGACTGTTCGATAGAATCAAAGGACATATCGAAGACACTTCGATAGAATCGAAACTGCGTAAATTTGAGGCGGTTTCTAAATTTTTCCAAGTCGGTGCGAAATGAGGTGTTGAACAACTATAAATAGGAGTCCTAAGGCATCCCTAGGGATCATCTAGGGTTTGGAGGAGTGAAGCACAAGGGTAGAGAGCCATCGCCAAGCATTTTTCTTCTCTTTCTCCTTAGTTTTTCATGCTTTCTTTTAGGGTTTTAGATCCAATCATGTCTATGGTTGGCTAAACCTCTTAGCTAGGGCTAAGAGGTGAAGCTTGTAGTGTAATGGGATATTTCTATTACTTTGATTCATGTTTACGTTGAACTTACTTTTATTCTAGTTTGATATTTAAGGAATACGTTCAGTTTTTAATGGCTTATTGTGACTCAAATTACAGTAGATCCGCAATAGCTTTGAGTATCTTCTTTTCATGCTTTGAGATTATGAAATTAGGAAATCCTGTTGTTCACCATCTTCTCTTGGGCATGGTTGGATGATGGAATCCGTTCTAATCTTCATAATTCTCTTATGTTTGTGGAATTGGTATATCCTATTGTTTGCCATTGTCTCCAAGGCATGGCTAAGTGATGGAATCACTTCCAATCCTCTCAACTCTCATCCATTGAGAATTAGGTCAAAGGAAGTTCAGATTTGGTTTTATTGTTATATCTTCCAACTGGATAAGATAGGACTCTGATTCCAGTTGTGTCCTTGAATCAAGCATAATATCACACTGATTACTATAAGTGGATCCTTGGAAACCCTAGTTCCCACCTTTAAATTTATTAGCTTTAATTACTCTAATCACAATTACTCTCTCAATTCATTCAGAATTATTTTTACATCTTCTTCTAGTTCTACTTCTAGTTAATTTCAGAAACGTACAAGATCAGTCCCTATGGATTCCACCTCTGTCTTACTGAGATTATTACTACATCGCGACCCTACACTTGGGGTTGTGAACATGCTCCACAATATACTGAGTGCCAATGCGTATCCATGTGAAGTTTTAGGAGATATGGTCTCTCCATTTGTTCTAAATATACTATATGATATCTATTAGAGAGTTGAAATACACCTACCCACTCTCATTTTGAAACAGTTGACCCTAGTTGTGAAAGGCATTCACTGTACCAACCTTCCTTTTCCAAGGGTCATCTGCAAACTCTCCAAACTTCTAGGATTGCCACCTACCCATGATACAGTATATCATGCGGTGTGCTTTACCAAGGAGACTCTAGTCCAACTGAATGTGTTTGCAACAACATTTGAAGATAACCATGACTACAAGAGTGAAGAAGATGTTCAAGACACTCCAATGGCCACTGCTCGGGGCTCGTGTCGCACCCCGGTGCCAAATCCAAGTCCAATCTCAGTCAATACTGGGCGCTTCCTTCGCCAGAACGATCCAATTCGTCTTCTTCTTGAAGGACAACCTAATATGGAAGCTCGACTCCGGCAGTTCGAAAATTGGCTCTCCGGGATTGAACTGCGCCTTGACGCTCTTCAACACACTGGGGAGCACATCACAAAGCTACTTCTCACTCGCTTCACTCATATTCCTCCCTATCAGGGTGGATCTTCAAGATGATGCTTCTTTCAATCGGTGTCGTTGCTGGATCATGATACTTTCATTTTGGATCCTATGCCCTTAAGGGCTTGACATTTTTTTTTGGATGATGAATTTTTCTACCCAAGTTTGGGGTAGTTATTTTGATGAAACTTTAAGGTTTAAATGTTGATATATTCTCTGCTTATGTCATTTATTCTGCTTCATGGTTATATTTTTCTTTTACATGTGCTCTTCATATAATGCTTACATATTCTCTGCTTTTGCATTCTAACATTATGTGATTTATCTACTCTCTCCCTATTAATTGTGTTTCATTATAAATTGTTATTGACTTACTTCATCATATTTCCTTTGTTAATGACTGACAAAAAGGGGGGAAAAGAACCTACCCACCAAAATAATCCATTGTCTTCTGCAAAGATTGCTTTTCCCTTGTTGCAAGTTAGTCATGGAAGAAACTTAAGGGGAGCAGCATTATTGTGTTACATGTCTATTTTTATTTTTATTTTTAGTTGTAAATTGGTATATTGATATGTAATCCTTTATTGTTTTGGTATGTCAATGGTATGGACCATGACAATGTCTTAGGTTAGTTTGTTTTGTCACGTAATTGACAAAGGGGGAGGTTGTTAGTGCACTCACCTTGTACACTTGTTTGTCATTCACATGACGCATTGTGTCATGAAGTCGGATGAGTCCTTGGAAAATGAAGACCGACGACGCAACTGGAGCAGAAGCATCAAGCAACATTCATAAAGTAAAGAGAAGCTCCTACGACCTGATCATATTTGTAGATAATCCTAACCCAAGTAGGAAACCATGCTTAGATCATCTATCCAAAGCCACTTTAAGTTCATATTGTTCATTCCTCTGGATTTGGCTTCAGAAACTTCAAAGTTGTTGAAAGAATTACAGGACATAAACTTAAAAATAGGAAAATCTGTCTCACCTTCGGCTGGAGTAGGTGCCACCGAATGGCACCTTCGATGTGACCGAAAGTGACCAAAACAGTCCAACAACATTTGGAATTAATTCTGTCCCTCCGACATGAATTTCGGTCCCATCGACTCCTACCGAAGGCGAGACAGATTTTCCTGTTTTTAAGTTTATGTCCTGCAATTGTTTCAATAACTTTGAACTTTCTAAAGCCAAATCCAGAGGAATGAACAATATGAACTTAAAGTGGCTTTAGATAGATGATCTAAGTAGGGTTTTCTATTTGGGTCAGGATCATCTACAGATATGATCAGGATCGTAGGAGCTTCTCTTTACTTTGTGAATGTTGCTTTATGCTTTTGCTCCAGTTGCGTCATCGGTCTTCATTTTTCAAGGACTCATCTGACTTCATGACACAATGCATCACGTGATTAACAAACAAATATGCAAGGTGAGTGCACTAACAATCTCCCTCTTTGTCTATTACGTGACAAAACAAACTAACCTAAGACATTGTCATGGTCGATACTAATGACATTCCAAAACAATAAAGGATTACATATCAATATACCAATTTATAACTCAAAAAAAAAAGACATGTAACACAATATGTTGCTCCCCCTAAGTTTCTTCCGTGATTAACCTGCAACAAGGGAAAAACAATCTTTGCAGAAGACAATGGATTGTTTTGGTGGGTAGGTTCAACATTCAGTGCCACCAAAAGTGACAAAATTCATCCAGCAACTTCAGGACGTAATTCGGTTCCTCCGAGATATAATTCGATCCCACCGAAGATAGTTCGGTGCGACCGAAGGTTCCCTTGGTAGGACCGAAAAGTAGCCGTTATAAATCCATTGGAACTTTTTCTTTATAAAAGAAGCACCTAGAACTTTGTGAAAAGTGTGGATTAAGGCATTCTAAAGTCCCTAGTGCATCCCAAGCTCAACCCACTCATCCTAAACTCTATCCACATGAGATTCATGTTCTTTTCATTGTGATTTTTCACTTCAGTGAACATTCAAAGCTCCTATTAATGAAGAACATGATCTCAAGCCTTCTCTATAGTATTTAGACCAAACCTATTAGCAAATCCTTAGTCTCCATGATACTCTAAAGCATCCATCAATTGAATCCCTTAGGAAATCCATTCACCATCTTTTATAAGAGATTCAACCCACTCCCATTACCTTGGTTACCCTAATAGGAACATCATATGCAAGGTATTTGCTTGTGAAGCTGAAACAATAGGAAAATCACAGCATTGTGATTGGGGGAGCATCAAGGAGCTGATTGTAATGCCCTGAAAATCGGGGGTCGAGTAGCAACTCAACACCCGAGTTCCAAACATCACTTATGCAACACGAATGCTTATGATTGAACGTTGTCTGTGTTAGTACAATAAACATGAGTGAGATTATACCAAAACAGTAATTCATACTCCAGATCCATGTATAAACGCAAGCAGAAGACTGCAAGATGTATATAAATGTATATAAAACAAAACAATCCCGATCTCAAAAGTATGAATACCAACTAAGTCACCATATACATGTATTTGTTCCCGAATCAAAATGATAAAATGGTACAACTATGATCATGAACCCTGTAGTCCCGTAAATCTGGATAGCCTACGCGAAGCCTCCGGAGAACTGCATAAAGGAAAATTCATCCTGATCTTCATAATAATTAAGGTCAGCCTCCTGTGGATCGTCAGTACCTGCGTCTAAGACAGAGTCTGGTGGGTGTCTAGAACACCGTCCCGTAACATGGGAGTGAGTAGCTAACTCAGTGGAACAATAGATCATAAGTTAACATGTTATGAAATCAGTCAAGCAGTAATGATAAAGTAGTACAATCAACATTCCTAAGTACTGTAATTAATGCAAGGATGAGATGCGATTATGATGCATGCCCTCACCAACATACTCCCTCGTGCGGCACCATCTTACATCCGCGGCATGCTGCCACCCTTAGTGCTCCACATCTTTCAGGAACATGCAATGCGATGATAAGCATGATTACCGAGTTGTTATTAGTCCATTTCAAACAGCAGTATTGAGAAACTAAGGTACCTCCCTTGTATCATTCCTAAACATGATCCATTCTAGGGTCGTCAAACCTAGATAATCTCATACGATAGTGTGGTTCTAGGGCGCTGCAAAGGCTGTCAGGGTTGTTACATGCAATCGTTACACCACTCCCCCATCACCTTTTTAACGGTTCATCACTAAATTGACACAGACCTAGTTTATACTCTATTCAGCACGGCAAAACTTGTCGCCACACCGCAAATTCAGAGTATGCTTGAGGTCACTACAAAGGGCTCGTCACCAATCAGTGTAGGCCGACAGCTTAAATACAGTGTCCCATACCACCGTATTCGGCTCACAAGTCTAGGTTGCCCACTGGTCACTACGGGGAGGTACGTGGCCCCAGCGTAGGTCGACAGCTCAACCACGGTGTCCCATACCACTATGCTCAGCTCATGAGTCTTAGCGGATCGAGATACCACGGTTAACGGGATTCCACTGGTAAGGTTAGTACCTCAGGTTCAAACAGAGGCGTTCAAACATGGTGAACATAAAGAAGACAGATCGGGTTACTTGACGAGCTTGACTAGCACGAGCGCACAACCAACTGAACGACATGAAGTGCATAAACACTTCACGTGGCCTAACCACTGTCGTCAACTGAAGTACGACTCGGGTTCGTCAAACACATCCTACGTGGCGAATGGATCTCAACCACGTACTCAAGTCTATTACCGATTGTCTGGACTATAATCATAGCCCCAATCACAATCAATCCTTAACCAGAAGCATGTAGAGTAAAGAATCATAAACAAAGTAATTCAAGCATATTAACAAACATGTCATAAAGCATGTTACAAAGCACAATATAAACAAGAAATACAAACACATATATTTCATAGTAAGCGATTAAATTAAACAACTAACATGGAGGAAATCATATACATATCTAAGGTAGTTAAGAATCTCATCTCGACATCTACCTGAAGCATGATTATCTAAACACTTACTCTTACAAGCATTTTTACAAACACTTAGAATACACTATTATAACATACATAGTGTATATTAGCAAAAACATGTATTAGGGCGAACCCTTTCGCCAAGTATTATACACATATATAATATATTCAGAAAGTAAATAATCATGGCAAACATATTTCTAAAATTTATACGTATACGGTACTTTCTACAAATACTGGGAATACAGTATATTCAACATAGTTATCGTATAACTGAAAAGCGAAACGGACAACACTTTGTACATGTGCAATAATATATAGATCATGAATCTATCATTATCTGACATTGAAAGCGTTGAAAACCATAACCTATACGTCTAAATTCTGCACCTTACACCGTAGAAGCGTAAAGAACTCGATAGATTTTCTAAGCTTTAGTATACGGCAGTTTGGTAACCTATAGAATGAAATAGATTAGCTATTTCATAACCTACAACTATCAAAACCCCAAAATAGGTTAGGGTTAGGGTTTCTTACCTAGAAACGATGTCGGAATCGCCGGAAAAGTGATTAGAATGGAGTGGCTAAGCTTGTGGAGTGGCAGGAAAAAATAGCAGGGAGGTTCTCCCACTTCTCTCACACTTTCTCTCTCTTTTCTCACTTCTCACACCTAGGGTTTTTCTCAAATTCGTATGGCTGATTGAGAGAGGGTTTTAAGGTCCTTATATAGCCTAAAATCACACCAAAATAGACCTAAGGTCAAGGTATACTTTGGTTATATCCAAAGTAAGTCAGTTTCAACTCAACGGAGGACTTCTGGAGGCCCCCCTTGAGCCAAAGGTCGGACTTAAGCTCACCAACCTTGGATCTAGGTGGAGTTAAGTTTTCGTTCCATTCGGATTCTCAGATCACGCGTGGCAGACCAGTTTCAGTTCAACGGTCATTGAAATTCGATCGGGGATTTTAAGTACCCTGCCATGTGTATGAAATTTCTCCTGATCCGAGGGTGTATTCTGGCCTGATTCTGACGGTCAGAATTCTTATAACTAATCCACAAGCGACATGTGCCAGATTACATAAATTTATATTTCTTTTACTTAATTTCACATTTCTCACACTCTTCACTCCGGGCTCAAGCGAATAGCGCTGTGACATTATCTGGATTTGATCTCCTTGGTGGTTATCAAGCCCAGCAAGGCGGTCCTAACTCTATAATCTCGTATTATTCGGATTTCCTATGTGCGGTCCAGATCTAATACGAAGTTTCCATGTGCTCCCGAGAACAGACGGGTAATGAGATTGATTCTAGATTTTAAGGTAATGTAACGTCAACGATTCCATAAGTTTTGGGCCTTGCAGATCGTATTTAAAGTAATTCGTGCGGATTTCATATACAATCTAGTTTAACACTTAGTTAACTTTATCTAATTTCTAAAGGATTTGATCCTACGTGATTTCTGCCTGAGGTGGTACTCGGGGCATTATACGGAATTTTTCGAGTCGTTACAATCTACCCCCCTTAATGAAAAATTTCATCCTCGAAATTAGTACCTTTTCGTACTCCTCGAGAAGCTGAGGGTAGTTCTTTCGGATCTCGGCTTCTGTCTCTCAGGTAGCTTCTTCCTCAGTGTGATGCGTCCACAGTACCTTCACGAGCGGAATCACCTTACTGCGCAACACCTGCTCCTTTTTGTCAAGGATACGCGTCGGGCGCAACACGTAGGTAGCATCCTCACTCAACTGCACCTGCTCCCAATGGATGATATGTGAAGGATCAGGGACGTATTTCTTCAGCATAGATACATGAAATACGTTGTACACGCTCGTAAGTGGTGTGGGCAAAGCGAGACGGTATGCCACCGCTCCCACTTGATCAAGTATCTGAAATGGGCCAATGAATCGCGGCGTAAGCTTCCCCTTCTTCCCAAACCGAAAGACTCCCTTCATAGGGGAAACTTTGAGGAATACATGGTCCCTAACCTCAAACTCAAGTGGTCGCCGCCGCGTATCGACATAACTCTTCTGCCTGCTCTGTGCCGTCAAGAGTCGACGCCTGATAATATAGGTCGCCTGTACTAACTCTCGGCCAATCAAACTGCGTTCGCCAACCTCCGCCCAGCAACGCGGTGCTCTACAAGGGCGCCCATATAAGGCCTCGTAAGGAGCCATGTCAATACTCACCTGAAAGTTGTTGTTGTAGGCGAACTCTGCGTACGGGAGACAGTCATCCCAACTGTCCTTACACAGGCCCATAACATGTTCTCCAAAATCTTATTCACCCGCTCAGTCTGCCCGTCGGTCTGAGGGTGAAACGCAGTACTGAACTTCAGCATCACACCCATCGCTTCCTGGATACAAGTCCAAAAGATAGATGTGAATCGCGTGTCGCGGTCTGACACGATCTCCAAAGGAACTCCATGCAGACGGACTATCTCTCTGATGTACAACCTGGCTAAGTCGTCTGCAGAGTTCGTGACTCTGATAGAGAGAAAATGAGACGATTTGGTCAATCGGTCCACGATCAATCGTGTCCCTTCCTCGTCTTCAGCAACGCCGATATGAAATCCATAGAGATGAAGTCCCACTTCCATTTAGTTATGGGCATGGGCTGAAGGAGTCCAGGAGGTCAGCGATGCTCGGCTTTGACCTGCTGACAAGTGAGACAACGTGAAACATACTCGATGATATGAACCTTCATATTGTCCCACCAATACAATCGCCTCATATCCTAGTACATCTTCGTGCTACCAGGATGCATCGTAGGTTTCGATTTGTGGGCAGTCTCGAGAAGCTCCTGTCTCAAGTCAGGAATGTCAGGGACGCATAGGCGGCCACGGTATCGTAGGCCCCCATCAGTGCCAACTCTCCACTCGGAGTCCCGGGCATTGCTAGCTTGCTCTCGAAGCTCAATCAACCACTCATCGCCCTTCTGAGCCTCAATAATCCTGTCATCAATTAGTGGCCGCACTCGAATGTGAGCGACACTCTAAAATGGCTCCTCCACGGTGAGTTTCTGCTCGAAGTCCCGCACGAACTCCAACATATCTTACTCTGCTATCATCAGCGGAGCCGCAAATGCTATAGTCTTCTTGCGGCTCAACGCATCTGCCACAAGGTTGGCCTTGCAAGGATGGTAGGAAACCTCGAACTTGAAGTCCTTTAAGGTCTCCATCCATCGGCGTTGCCTCATATTTAAGTCCCGCTGAGTGAATACATACTTAAGGCTCTTGTGGTCGCAGAAAAGCTCGAACTCCTCTCCGTAGAGGTAATGTCTCCAGAGCTTCAATGCAAAGATGACAGCTGATAACTCAACGTCGTGTGTAGCGTAATTCTCCTCGTGCTTCCTTAATTGTCTCGAGGCATATGTAATTACCCTGTCCTTCTGCATAAGGACTCATCCCAAGCCAACTCAAGACGCGTTAATGTATATCGTGTACTTAACCCTTTGCTCTGGCAATACTAGCACAGGGGCGGACGTCAGTCTATCCTTCAGCTCCTGAAAAGCTACTTCTGCCTTCTCATTCTAGGCGAACTTCAGATCCTTACGCGTCAACTGTGACAATGGCCAGGCAATCTTCGAGAAGTCCCGAATGAAGCGTCGATAGTACCCTACCAGGCCAAGAAAACTCCTCACCTCGGTAACCAAGCTAGGCTGCTTCCAATCCTGAACCGCGGCTACCTTAGTAAGGTCCACAGCTATCCCATCCTTGGACACCACATTTCCCAAGAACTTGATTTCTTCCTGCCAAAAATCACACTTCTTATACTGCGCGAACAACTGGTTCTTCCTCAAAGTATTCAATACCGCTCTCAGGTGCTCCTCGTGCTCTTCCCGACTCCTAGAGTATATCAAGATGTCATCAATGAATACGATGACGAATCGGTATAAGAATGGCTGAAATACCCTGTTCATCAAGTCCATGAACACGGCCGGTGCGTTCGTAAGACCAAACGACATCACTAAGAACTCGTAATGCCCAAAACAGGTCCTGAAAGCTGTCTTCTGCACGTCTTCATCGCTGACGCGCAAATGGTGGTACCCTGACTGCAAGTCGATCTTCGAGAAATACCTTGCCTCCTTCAATTGATCAAACAGATCATCTATCCTGGGTAAAGGATACTTGTTCTTCACGGTGACTTGGTTCAACCTACGGTAATCAATACACAATCGCAGTGAGCCATCTTTCTTCTTCACAAACAGTACAAGTGCTCCCCAGGGAGACACATTAGGTCGTATAAAGCCCTTCTTTACCAACTCATCAATCTGTTTCCTCAGTTCCTCCATCTCACATGAAGGCATGCGATACGTCGGTAATGAAATGGGTGTCGCACCAGGCACAAGATCAATGGTGAAGTCGATCTTGCACTGAGGAGGCAAACCAGGAATCGTTGCAAACACACCTGCAAAATCCTGAGCCACAGGCGTATTTCCCAACGTCGGACCATTAACATGCTCTAGTAAAGCAGTGTAACATCCAACACGACATGGCCAACTAACCTGCACTGGAAAAGTAAAAACCGTACCATCAGGTCCATAGGCTGTTACCACCCGGTTATTGCAATCAATCTCTGCCTTCATCTTGGTGAGCCAGTTCATACCGAAGATAATGTCGTAGTGCCATAGTGGGGCGACAATGAGGTCAACGAACACTATCCTGCTACCCAAATCTACTGAGCAACCCTCACACATCCAGTAGCAGTAGTGAGTCTCATTCCCTTCGTGGGAGTAGTATGTAAAGCTAGACGCTTAACTGCCCCACATGAAATGATAGAAGTAGTGGACCCAGTGTCCACCAACAAGGAGACGGGTGTACCTTGAATGTGGGTCATACCCTCAAAAGCCATCGGGGCTGTAATCGATGTCTCAAGAGCTTCAGCTACAAGCGCATGCACTCGAGCCCGCTGTGATCGGTTGGGCTGAGGTACCATGGCTCATTGAGGCGGCCTGAAGCGTGGTGCAGGAGTTCTGAAAGATGGGTACACAGGTGTAATCCGTAGCGGTGGAGTCGATAAGGCCTGAGGGTGAGGGCGATCAATCTTCTGCGGCGGAGAGAACCCGCTATCCCTTATCCGAGCAAAGCAGCTCCCAACAGGATGTCCCGGCCTCTCACAGTAAGTACAAGTCACACTAGGGCGCCTCATCGGAACCACTGGTGACGCGCCCCTGGGAGGCGAATCAGTACGAGGCCTCTTGCCGAGGAAATGCCTGCTCAGGTCGTGGCCTAGGCACCATAGGACCACGAGAGCGTGTCACACGGTCTACATCCTGCTCCGCCTGAATGGACATGTGAATCAACTCCGCATAAGATGATATACGGATACAGAACATCTTCGACTGGATGTCATGTCGCAAGCCCTCAGAAAAACGCCTAATCCGCATCGGTTCATCTGCAAGGATAGTCGGAACGAAGCGGCCCAACTCAGTAAGGCGATGCTCATACTCAGTAACTGTCATGCCTCCTTGTCTGAGGCGTAGAAACTAGTTCTTCCTCTCGTGTCGGTAGGCCTGAGGATAGTATTTCTCATGAAAGCAGAACTCAAAGGCAGCCCACGTCCATACATAACCTACGGCGACAGTCCACAGTATACTGTCCCACCACAAGCTAGCCTCCTTCTCGAACATAAAGGCGGCTAACTCAACCTGCTCAGCCTCAGTACAATACAGCATCTTCAGTTTCTTGGAGATGCGGTCTAACCAGTATTTAAACTCCTCGGGTCTGTGAGAACCCGTGAAAGTAGGAGGCCTTAAGCGCTGGAATCGCTCGAGAAGATCGCGAGTACCCACGCCACCCGCAGTGTAGGCAGTAGGTGAAGGTGGAGGTACATCCTCAAACTGAGCAGGAGGCTCGGCAGTCTTGGTAGGGCGTGTAGATGTCGGAGGTGGAGTCACACTCCCACCCTGAGACAAGGCCTCAGCAATAGTGGCCATAAGCTGCTGGTGCTGCTGCTGCTGCTGCATTTGCTGCTGATGCATCATCAACATCAACTGCTCAAACCTATCAGTAGGTGGAGCAGCCCGTGGCTCATACTGTGTCGAAGAGGATGCCCGGTTATGCTCGCAAACCGGTGGTGTAAAAGGCGGCAGTCCACCGGTAGGACCAGCAGAAGGCTGATCTGAGCCAGAACCCAGGTCCGTAGGACCACCTCTGCGAGGAGGAGTCTGGTCCATCGAGTCAGTGAGCAAGAGGGGTGTCGTGCTCCTCGTATACCTCCATGGCATGCCCTATACAACATAGGGTACATTGCATATGAGATAAAGTATGGCAACACAATACATAATCACTCAAGCATTCCACACACTTCATAGCAAAAGAGGCTACATGCATTCCATTTAGCAAAATTGTCACAATACATGGATAACAGGGTTACATGAATCATGACAGAAGATGCATGTGAACTAATTATAACCAAGCTTCAAATACTAAAAACATACTACTAACTACTATATCCATCAACATGAAAACATAAACTGCCTAAAGCGGTAAGCAAAACAAACTACAAACAACAGCATGGATGACAAGGCATCCGAGTCAGGCGATGGAGGAGGGGCATCCTTGTCCTGTACACATCACAGGATATTCCTCAATGTGCGAGACACCTTCTTAAAATTCCGTTTCATGAAGGTTTCGGTCACCTCAAGCTTGGCTCGGGTCTCACCAAGCTCGGCCCGAACCTACCCAATCTCTTGCCGCACGGCGGCTTGGCCCTCTTCAATGCGAACCATACGAGCATCCCTCGCAGCCTGAACCGTGTCCTGCTCTGGTGGCGTAGGAGGGGAGCTCTCCTCGGTATCCTGGGCCTCTGGTTCCTCTTCTTCTTCTATTTCAGCTTCACTCCCTTCCTCACTCTCTTCTTCTTCACTCTCCGCCTCATCCTCACTCTCCTCATGTCGGGCTCGTCATCGTCGTGCCTCGAGTTCCATCTGATGGAGAGTACTCTTGTCGATTTGATGAATCGGTGCCGGCCTTTCCATCCCCAAACTGTAGCCAAACTCCCGTGCAATCTTGCATATGAGTTGGCCAAAGGGAAGTGAATCAGAGCTTCTGGTGGAGCGTGCAGTACTCACTATCTATCGCAACACGAATGTAGGTACGCACAAGTTCGCCCTCTGCCCCACTTGGTACAGAAAGTCTACTATGAGTCGCGTACACTCGCTGCGATTACTGTGCCTGGGGCAGAGGTTGTATGTGAAGATGTGATATAGTAGGCGGAAGTCATCTGACATATGGGAAACTAGCAGACTCTTATTTAGCTGCCACTCAACCAGTCGGCCAACACAAAAGAAACGTGTGCGACGATCCCTTTCACGTACAGTCTTCAGATTCAGCTCGCTTGCATGCACCTCGCCAAGGGGCACATTCAGAAGCCGAGATATCAATCTGACATCAACTATGGCAAACAGATCCACTCCACATGAGAGCCGAAACTGTAAAGGTTCCAGTGTAGGCTCGTGAATGTTGGCGTAGAAGGCCCGGACAGTACCTGCATTGGCGCGACCTCTGGCCTCAAATAGCGGACCCCAATGGGCCGCCTCCAATTGCTCTAACAAGTAGTACTCACCGAAGAGTCGCCCATCCACCTGGGCTTTGAAGAAGACCCTACGGTCCTCATAAATGCCATGAGGTAGTGCCGCCAACTGAGCTCTCATAACAGGATTTCAGAGATCGAGATCCCGCTTCATCTGCAACTCTCGATCAATGCTTGTGCTAGCGGCGGCGCCTCTTGGTCGCCTTGAACGTGTAGGGTGACTAGGTCCAGCCTCATCAGCGGCACTCTTCCTCTTTTCCATAAGAGAAAGGATGGTGGAGATGGAGAAAATGGCCGAAACAATTGCAAGAAAAGCCATGGAAAGGGAAGGAAAGGAAAGAAAAGGGTTGGAGGGTTGGTTCTCCACGGACTTGGGTCTCAACAGACGTTGTAGAGGTCTAAATGATAGAGATTGAAGGAGGAAAGTGGAGACATAAGATGACTGAGGAAGCTTACACAATTTTTGAGCTTCAAATGGGGGTGTGAGGGCTCAAACAAGAGAAAACGGAGAGGGTAGGGAGGTAGGGATGGCTGTGACGATGGGAATGGATGGATTGTGGTCGAAAATAGCAGATTGGATGATTGGAAGGGTGATTTTAGAGAGGAGATAGTAAGAGTAGAGGGAAAAGGAAGCTTGGAGGTGGGTTTTGTGAAGGAAGTAGGGGTTTGGGAGTGAGTAATGGACGGGACCTACCTTAAGGGGGTTCTTAAACCCCCAAACACGATCGGCCCTCCCGGCCGGGCCCGAAATCCAGCGAGGCCTCGCCACTTTCTGGACAAGTGGGCAAGGGCTCGCCATTTTGGCAAGGTCCTCGTGCCCCCTAGGCCCCAAAAACATATAGGTCCCACCCTGGGTGCCCCTGAACAAGCGTGGGTATGCCCACGACCCCGTTTCGGGTAATTTCGGGTAATTTCGGGTAATTTCTGAGACATAATAGCTTTTGCTGATTTTTAACAGCTGGGATGGGATGAGTTGTGATCTAGACCCATCACTAGATGGCCTAGGAGTGTTTTAAGGTCGACCCATGCGACCAGGGTTGAGCACAGACTCGTTTACAGCTATCGTTTTTGGTGAACTTCGCCGTTGGGCGAAGCTGGGATGCCTAAAACTGTTTCTACATTGTTCTCGCACCCTTCTAAATCGAAATGCGTCAGCGTACATCGTGAGACCATAACTCAGGTCTGGTTTAATCCAAATCATGCTCTGATACCAACTTGTAACGCCCTGAAAATTGGGGGTTGAGTAGCAACTCAACACCCGAGTTCCAAAACATCACTTATGCAACACAAATGCTTATAAATGAATGTTGTTTGTGTTAGTGCAATAAACATGAGTGAGATTATACCAAAACAGTAATTCATACTCCAGATCCATGTATAAACGCAAGCAGAAGACTGCAAGATGTATATAAATGTATATAAAACAAAACAATCCCGATCTCAAGAGTATGAATACCAATTGAGTCACCATATACATGTATTTGTTCCTGAATCAAAATGACAAAATGGTACAACTATGATCATGAACCCTGTAGTCCCGTAAATCTGGATAGCCTACGCGAAGCCTCCGGAGAATTGCATAAAGGAAAACTCATCCTGATCTTCATAATAATCAGGGTCAGCCTCCTGTGGATCGTCGGGACCTGCGTCTAAGACAGAGTCTGGTGGGTGTCCAGAACACCGTCCCGTAATGTGGGAGTGAGTAACTAACTCAGTGGAACAATAGAGCATAAGTTAACATGTTATCAAATCAGTCAAGCAGTAATGATAAAGCAGTACAATCAACATTCCTAAGTACTGTAATTAATGCAAGGATGAGAT
This sequence comes from Magnolia officinalis, assembly GCA_021015155.1. Lineage (NCBI taxonomy): Eukaryota > Viridiplantae > Streptophyta > Magnoliopsida > Magnoliales > Magnoliaceae > Magnolia > Magnolia officinalis. The sequence goes on from JAJHSJ010000004.1 coordinate 55,317,405, forward strand.
GCGATTATGATGCATGCCCTCACCAACAACTCCCTCGTGCGGCACCATCTTACGTCTGCGGCATGCTGCCACCCTCAGTGCTCCACATCTTCCAGGCACATGCAATGCGATGATAAGCATGATTACTGAGTTGTTATTAGTCCATTTCAAACAACAGTATTGGGAAACTAAGGTACCTCCCTTGTATCATTCCCAAACATGATCCATTCTAAGGTCGTCAAACCTAGAATATCTCATACGATAGTGTGCTTCTAGGGCACTACAAAGGCTGTCAGGGCTGTTACACGCAATCGTTACACCACTCCCCCATCACCTTTTTAACGGTTCATCACTAAATTAAAATAGGCCTAGTTCATACTCTATTCACCGCAGCAAAACTTGTCGCCTCACCACAAATTCAGAGTATGCTCGAGGTCACTATAAAGGGCTCGTCACCAATCAATGTAGGCCGACAGCTCGAATACAGTGTCCCATACCACCGTATTCGGCTCACGACTCTGGGTTGCTCACTGGTCATTACGGGGAGGTACATGGCCTCAGCGTAGGCCAACAGCTCAACCACGGTGTCTCATACCACCATGCTCGGTTCATGACTCTTAGCGGATCGAGGTACCACGGTTAACGGGATTCCACTGGTAAGGTTAGTACCTCAGGTTCAAACAGAGGTGTCCAAACATGGTGAACATACAGAAGACAGATCGGGTTACTTGACGAGCCTGACTAGCATGAGCGCACAACCAACTGAACGACATGAAGTGCATAAACACTTCGCGTGGCCTAACCACTGTCACCAACTGAAGTACGACTTGGGTTCGTTAAACACATCCTATGTGGCGAATGGATCTCTACCACGTACTCAAGTCTATTACTGATTGTCTGGACTATAATCATAGCCCCAATCACAATCAATCCTTAACCAGAAGCATGTAGAGTAAAGCATCATAAACAAAGTAATTCAAGCATGTTAACAAATATGTCATAAAGCATGTTACAAAGCATAATATAAACAAGAAATACAAACACACATATTTCATAGTAAGCGGTTAAATTAAACAACTAACATGGAGGAAATCATATACATCTCTAAGGTAGTTGAGAATCCCATCTCAACACCTACCTGAAGCATGATTATCTAAACACTTACTCTTACAAGCATTTTTACAAACACTTAGAATACACTATTATAACATACAACATGTATTAGGGCGAACCCTTTCGCCAAGTAAGTATTATACACATACATAATATGTTCAGACAGTAAATAATCATGGCAAACACATTTCCAAAATTTATATGTATACGGTACTTTTTACAAATACTAGGAATACAATATATATAACATAGTTATCATATAACTGAAAAGCGAAACGGACAGCACTTTTACATGTGCAATAACATACAGATCATGAATCTATCATTATCTGACATTGAAAGCGTTGAAAACCATAACCTATACGTCTAAAGTCCGCACCTTATACCGTAGAAGCGTAAAGAACTCGATAGATTTGCTAAGCTTTAGTATACGGTAGCTTGGTAACCTATAGAATGAAATAGGTTAGCTATTTCATAACCTACAACTATCAAAACCCCAAAACAGGTTAGGGTTAGGGTTTCTTATCTAGAAACGATGTCGGAATCGCTGGAAAAGCGATTAGAATGGAGTGGCTAAGCTTGTGGAGCGGCAGGGGAAAATAACAGAGAGGTTCTCCCACTTCTCTCACACTTTCTCTCTCTTTTCTCACTTCTCACACCTAGGGTTTTTCTTAAATTCGTATGGTTGAATGAGAGAGGGTTTTAAGGTCCTTATATAGCCTAAAATCACACCAAAATAGACCTAAGGTTAAGGTATACTTTGGTTATATCCAAAGTGGGTCAGTTTCAGCTCAACAGAGGACTACTGGAGGCCCCACTTGAGCCAAAGGTCGGACTTAAGCTCACCAACCTTGGATCTAAGTAGAGTTAAGTTTTCGTTTCAGTCGGATTCTCAGATCACGCGTGGCGGACCAGTTTCAGTTCAACGGTCACTGAAACTCGATCGGGGATTTTAACTACCCTGCCATGTGTATGAAATTTCTCCTAATCCAAGGGTGTATTCTGGCCTGATTCTGACGGTCGGAGTCCTTATAACTGATCCGCAAGTGACATGTGCCAGATTACATAAATTTATATTTTTTTTAACTTCATTTCACATTTCTCACACTCTTCACTTCGGGCTCAAGCGAATAGTGCTGTGACATTATCTGAATTTGATCTCCTAGGTGGTTATCAAGCCCAGCAAGGTGGTCCTAACTCTATAATCTCGTATCATTCGGATTTTTGATGTGCGATCCAGATCTAATACGGAGTTTCCATGTTCTCCCGAGAACAGAAGGGTAATGAGATTGATCCTAGATTTTAGGGTAATGTAGCGTCAACGATTCCACAAGTTTTGGGCCTTGCAGATCGTATTTAAAGTAATTCTACGGATTTCATATACAATCTAGTTTAACACTTAGTTAACTTTGTCTAATTTCTAAAGGATTTAATCCTACGTGATTTCTGCCTGAGGTGGTACTCGGAGCATTGTACGGAATTTTCCGAGTCGTTACACTGATTGAAGCACGAAAGAGCAAAAATCCAGCAACAAAAGCAGAGCTACAAAAAGGGACTCAATCCGACAAAGTAAGTGTTAGTGTTAAGAGTCCATAATTTAGTCTTTATCCTCTTGTAGGATTGAGACTAAGAGTTTGCTATCCACAAACTCGGCTAGGTGCCTAATGTGGGACCTTGGCCAGTGTGGCCTAAACGTTGGTGCTTAATGTGGGACCTTAGCCGGTGTGGCCTAAATGTAGGTGCCTTGTGTGGCACCTTAGTCGGTGTGTCCTAAACGTAGGTTCTTAGTGTAGGACATTTGCTCGTGTGTAGGACATAAATTGTAGTGTCCTTTGTGTAAGGCTATAAAGGTTTATGGTGAACCTGATTTAAAATCATTGATAGTGAAATCCAGCAAACTCTAGGAGAGAGTGCGTCTACCGGGAGTGGAGTAGGCACGTAGCCAAACCACTGTACGGCTAATTATGCTCATGTGTTTTAATGCTAAATTGTAGTGTCCTTTATGTTTGGAATTGTCATTTATGCATCTGTTTAATTATGCTCATGTGTTTTAATGCTTAATTCTATACGCATGATCAGATGAATACCTTGGATTAATAGGTAGCATATTTCATACACACATGTTCACAATGCTAAAGGCTAGTCGCTTTATTTACATATCTTGAGTAGCCTATGTGATTGGACCCTCTATTGGCTTGGAAGCCTTTAGAGTTATATTACCTTCCTTAGTTTAATTGTGAATTAGTTTAAGTTACGCAATGAAGTTTTTAAATTGGTATAATCATTGAAAAGTCCTATTCACCCCCCCTCTAGGACTCTTGAACTATTCCATACTTCTACTATAGCGGTCTAAACCACAATTTCAGCTAGAACTTCCATCAGCTCCTTTGTCAAGAACCAGATTCAAACACGACTCGGTCCATGACTCAGCCTAGTCCACCCGATGCGGTGAGAACTTCTCTCCCTCCTTTTGCTTCTCTTCCTCTTCTCATGTTCTCTTCCCATCTTCTTCTACCCTAGATGGTCCATCACGAGGCATTAGACCCGGCTTGACCCAACCCAGTTCACCCAAAAAGAATCTGGACTCGGACCGAGACTCGGTGCGGCATAATAGCACGAGCACACTCACTCTCCCACTCATCTTCTTCTTCCTTCTTTCTCTCTTATGCCCAGCCTTCCCTCTTTCTTCTCTCTTACGGTTAGGAAGGCCACGAAATGTTAGACTCGACCCGATCTTGCAGCGACTTGGATCGAGTCAGTGCAACTCAGTGTGGCAACAGACAGACAACTCTCTCTCAATTTTCTCTCATTCTTGCTAACTTTTAGGGTTTCTTTTGGGTATTTCCCAAATTGGAAATCGAGCTTTTATAGCCTCTACAATTTCTTACAGAGGCTCGGACATAACTTAGCTAGGATTAGTTATTGGGTTCATGAGTTAATCTGCTTGCAGTCTCAAGGTTTTGTTAAAACTCATTGCCTATATAAAAAATTAATGACATGATTCAATCCTCCTTGATCAACGTGTTTCTGGGTAAGTGGATCAACGTATGATCGTCTCTGATCAGGATTTATGGCCCATGATTGGATGGTGCATTTTCCTGATCGATCAAGGAAGATGATCTGAGCAATCATGGCAGAACGCAGTCAGGTGGCTTATCTTACAATCTGATGCTTCTGGACAGACTAGATTCGTCTCAAGGAACTCGTGGGACCCACCAATCATCAAACATTCTCCATGCTTGATGAGTTCAAGTTTTTTAGCCGTGACCGAATTTCTCACAACAAGGAGATCTCTTGCGAGATCTTCAAGCTAGAGGCTTGAGAATGCCCTAGTTTTTAGGGTTATGATGCATTTGGGGAGGTTTCTTAAAGTGGAGATGTATACGATCTCGCCGCGACACGCAACCGAAAAGATTCTCTTCAATGCTCTCTCAAATATTGTAGAAACTTTAGGGCGGTCTAAATGTGAACGAAAGGCTATGATTGTCCGCAAGTGGACGGCTAAGATGGATGGATTCTTGGGCACGAAGAATTACCAGCAAAGCAATGGCTTTCCATTTTTGAAAATTTGCCGCAACTATCCTATGCATGCTGGAATTTGTGTGCATGTGGGTGGGTTTTGATTCATGAAGTTAGGTGGGGTTTGGTCAGATTCACCAGTGCATCACGATGGATGGTTCATATTTCTCAAGTGATCGCTGAAGGTGGATCACAACTCACGCACAAAATCGGCTAGGTTTAAATGGTTTCGGGCCAGAAATTGCAGAAAGAAGGAAAGAGGTTTCCTTCTTTAGGGACTTGTCAAGTCAAACTTGGTTTGACCTGACTCTAAGTAGGATGCACAGCGAGTGTATGCAATGTTCGTGTAAGGCCCGTATCCTAGACCATATCGTTCCTTAGACCCCGCGGTCCTCCCGGTCGAATTCCGGCGACCCACAACGCGTAGATAGTATTTGCGCGTGACCCTGAGTCGCATCCCGTATATCTGAGTCGACTTGACCCGAGACTTGTACCCTAGTGACCGCACCATCGTCGCGGTTCCAACGCCGCGTTTTGCTCACCGATGCGATACCCAGGCCACGGGTTGTGGGCCCGTGTATATTCCGAAGAAACATCGCGGGTTGCGAATTCCAAGAGAATCTCTACCCTAAAAATCACATCAATCAATCACCTCGAGCAAGTACCTAGCCCATCCCTCTCCCATTCCCAAAGTCAACTCTCTCTCTCCCCACCCATACCTTTCCATCCCATCTCTTACACAACACCACTCCACCCATCACTCACACATCACTCACCTATCCCTTTTCATTCCATCACTTCTCTCTCTCTCTCTCTCTCTCATTCTCAACCCATTCCCCAAGCAACCCTAAGAGAGCGCCAACGTCCAAGCTGTTCCAAAGAGAGACAGGAGTGGCCCACTTCCTACCTCCCTAATCTCACATCTCCACCCTTCAATCCTCATCTTCCTCCATCAAAATCAAAGTCAATGAGCTAAGGAAGCCATGTAACATACCGAAAATCGGGGGTTGAGCATAAACTCAACTCCCGAGTTCCAACGCATCACTTATGCAACAAAATGAATGATGATTGAATGTTGTCTATAATAGAGCATTGAACATGAGTGAGATTAAGCCAAAACAGCATATCATACTCCAGAGACAGTTAAATTGCAAGCGTAAGACTATGATAGATATATAAAATATAAAAACTATGGTAAGTCTCCAGAGTGTGATAAGGTTACCAGGTTAATGAATTACAAGTACAATTCAAATTATATCAAATGTATAGTGTCATCTAGTCAACATCCCTGTAATCCCGTCGATCAAGACACGACTCACATGAAGCCGCCAGGATACAGCAAATACGAGCAAACATTATAGTCATCATAAAGATCCGGCTCCGCCTCAGGAGTAGCGTCGCCATCTGCAATCAAACAAAGTCTGGTGGGTGTTCGGAACACCGTCCCGTAACGTGGGAGTGAGTAGCTAACTCAGTGGAACAATAAAGCATAGGTTAACATGTTATCAATTTGGTCAAGCAGTAATGATAAAGCAGTACAATCAAACAATTCTAAATACTCTTGTTAATGCAAGTATGGAATGCAGTCATGATGTATACCCTTGCCAAACCACCCTCGTGCGACACCATCTTACGTTCGCGGCATACTTTCATCCCTCAGTGCTCCACATCTTCCAGGCACATGCAATGTGATGATGAGTATGATTAGCGAGTTGTTATTAGCCCATTTCAAACAGCAGTATTGGGAAACTAAGGTACCTCCCTTGTATCATTCCCAAACATGATCCATTCTAGGGTCGTCAGTCCTAGTTAATCTGATACGATAATGTATTTCTAGGTCACTGCAAAGGCTGTCAGGGCTGTTACGTACAAAGGTTACACCACTCCCCCATCACCTTTTTAATGGTTCATCACTATACAGATACATGCCTAGTTCATACTGTATACACTGCGGCAAAACTCGTCGCCTCACCGCAAATTCAGAGTATACTCGAGGTCACTACAAAGGGCTGTCAGGGCTGTTGCTCGCAATCGTTGCACCACTCCCCCATCACCTTATCAATGTAGGCCGACAGCACGAATATAGTGTCCCATACCACCATAATCGGCTCACGAGTCTGGTTGCTCACTGGTCACTACGGGGAGGCACGTGGCCCCAGCGTAAGCTGACAGCTGGACCACGGTGTCCCATACCACTATGCCCGGCTCATGAGTCTTAACAGATCGACGTACCATGGTTAAAAGGGATTTCACTGGTGAGTTTCGTACCCTAGGTTCAAGCAGTATCTTCCAAACATGGTGAACATACATAAGATAGATCGGGTTGCTTGACGAGCTCGGCTAGCTCGAGCGCACAACAAGTTGAACGATATAAAGCACATAAGTACTTCGTGTGGCCAACCACTATCGTCAACCGAAGTACGACTCGGGTTTGTCGAACACATCTCACATGGCAAATGAAACTCAGCCACGAATTTGATCCCGTTATCGACTGCCTGGACTATACAATAGCCCCAATCACATTCAATTTCAGATATTTAAAGCAGTAATGGATCAAAATTCAAATCGTACAATCAAAGACTGATATTATCCGTTTAGGGCTGCCAGGGCTGTTGCATGTACTCGTTGCTCCACTTCCCCATCACCCATGTCGGATCATACAACATAAATATAAATTTAAACATATGCATTACATAGATAAAATCATACAATCAATTGAACATGTTATGTTACAACATAAACAAGAGTTTGTACATATTCAATTCATAATCACACAAATATCTAAAGAAATCACACACATAGTTAAAGAAGTTGAGAATCATATCTCAACACCCTTAAACATTACAATTTACTAACTACTACTCATTAAGACATTTCAACAAACACTTTAAAATACATACATCAACATACATGACATATGTTGATCACATAGGCATTAGGCCAAATCCTTTCACTAGGGAGTTGCCCCAATCATAACACGCGTACACCCACGATGGATAGTCATGGAAAGTAGGAATCCAAGTTCCATATTCATTTGAACATTTTCACAAACACTTGGGCTACACATTTCAACATATATAGCGTACAGTGGTCGTGGCGTGATTCAGGGCAAATCCTTTTGTCAAAGGGGTATCGCCAATACAACAATCATATATCCATGACAATTAGTCATGATGAGCACAAATGAGAATTCTATACTCATTCAGTCATTTTCACAAACACTTAGAATACACTATTTCAACATACATAGTGTATATTAGCAAAACATGTATTAGAGCGAGCCCTTTTGCCAAACAAGTATTTTATCCATATATAATATATTCATACAGCAAATAATCATGGCAAACACATTTCCAAAATTTATACTTATACGGTACTTTATACAAATACCTAGAGTATGTAAAATTCCATATTCTTCATCTTTAATTGAAACGGAAAACAGATGGCACTTTGTACATGTGCAATTGCATGCAGATCATGAATCTATCATTATCTGACATTGAAAGCGTTGAAAACCATAACCTATACACCTAAAGTCCGCACCTTTTATCGTAGAATTGTAATGAATCCAATAGGTTTGCTAAGCTTTCTTATACGGCAGTTTGGTAACCTATAGAACGAAATAGGTTAGCTATTTCATAACTTACAACTATCAAAACCCCAAAACAGATTAGGGTTAGGGTTTCTTACCTAGAAATGATGCCGGAATCGCCGGGAAAACGATAAGAACGGTGCGATTGAGCATAGATAGCAGCAGGGAAGAGTGGCAGGGAGATTCTCCCACTTCTCTCACACTTTCTCTCTCTCTCTAGGGTTTCTCTCAAATTCGTATGGCTGTGAGAGAGAGGGTTCTAAGGTCCTTATATAGCCTAAAAACTCACCAATTTAGATTTCAGGTCAAGGTATACTTAGGTTATAACAAAGCGGCACTTTTCCAACTCAACGGAAGACTTCTGGCTGGCCTCCTTGAGCCAAAGGTCGGACTTAAGCTCACCAACACCGGATCTACATTTATTTAAGTTTTTGTTTCGGTCGAATTTTCAGATCGCACGTGGTGGACCAATTTCAGTTCAACGGTCAATGGATCTCGATCGGAGATTCCGAGTACATGGTTATGTTTGGGGAAATATCCCTGATCCGAGGGTGTAATTTGGTCTGATTCTGACAGTCTGGTTGCTTAAAACTAATCCGTAAATGAGAGGTGCCAGATTTCACAAATTTCTATTTTATTTTGAATTAATTTCACATTTCTCACACTCCCCGCTCTGAGCTCAAGCGAATGGCACTGGGACACTATCTGGATTTGATTTCCGAGATGGTTGTCAAGCCCAACGAGGCGGTCCTAATTCCTTAACTTCGTGTTAATCGGACTTCCGACGTGCGGTCCAGATCTGATACGGAGTTTCGAGATGCTCCCGAGAGCAGACAGGTAATGAGATTGATCCTAGATTTTAGGGTAATGTAGTGTCAACGGTTCCACAAGTTTTGGGTCTTGTAGATCGTATTTAAAGTGATTGGTGCTAATTTCACAGGTACTCTAGTTTCACACTGGCTAATTCTCGCCTCATTTCTAAAAGATTTAGTCCTGAGTGATTTAGGTCTGAGTTGGTACTTAGGCCTTTGTAGCAATGTTTAGTTTAAGTATTGTTCTTCATCACCTAAACTTTAAGATAGTGTCTAATGTGAAAGTACTTAGAAGGATTTAAAGAACGAGGTAGTGAAAGGTTAGATTTAAAATGATTTGAAAAGGGATTTGAGGCTTTAATTGAGTGTTTGAGAAGTTAAACCGGTGTTAGGATTGACCCATCGCCTAAGGACGTCTAATTCCAGGTTGGGAAAAATCTGGGCTGTTACAAGCCAAGGGACTAAGAAGGAGTGCAATCGGTGGGTGATTTAGGATATCCACCGTTGATTTTCATTTAAGGGCCCACTTATGATGGGACCCATTTTGATGTTGTGTTGTAATCAAAGAGGGGCCCATAGTGGTGGGGTCCCTCCACTACACCGTCTCTCTCTCTCTCTCTCTCTCTCTCTCTCTCTCTCTCTCTCTCTCTCTCTCTCTCTCTCTCTCTCTCTCTCTCTCTTCCTTTTGTATGGTGATGATGATGATGAGGTGTGTGGCCCACCTGGTGTGTGTGTGTGTGTATGGCCCACCATGATGTATTATATCCATGTCATCTACCTATGGGGCCCATCTTCCTGGACTATCCAGCGGACGAGCTTGCTGCCTGACCATCTGCACAAGCCTAGATCAAGAGAAAATGCAAATATCAGCTTGTCCCAGAGCTGGTGGGTCACACATGCATGAACCCGCCTATGATGCATGTTCCTTACATCTACATCGTCCATCCAGCGTCCAGACCCTGGACGTTGGACCTTTTTTTAAAAATAATAATAAAAATATAAATATAAGTAATATATTATTATATTATATATATATAAACATATGATATATATATATATATATGTATGAATATGGTGGGACCCACCTTCCCGGAAGTGATTGGTTGGTGTGTCTCACACCAGCTATATAGTTGCTGTAGTGACGTGTGTGGGTCTCATCCACACCGTCAGTCCGTTTTCTGGACGGGTGGGGCCCACCTTGCTGACGTGTTGTATATCCTAACCGTCCATTCATCTGGACATGGGCCCCCACTCCAGCTATATAGCTGCTGTTGACATCAGTAGTTATGTGGGTCTGATCTGAGATATGTGTTATACCTAAGTCATCCATCTGCTGGACACTGGGCCAGTAGCCCAGCAATCCAGCAGCTGGATAGCTACTGTATTGACTATAACAAGTTTGTGGGTCCATCCATGATGTATACGTTGATCCACACCGTCCATGTGTGGGGCCCACCGTATGATGTATGTGTTACGTCCAAACCATCTATCCGGAAGGTGAGCTCATCTTAAGGCTTGAGACTAAAAATAAGACAGATCTATTTATCAAGTGGACCACACTGCCAAAAACAGTGGGGATTTAACGTCTACCATTGAAACCCTTTTGGGGTCACGTAAGTTTTGGACTAATATGGAATTTTTTTTCCTCTTAATTAAGGTATTTGTGACCTTATGAATAGATTGGAAAATAAATGTTTCGGTGGGCCTGTGATGTGTTAACAGTGAAAATCATTATCTCCACTGCTATTTGGGGTATGGTCCAGATGATCTTCCGATATGATTCATTTTTGGATAATGTTCTAAAATGATCTCTAAATATAGATGCATGGGGCAGATAGTTCACCTAGAACGGTGGGCCCGACTTGATGTATATAAGGCCCATTGTTGAGGCCATTGTGATGCGGCCTACTTGATGCATATGAGGCCCATATTGAAAAGGCCGAGCTAAGAGTCCTAGAGGGGGGGGGGGGGTGAATAGGACTATGCCAAATTAAAAAATTAAATGCAGAATAAGAAAGAAAGAAACAAAGATAGCACTTATCAATTCAAATAGAGGAAATGAATAGCAACCTCAAATGCATAAGTATTGAGTGGTTAAAACAGATGTTGTTCTAAGGACAAGCTTACACCAAAAACCAATGGCTTATGGTAAGACAACCTAATTTCTAGAACGGTCTGTGTATCAAAATCCCAAACAAATACAAAGGAATAAAGAATAAAACAGAAATAAATTTCTACTGCTATTACAACATTCACCACATGTACTGAACGTAAATTACAATCGTTCACCACAAATGCTGAAAAATAAATTACAACATTCAACCACTTAAGCACATTCAACCATCCACCACAACACTAGTAATTATAGTGTTTCGCTTATGTGTACACCAACTGTTAAAAAACAGCCACACAACTACACCACTCCCAATATCCTTACACAATGGATATTGACTTTCACTATGAAATAGGTTTTTCAAGGTTCACCTAAAACCTTCACAATTGTGTCTTTCAAGTGGGCTTACACAATTCAAAAACCCCACAATCTGAGATTTTCTGGATCACTTCAGACAAACTAAAAAAGGAAAGAGAGATTTTTCTGGCACAACCTCAAAAACCAAAAAGAGATTTACAAAAACGTAAATATACTTATCTGGATATTCTCCTTTGATGAAGCCCGGTAAAACCAATTCGGTGTAGATGTTCAATGTCCACACTCACTTATGAAAGGGTTCTAAGTTCTAAATGATTTTTTAGATTAAATCACCACAGGCTAGCTTAATTAGATTTTGATCTCAAGAAAGGGGAAAGCTTAAATCCCTTCTTCAATTAAGATTGGAATAGAGAATTCAAAATCAAATACAAAAAAGCTATTAAAAGAATCTTAAATACTAACCAATTAGCTTCTCAAATGTGGAGACAAGTTTTCTCAGAGTTGTGACTTGAATATCTTAGAATGGAATGAAAAACTCTGAAAATCGTCCTCAATTTATAGGCAAAATTATTGTTCACTCAACTGGCCCAGTGGTCGGTTCGAATGGTCAAAGGACCAACAAGAATTCAAACTTTTGGGCACGATAAGATAAGATCGATCCTCGACTGGTCGAGTGCCTTGCTCGACTGGTCGAGTGACCTGCTCTACTGGTTGAGCCCTACACACGACTGGTCGAGTGGGACCTAAAATGGTTGTTGGACTTTGAGTCGAGCCTGCTCGACTGGTCGAGCAGTCTCCAGGACTGGTCGAGGGTCCAACAGAAATTTTGAAAATTCATAACAAACCTTGGACTGGTCAAGCCATGGACTAGTCGAACATAGGCTAGGACTAGTCGAGAAAAAGCCTATAAAATTATATAATGACCCAATTTTGGTATACAATCAATATGATCTAACCTATGGTCAATCTAGGGTCATTCATACCTTATAGGTGAAATTTGAACATTGAGACATCGTTCGCTTCAGTTGATAGTTTATCTTGAAGTACTTGAAGCTTATCATCTTGAAGTACTTTGAAGCTTGTCATCTTGAAGTAATTTGAAGCTTGAAAACTTGATCTAATACTTGAACTTGTACATGAATCTCTTATTCTTGTACTTGAACTTCTTGAACTTGAATTTGAACTTCTTGAATGTAGGCAAGGATGATATAAAGTTGAGCTACACAAGATATAGATTCCAAGAGGTTTTGGCACAACAAAATTTGACAAATCTAGGAGCTAGATAAGATAACATTTACAATCTCCCCCTTTGTCAAATTTGTGACAAAACCAAATAAATATTATGTAATACACATAGTAAAGAATCATATATGCACAACAAAGAATCATGCACCAATTAAAAACTGTAAACTAATACTCTCCCTCAATATATTACTCCATAGAATCCATGAGGAGATTAAAAATTTACCACCTAACCACACTTCTCCACATTTCTACATTTTTAACATTCACTCTATACAATCCAATATCATTATGAAATAGGCATATCAACACAAATTCTCCCCCTTTTTGTTACAATATGACCAAGGAAAGAACCTATAAATGAGAAAGGAGACAAAAGAACAATGAGTAATGATAGAAAGAAGTAAGTTCAAGATAACATAAACCAGTTAAACATGTCCACAATAAAAACATGTCCAAGCATATAAAGTTAAGAAAAATCCAAGTATAAGAGTTATTACAGATCAAAAATCCAAAACTAATCAAAACCAAAGGAAGGACTAGGTATGGAAGGATCGATTTGATGTAATCCCTTATTAATGCCTCAAATATTTATGCATGTATTTAAATTGAGTTTCTTGGGACACATGCAAACCCTCTACCTTTTCCTTAAGTGAACGCAAATGATCATCAAAATCGAACGGCTGAAAATTAGGATCAGCTGCAGAGTCGGATTCAATTTCATCAAAAATGTCATCCATATTGACATCATCTGGAGGCAAAGCATCTTCTTCCTCATTGGCTTCAGCTGCTCCTTCAGCACTCACATCAACTTGGCCTGGGGCCAACTTCAAATTCATCTTGTTAATGTTAGAGTTGTTGAAGGGTAGATGGTGAATAGGAGCTTCTCCAACAGTTTTAACCACTAGACTATGGGTGGCTAATACAGTCATAAGATAAGCAAAGGGTATATCACTGTGACCTGGATGGAGATGAAACTGGATCATGATATAACAGATAAGTGAAGGGAGACACACAGAGACTCCAATAATAATAGAATGAAGAATACGAACCATGAATGTAGTAAGTTCGGTTTTGTTACCAGATCTAGGGTAGACATTTGAAATGAAGATCCGATGAAGAACCCCATATCTGGGTAACATAAACTTGGAAGCTAACGCATTCCCAGTACTCCATTCCGCATCCATATTACATAAAACTCTAATAAGCATTCACTTCTCAGATTCAGACGGTTTTGCTACAAGAGTATTGATGGGAATACCATCATCATTGACTGGAAGATCCATTAATCCAGAAATGAGGTGACGGTCTACATCAATTGGACCTTCTCTAGTAGAAATTGTAAATGTAAGATTCTCAGTAGAGAAGTCAGTAATACAAGCATACATGGCTTACGCAATAGAGCAGAATGCCAGACCGCCCCAATGTAAAATGTTATCCTGTCTTATAGATTCAAGAAGTGGAACGATACCAAAAGGTGCCAAATGATCAGTGTTAACTGTCCGTTCTACTATCATGTTACATAAGCGAATATCCGCACATATTCGGGATCTTCCTCAGGTGACCGAATATGGCGCACCATGATAGGAGCCAAACGAGAAGAAGAGGGACCACAAGATCCTCTCTTCCTGTTTCTACTGGTGGAGGCCTAGTGACTGAAAGGCTATCAAAATTTGACATCTTAAAAATCTCAAATCGATTAGCTCAGGAAATTAATCCAAATAAAAAATAAAATCGAGTTATTAGGCTTTGATACCACTTGAAAAGGCCGAGCTAAGAGTCCTAGAGGGGGGGGGGTGAATAGGACTATGCCAAATTAAAAAATTAAATGCAGAATAAGAAAGAAACAAACAAAGATAACACTTATCAATTCAAATAGCGGAAATGAATAGCAACCTCAAATGCACAATTATTAAGAAGTTGATACAGATGTTGTTCTAAGGACAACCTTACACCAAAAACCAATGGCTTATGGTAGGACAACCTGATTTCTAGAACGGTCTATGTATCAAAATCCCAAACAAATACAGAGGAATAAAGAATAAAACAGAAATAAATTTCTATTGCTATTACAACATTCACCACATGTACCGAAAGTAAATTACAATCATTCACTAAAAATGTTAAAAAATAAATTACAACATTCAACCACTTAAACACATTCAACCATCCACCACAAAACCAGCAATTATAGTAGTTCGCTTGTGTGTACACCAACTATTAAAGAATAGCCACACAACTACTCAACTACCAATATCCTCACACAGTGGATATTGGCTTTCACTATGAAATAGGTTTTTCAAGGTTCACCTAAAACCTTCACAATTGTCTTTCAAGTGGGCTTACACAATTCAAAAACCCCACACTCTAAGATTTTCTGGATCACCTCAAATAAACCAAAAAAGGAAAGAGATTTTTCTGGCACAACCTCAAAAACCAAAAAGAGATTTACAAAACGTAAATATACTTATCTGGATATTCTCCTTTGATGAAGCCTGGTAGAACCAATTCGGTGTAGATGTTCAATGTCCACACTCACTTATGAAAGGGTTCTAAGTTCTAAATGATTTTTTAGATTAAATCACCATGGGCTCGCTTGATTTGATTTTAATCTCAACAAAGGGAAAAGCTTAAATCCCTTCTTCAATTAAGATTAGAATAGAGAATTCAAAATCAGATACAAAAAAGCTATTAAAAGAATCTTAAATACTAACCAATTAACTTCTCAAATGTGGGGACAAGTTTTCTCAGAGTTGTGACTCGAATATCTTAGAATGGAATGAAAAACTCTGAAAATCGTCGTCAATTTATAGGAAAAATTATTGTTCACTCGACTGGCCCAGTGGTCGGTTTGACTAGTCGAAGGACCAACAAGAACTCAAAATTTCGGGCGTGATAAGATAAATCGATCCTCGACTGGTCGAGTGGCTTGCTCGACTGGTCGAGCCCTGCACTCGACTGGTCGAGTAGGACCTAAAATGGTTGCTAGACTTTGAGTCGAGTACTGTTCACTCGACTGGTCGAGCAGTCTCCAGGACTGGTTGAGGGTCCAACATAAATTTCAAAAATTCATAACAAACCTTGGACTAGTTGAGGAAATTCTTAGACTGGTCGAGCCGGTGTTTGGACTAGTTGAACATAGGCTAGGACTAGTCGAGAAAAAGCCTATAAAATTATATAATGACCCAATTTAGTATGCAATCAATATAACCTAACTTATGGTCAATCTAGGGTCATTCATACCTTATAGGTGAAATTTGAACATTGAAACATCGTTCGCCTCGGTTGATAGTTTATCTTGAAGTACTTGAAACTTGTCATCTTGAAGTACTTTGAAGCTTGAAAACTTGATCTAGTACTTGAACTTGTATATGAATCTCTTATTCTTGTACTTTGGTTAAATGTCCGCATTGTAACCCTCCCTAAGACTCATTATTAGGCCCATTGTTAGGTCCATTCTCATCTTCCCTTAGTGGGCTAACCCAAATTGTTGGGCCCCCATGATCGTTAAGCCCATTCTTGATATGAGTAGGCTGTCTAGGCCCATCCTTGATATGTGGAGAGTACATCATCATTATATAATATGCTCATTATAGCTTCATGATCCATACCCATGCGCATCATATGTATGCTTGATATGAGGAGTGATTGATTATAGCACATGTCATTGGGCGGATTATTATGGGACTCCTTGATAGGAGGAGTTGCCCACATGAGTGTACGGTATGCGTAAGATTGTTGCATGACTGAATAGTATGATTCATGCATCTCGTATTTGTGTGATATAATTTCTGTATGCCCTAGTGACATCAGGGTCATAGCCTCCACAAGCATATCATGGATAACAGGATTGGACACCGAAAATACTGTTACTAGCATTGGGGCGTCATAGATGTCCCTAGGTGAAAATTCCTAAACTCGATGGTACCAGAGGATGACTCCGACGTCAAGACTGAGTGAATACATGAGCGCATGAGGGTCATATACCAATAGGTAGCGTCTCCCACTGTGTCGTAGTCGGTTGGAAAGGGGTGTGACCTTACCCGCCTAATTAAGGGGGCAATATCTAGGTTGAGTTTGACCAGCTTGAGGAATGGGTCCGCAATTGATAAGTCGGGCCCGATATTGGCAGGAGGATAGTGAGGTATCTTCTACTTACCTAGTTGTACGCTTGGATAGGGGTGACAATCTGGCATAGAGTGTACTAGACCTCGGTGATTGTCTATAGTGAGATCTGTACTGATATTTGATGTTATAGTGATGAGCTGCATTGATATGTGGAGTCGGATGAAGATTGGTATGCTTGAGTTGCATTTCACATCGCATGACCTTGATATGGCCGATAGCATTCATGTCTTGCATCACATAGCCTTGGTACGGCTGATAGTATTTATGGATTCGCCAACATATTCTGCATTACTCTGATGTTGCATTCTGAGCACGCTTATATTGCGCACACACTCTTACCACCCTATAGCTTTCTATAAGCTTATGCATAATTGACGCATGCAGGTGACACCAGGACGCAGCAGTAGCTTAGTAGGAGCAGGAGCGTGCGATTAAGCTTCAGAAGTTTTTGTTATTATTATCATTGTATTTTCCTTTATTCGCATTATACCTTAAAGTTTTTTATCATTATGGATTTCGTTATGATGTCTTGGTTATTGTTCGTGGGTTATGTTTATGGTTATGCTTATTACAAATCAAATTCATGTTAAAAATTCTCCTTGTAGGATCCCAGGATCTGAACCTGGTATATGGGTGTCGGGAGCCGAGAATGGGGTACTATGGAGATTGTTGGTGCCGAATTCGGCGATCGAGAATTTTGTGAGCCCAATTTCCGAGTTTGGGGATTGACAGTTCGTGTGTACTCAAGTTAAAAGTGGGGTCCATTGTAATTTTCAGTGAAATCCACTCCATCCATTCCCTTTACATCTACTATTAGGGTTGACTGTCCAAGGACGATGCAGATCTGAAGCTCTAGTGGGCCATATCAAGTGTTTCCTTGTCTTATTCCATTGATTCATATCAGTCCAGTGGTTGGATTGATTTTAATTCAAACTCCAATGGTCAGAAGTCTCAAGAAGTTGTTCGAATGGTCAATACACCTCATGGCCCATAATGTACGGTTATATGATAAATCTAGTGGCTAGACGATCCTGATGGGTGATTTTGATGGTTAAACTCATCATCGAGTGACGTAAGGTCTTAGTCTAATGATTGATCTCAATTGATTTTCAACCTTCAATGGTCAGAATAGTCTTAAATCTTAACATCAGGTTTCGAAGCGTCGCTGACTCAATATAAAGGAATTTTAATGATTGTTTTCAACTATAATGGTTCGATTGTTACCAACAGTTGATCGATAGGTAGATTAAGTACTTTGGGCCTGAAGAATGGTGGACTTGATGATGTGACAGTCCATCTTGAAAATTAGTGGATGGATGGCTTGATCCATAGATGAAGATTACTTCTAACCGTCATATTTAGGGTGGAATGAAGATGAGTGGTTCCATAATTTAGGTTATCAGGTAACACCCGAGTACTGAGAAGTACAGGGTTTACAATTTACCCCCCTTAAAGAGAATGTCGTCCCCAAAATTCAACACTTCTATCATGAATGGGGTTGAAGACTATCTATTTTGTAATATTTCTAAGGATTCATTATATTTTCTATTTTCATCAATGTTGCATGTTTGCATAGAGGTATTCGACTTAACAACAAAAAGATAAAATGGGGTTATTACAATAGCTCATAGGGCGTTGAGAGAGGGTCGACCGAGGGTTGCATTGTAAACAGATGGGCAATTCACCACCGAAAAGTCGATCATTGTGGTTACTTGGTCCTGTCCGTCCTCGGCGGTGAGTGGAAGTTGTATTGATCCTTTGGGCATATTGGTCCTGTCCGTCCTCGGCGGTGAGTGGAAGTTGTATTGATCCTTTGGGCATAACTCTATCTCTTGAGAATCCGAGCAAGGGAGTCTTGACGGCTTGGAGTCAAGATCGTCTAACCCCCATCTTGTCACGCGAAGAGGATGTCAGCCGAGGATTCAGTATCCATGAGGATCCAGAATACCTTGCGGTTGGCTATGGTCATTGTAACCATAAGCGCATCGTCGTGTGGATGGTGGACTCCTCGGGCATCCTCTTCGGTGAAGGTCAAGCTACATGTTGCTATCTTTTGTTCTTTTGAAGGTCTGCTGGTGGTATGGATTTCTCGTTCCGAGTCGGAATGACTGATGCTCCTTACGTGGGCTCTTCGAGCTCAGTTCGAATCTCCTCCACCAATAAGGCTTTCGAAGATGGTGCGAATTTCCACGGTTGGCTCATTGTTGATGAGTTGTTCATCTTTTAAAACAGTCTGATCTCCTCTCTAATTGACATATTCCCCGAGATGCCTGTTGTGGATGAGCGCTTCGATCTCCTCCTTGAGGTCGAAACAATCACTCATCAAATGGTCGTGGTCCCGATGAAAATGGCAATATTTATTTTAACTCCACTTGCTAAGATCGAATTTCATCTTGCCCAACTATTTAAGGTTGCGTTTGTCATGGATCTCCATTAAGACTTGCTCGGGTGTCTTGTTAAGGGGAGTGTATGACTTGAACTTACTGTCAGACCATTTGTTCGGATGCTGATTATTTCATGATTGGTCGTCCTTCCTTTTCTTGCTTCCGGTGGCTGAGCTGGACTCTACCTTCGATGGTGGTTCTTTGGCTGTTGTTCCTTTACTCTAGATGGCCTTTCGTAGGGTAGAGGCTTCCTTGGCATTAGAATACTTCTGTGATCTTTTTAGAAGGTCGGTCATCGTCATCAGGAGGTTTTTATCCAGCGAGAAGAGGAACTTGGGATCTCTTGAACCTCCCATTATTACAGTCAAAGCAATCTTTTCAGAGTACTTTTGTACTTACATCGCTTTGAGATTGAAGTGCTTGATATAGTCCTTCAGTAGCTCTCCTTCTTTTTGAACAACGTTGACAAGGTGGGAGGCCAATTTGAGTCTCCTTTCCAAAAAGTGTTCATGACGAAAACTTAACTGAGCTGGGAGAATGAGCTAATGGAGTGTGGCTTCAATGTCTGAACCATTTCCAAGCAGCTCCGGTCAGAGTTAGAGAAAATGCCCAGCACATTACTATAGTGGACACGCTGTGGAAGTCCATCCAGACCATGAATGACTCCAGATGCTTGGATGGGTCGGTAGTTCTCGACAAGGCAGTGATTTGTGGCATACGGAATCTGTTCGGCAATTGCACCTGCATGATGTTGGCAGTAAATGGAGGATTTGTTTCCTCCATTATTGCCTCCATTGGGGTCGGAGCATTTGGATGATAGGCTTGTCGTATGTCCTTGATCTAACCACGCAAGTCCTTTAATTTAGCATCCCATGGTTCGCCGCTCTAGGCCACAGCTTCGACGGGAGCTTTGCCGCTCTTTGTAAATGCTATTGTGTAAATCTAGCACTCGTAGTGTTGTCAAATTTTGATGTGCCAAACCATTTAGTATTTGTATCATGCTTTGAGTTAAAGTGATCAGGTTCATAGATTTTAAAGTTCTCTGGATCTTTATCGAACTTGCCTACATCTTCAAGTTGAAGTGAAGAGTGTTAAAATTCATGGTTTCAAGCTAAAATTCAAGAACTGAAGTTCAAGTTTGAAGTTCAACTCCTATTCACTAAAGACTCAAGAACTCAAGCGTAACTCAAGCTCAAGTTCAAGTGATCGAACTCAAGCTTCAAGTATCACAAGATATCAAGATTCAGAAGCAAATGATGTTTCACTTGTTCTTACTCACAAACATATTTGGATGACCCTAAATTGACCTTAAGTTGTGTCATATTCATTGCATATTTTATGTGGGTCATTTCATATATTTATAGGTCATTTTCTCGACTAGTCTTAGACCTTGTTCGACTAGTCCAAGTACTAGCTCGACCATTCTAAGAGTTTTCTCGACCAGTCCCAGGTTTGTTGCTAATTTTTAGAATTTTCTGTTGGACTCTCGACTAGTCCTAGAGACTGCTCAGCCAATCAAGTGAACAATGCTCAACTGGTCGTGTAGGCTTGACTCAAAGTCCAGCAAGTTTTTCCGGTCCCACTTGACCAGTCAAGTGCATTGCTCAACCAGTCGAGCAAGCCACTCAACCAGTCGAGTAACGGCCTTATCTTATTACACCAGAAATTTTGAAATTTTGTTGGTCCTTCGACCAGACGAACCAACCCTTAGACTAGTTAAGTGAATAGTATTTTCACCTATAAATAGAGCACGAATTTTAGAGTTTATTCATTCATAAAGCAAATCAAGACAACACTCTGAGAGATAAGTTTGTGATAATTTTAAGTTATATTGTGCTCATTTAATATTCTCTTTAATTAGCTTCTGTTATTTGATTTTGAGATCTTTATTCTAATCTTACTTTAAGAAGGGATTTGTGTTTTCCCCTTTCTTGAGATCAAAATCAAATCAAGCTAGCCCAGGTTGATTTAATTTAAAAATCATTTAGAACTAGAACCTTTTCATCTATGAGACTGGACATTAAACATCTTCGTTTTCAACGGATTGGTTCTACTGGGCTTCTTCAAAGGAGAATTTCCAGATAATTACATTTACATTTTGTACATTCTTTATTTGGTTTTTGATGTTATGCCAAATAAATCTCTTTTTAGTTTTGTCTGAGGTGATCCAAAAAATCTCAGAGTGTGGGGTTTTTTTAATTGTGTAAGCCCAATCAAAGACACAATTGTAAAGGTTTTAAGGCGAACCATGGAAAACCTTTTTTCATAGTGAACGCTAATATCCCAAGGGAGTGGATATTAGGAGGGGATAGTTGTGTGGCTATTTTTTAACAGTTGGTGTACACACAAGCGAACCACTATAATTCCTGGTGTTGTGGTGGATGATTGAATGTGTTAATGTGTGTGAATATTGATTTATTTTAAGCATTTGTGGTGAATGGTATAATTTATTTTATGCACCCGTGGGAATGTTATAATAACTTAGTTTATTTTATTTTCTATTTCTTTTGTTTCTTTATTGGTTTGGGTTTTTGATACTTATAAACGTTCTAATAAGGTTGTCATGCCATAAGCCTTTGATTTTTGGTGTTAGGTTGTCCTTAGAACTAAGTTTGAATCAACCTCCCAAGACTAGTACATTTGAGGTTGCTATTTACTTGTGCTTCTTTATTAGTTGATTGTGCTATCATTCTTTAAATTCCGCATTTATTTTTTAATTTGGCACAATCCTATTCACCCCCCTCTAGGACGTATAGCTCGGCCTTTTCAAGTGGCATCAGACCTTAATAGCTTTTTTATTTGGATTCATTTCCTAAGCTAACCGATCTGAGCTTATGAGATGTCAAATTTTGATAGCCTCTCAATCACTAGGCCTCTACCTTTTGATGGCTCCAATTATATCTATTGGAAAGCCAGAATGAGGATTTTTTTAAGGTTCATAGATGAGAGCGTATGGCAAGCCACAGTGACTAGATGGACCCCTCCTACCACTGAAGTTCTAGGCGCTGATGGAACCAAATCTATGAAGGTTGCACCTTATTTTTCTTGGACCACACTTCAGAAAAATGAGAGTAGTGCCAATGCATAGGCTTTAAATGCAATTACTTACGCACTATCGCTGGATGAATTCAAAAAATATATATCCTGTGATTCTGCGAAGCAAGCCTGGGACATTCTAGAAATGACACACGAGGGTACGACTATTGTTAAGAAATCTAAACTTCAAATCCTCACCACTCGGTTTGAGGAAATACGTATGGAAGAAAGTGAAACTTTCATGGACTTCTATACTAAGTTAAATGACATAGTCAACTCTATGTGGGGTCTTGGTGATAGCATCCCAAAAAGCAAAGTCTATGCAAAGATACTATACTCATTGCCTGAAAGGTTCAATTCAAAGGTCATTGCCATTCAGGAACTTTGTGATACGGATAATGTGAGGGTTGAATAACTGGTTGGTTCTTTACAAACCTACGAGTTAAACTTTAAAGCTTCTAAAGGTAAGTCCATCACCCTTAAGTCTTCTAAAAATACTTCTCATGAAAATGATAGTAATTCTGATTTTGAAAACTCTGAGGATGATATGGCACTATTAGCCAAGAAGTTTTATAAGATTTTCAAAAGCAAAAAGAGGGTAGATTTTCAAAAACCTTCTGAAAAGAAAAGGACTAGATCTAAAACTTGGAAATCTATTAAAGACAGCCAATATTTCGATTGCCATGAATAAGGGCATCTTGCAAACAAATGTCCAAAGAGGGACAAATCTAAAAAGAAAGGCATTTTGGCTACATGGGATGAATCATCTGCTCTGAAGCCTCTTCTGAGTCAAATGATTTTGAACCTAAGTCTATTAATGAAGTCAAAGCCTTAATGACTCTAGTCAAATTCACTTTCTCAGACAGTTGTGATTCAACTAATGAAGAAAATCTGAGAAGTGATCTTGAAAATGATGAAGATCTATGAGATGACTATGATGCCCTATATAGGGAAAGTTGTAAGATAGCTGTAAAATTAAAACTTCAAAAAGAAAAGTTTTTGAATCTAAAAGAAAATTTTGATAATTTAGTTTTAGAAATATCGCACCTTTCAGATTGTTTTGAAAATGTTAAGTGTGATTTAGATTTCAAAACATCCCAAGTTGAAAACCTCAAATCTGAAAATGAAAAACTGAAACTAGAAGTCTCTTCTCTCTTGAGTATGAAGGATACTTGGAGGTATGCCCAGGTTGATCCTAAACTAGAAAGACTACTAACCGGATCAAGGAAATGTGGCGATCGATCTAGTCTGGACTACGATAAAAATACCCCTCTTAAATATAAGACTACTCCTCCTAAATTTGTTAAAGGGGAGTCCTCTAACTCAAAAGGGAAAAGTCTGAATCAAAATAGTTTTAAAAATCCTAAAACTTTTCAGACTATGAAACCTAAAAACAACCATATCAACTATAGAAATAAGAATCATAATCCCTTAGCTGAGAAAATTGTAGATTGACTTAAGGAGTTTCTAAAATCTAACTCGAATGGTAGAATATACAACAACTACAAGCATAGAAAGACCAATTATACTCCAAAACCTAAAACGGTAATGAAATAGGTTCCTAAGGTTGCTTATTTTGTTGCTCACACTGCTTTCAAGGTTTCGAGTCAATCAAAGTGGTACCTAGATAGTGGTTGCTCTAGACACATAACAAGTGATAAAGATTTGTTCACTAATCTTAAAGATATGACTGATGACTCAGTCACATTTGGTGATGGTAGCAATTGTAGGATTATTGACCAAGGTACGGTTCAACTCTTTAGTCTTCCTCCATTTAAGAATGTGTCGTTTGTAGTGGGCCTTAAGCATAATCTCTTAAGCATTTCTCAAATTTGTGATAATAAACATAGTGTCAAATTCACCAACCAAGGGTGTGAAATTTCTAATAAGAATGGTTCTGTGTTATTAACTGGTCGCAGAACATCTGAGAACTGCTATATAGTCAATGATTCTAGTTCATCTAAGTTATCATGTTACATGGTCCAAACCGATGAGACCGAACTATGACATAAACGCCTGGGACATGTACACTACCGTAATCTTTATAGACTGAGCAAAGGTGAAGTAAGAAGAGGTCTACCCAAGATTAAGAAATTGGATAAAGTTTGTGGCGAATGCCAGATTGAAAAATAAACTAGGAGTGCTCACAAGAAAGTGAACTCCAACCCACATCCAAACCCCTTGAACTTCTCCACATGGATCTCATTGGACCGACTAGAATGGAGAGTCGAGGTGGTAAGAAATATATACTGGTCATAGTAGATGATTTTACTAGGTATACATGGGTAGTTTTCATGAGAGAGAAATCTGAGACTCTCGATGAAGTGAAAAGGGTACTCAAGCGTATCCAAACTGAGAAGGAATCACATGTCACCAAAATCCATAGTGATCATGGTTCTGAATTAAATAATAGCAGTTTTGAGAAGTTCTGTACCGGTCATGGAATATCACATGAGTATTTTGTACACAAGACACCTCAACAGAATGGTGTTGTTGAAAGAAAAAATCGGGTACTTCAAGAAATGGCTAATGTGATGTTAAATAGTATGAAACTTCCTAAAAATCTTTGGGCTGAAGTTGTGAACACGGCGTATTATATCACTAACCGTGTTTATACTAGAAAGTCTAATAATAAGACCACATATGAACTATGGTTCAATAAGAAGCCTACTGTTAAATACTTTCGAGTTTTTGGCAGCAAGTGCTACATTTTACGTGACCGAGAAAATCTAGGAAAATTCGACACTAAGAGTGATGAGGGTATTTTCGTAGGATATGCGCTAAATAGTCGAGCATATCGTGTTCTCAACAAGAGGACCGGTGTCATTCAAGAATCCATTAATGTGGTTATAGATGATAACTTGAATACATCTGTCTCAAGTTCAGAAGATGATGACGTCTCTTTATTTGATAAACCAGACTCTTCGTCTAGTCGAAATGAACCTGAACTGCGGACCATCTAACTGATCAAATTCTTGGGATTAATCCTCTCACTGGTGTGCGCACTCGGAGACAATTAGAAAATATTTATAATTATGTGTGCTTCGCATCCCAGATTGAGCTGGCGAATATAAAAGAAGTTCTTGCTGATGAAAACTGGATTGTAGCTATGCAAGATGAACTTAATCAATTTGTAAGGAATGATGTATGATACTTAGTTCCTATACCCAATGATAAACACATTATTAGAACTAAATGGATCTTTAAAAATAAGTTTGATGAACTTGGTAACATTATAAGAACCCAGGTTAGACTGGTTGTACAAGGGTACACTCAAATAGAAGGCATCGATTATGATGAAACATTTGTCCTAGTAGCTCGTCTTGAATTTATCAGACTATTTATATCCATTGCTTGTTACAAAAAATTCAAAATTTACCAAATGGATGTTAAGAATGCTTTCTTGAATGGTGATCTACATGAAGAAGTATATGTAGAACAACCTACTGGTTTTGAAGACCCTAAACATTCTGATCATGTTTATCGCCTGATAAAGGCACTCTATAGATTGAAACAAGCTCCCAGGGCATGGTATGAGAAATTGACTAAGTTTTTACTAAGTCATAACTTTATATTGGGGAGTGTTGATAAGACACTTTTTGTAAAGAAACACAATGATCACATACTGATAGTACAGACATATGTTGATGATATTATCTATGGATCTATCTGTTCTAGCATGACTGTTGAGTTCGCAGATTTAATGAAGTCAAAATTTGAAATGAGCATGGTTGGAGAACTGAACTATTTCTTAGGTTTGCAAGTAAAACAACTTTCTGATGGGTTCTTTATCTCTCAAACCAAATATGCTATAAACTTGGTTTAAAAGTTTGGATTTGAGAGCGGTAAAATGTAACGCCCTGAAATTCGGAGGTCGAGTATGAACTCAACTCCCGAGTTCCAACGCATCACTTATGCAACATACACAATGATGGTTAAATGTTGTCTGAGTTAGCGCAAGAAACATGAATGAGATTATACCAAAACAGTAATTCATACTCCAGTTCAATTATATGAAGGCAAGCGGAAGACTGAAATTTTATATTCAAAGTATGTAAAGTAACAAAATTTTATGAACTCCAGAGTATGAGAACTAACTGAGTACCAATATACATGTATTGTTTCTAAGTCAAAAAAAACAAAATACAACTCTCAACAGAAGCCCTGAAAACCCCGCGATGCAGCAGGCCTAAGCAAAGCCGTCAGAGTACTGCATAAAGGAGAACTCTTCCTG
This sequence comes from Magnolia officinalis, assembly GCA_021015155.1. NCBI lineage: Eukaryota > Viridiplantae > Streptophyta > Magnoliopsida > Magnoliales > Magnoliaceae > Magnolia > Magnolia officinalis. Next base: position 55,343,875 of record JAJHSJ010000004.1, read on the forward strand.
ATCCTCATCGAAGTCGGGCTCCGGCTCCTGAACCAAGGGGCCATCTACACCTGCGACACAGTCTGGTGGGTGTTGCAAACACCGTCCCGTAACGTGGGAGTGAGTAGCTAACTTAGTGGAACAATAAAGCATAGGTTAACATGTTATCAATTCAATCAAGTAGTAATGATAAAGCAGTACAAATCAAACATTTCTAACTACTCTTGTTAAGTGCGAAAATGAAATGACATGATGCTGTATGCCCTTGCCAAACCACCCTCAAGCGACATCATCTTACGTTCGCGAATGCTTACTCCCTCAGTGCGCCACATCTACAAAGCACATGCGGTGCGATGATGCTCATGATTACCAAGTTTTTATTAGTCCATTTCAACCAGCAGTATTGGGAAACTAAGGTACCTCCCTTGTATCATTCCCAAACATGATCCATTCTAGGGTCGTCAATCCTAGTTAATCTCATACGATATTATGGTTTGAGAAACATAGTGAAGGCATCGCAAAGGGCTCGTCACCCGTCAGCGCGGATACAGATCTCACCGTATGCGGCTCAATTGCTGGCCGTCAGCTCGAGTACAGGTCTCACCGTACTCGGCTCAATCACTAGCCGTCAGCTCGAGTACAGGTCTCACCGTACTCGGCTCAACTCATACTCTAGTTGCTGTGAAAGACTCGTCGCCAATCACAGACACTTGGAGTACACTCGATGATACTACGGAGGACTCGTCTCCCGTCAGCACGAGCACAGGTCTCACCGTACTCGGCTCTCGCTGTAAGTATCGACAGCTCGAATACAGTGTCCCATACCACCGTATTCGGCTCACGAGTTTGGTTGCGCAATGGTCACTACGGGGAGGCACATGGCCCCAGCGTAGGCCGACAGCTCGACCACGGTGTCCCATACCACCATGCCCGACTCATGCTACTTAGCGGATCGAGGTACCATGGTTAAACGGGATCGCCACTGGTAAGTTTGGTACCCTAGGTTCAAGCAGTAGCGACCAAACATGGTGAACACACAAACACATTTCGGTTTACTTGACGAGCCTGACTAGCTCAAGCGCACCACAAGTTCAGCGATATGGAGCGCAAAAGCACTCCGTGTAGCCAACCACTATCGCCAACCGAAGTACGACTCGGGTTCGCCAGACACATCTTTTGTGGCGATATGAATCTCAGCCACAACCGCAAGTCTGATACCGAATGTTTGGACTATAGACATAGTCCTAAACTCAAACAGTTCTCATCAATAGCATGTGGAGTAAAGCATGATAAACAAGCAATACAAGCATGTTAGTAGGCATGTTATAAAGCATGAAATAAAACATGAAGTAAAACATGTTGTGAAGCATGTAGTAAAGCACTATACACATAGGGATACAATTACATACACGCCACAAGTGAGTGGTCATAGTGAACCACCGCATGGAGGGGATCCTACATGTCTCTAAGGGAGTCGGAAATCCCATATCAGCGCCTATCTAAGGCACTAACACTCAAGCATTTACACACACCAGCATTTACACAAACACTTAGAGTACGCTATTCCAACATACATGACGTATGTTAGCAAAACGCGTATTAGGGCTATTCTTTCTCCAAGCGGTTATTTTATCCGCGTATACCGTATTCATACAACAAATAATCATGACAATTATATTTCCAAAATTTGCACATACGCGGTATTTCTAGAATACACAATTTCAACATACTTGACATTTACAAGTGAGCATGTATTTCAGCGATTCCTTTCGCCAAACTAGTATTTTATCCATATATTATATAATCATACATTAAATAAACATGCCAAACATTTCCCGAAAAAAATACGTATACGGTATTTCTACGTATATCTAAAGTATGTGAAATTCCATATTCTACAACGTTAATCGAAACAGGAAACGGAAAGCACTTTGTACATGTGCATTTACATGCAGATCATGAATCTATCATTATCTGACATTGAAAGCGTTGAAAAACGTAACTTATACACTTAAAGTCCTCACCTTTGCCCTTGGAATCCCAACGAATCAACAAGGGTAGTAGAGCTTCCGTATACGGGAGTTTTCTAGCCTAAAGAGCGGAATCGATTAGCCTTTTCATAACCTACAACCAACCTACATCAAATTAGACCTAGGGTTAGGGTTTCTCACCTTAGAACGGAGTGGATACCGTCGGGAGAGCGCCTGGAATGAGGCGGTGTAGGCCGTGTGATGAATGAAAGCAGCAGGAGGAAGATCTCCTACAAATTCCAAGTTATTCTCTCTCTTTTCTCTCTCTCTCTCTAGGGTTTTTCTCCCAAATTCGTATGGCTGTGAGAGGGGCTGTTCTAAGCCCTTTTTATAGCCAAAAACATTCCCAAATTAGACTCAGGTTCAAGGGTTACTGCTAATATAGGATATTCGCCACTTTTCCAGCTCAAAAGAGAGGTTCTGGTAACCCTCCTTGAGCCAAACGTCAGACTTAAGCTCACCACCTATGGATCTACGTGGGGTTACGTTTTTGACTCGATCAGATTCCCAGATCGCACGTGGCAGACCACTTTCAATTCAACGGTCAGTGGGCCACGATCAGAAATTTCAAGTACATGTAAATGTTCCTGAAATTTTTCTTAATCCGAGCGTGTAATTTGGTCGGATTCTGACGGTCAGGTTGCTTAATACTGACGCGCAAGCGAATGGTGCCAGATCACTATTCCTGATATTTATTTTGGGATAGGAATAGTGTTTTTCACACACCCTCACTCCGGATCGAAACGAATGGCTGTGAGACATCGGCCGGAGCTGATTTTTGAGATGATTGTCAAGCCCAATGGGGCGGTCCTAGTTCCTTAGCTTCGTGTTAATCGGACTCCCGATGTGCGATCTAGACCTAATACGAAGTTTCGTTTCATTCTCGAGAGCAGCCGAGAAATGAGTTTGGTTTTAAACTTTAGGGTAACCTAGAGTCACTGATTCTGCAAGTTTTGGGTCTTGCAAATCGTATTTAAAGCGATCCCAACGGATTTTATGGCTAACCGAGTTTAGTACTTAGTTAACTTTGTTAAATTTCTAAAGGATTTAATCCTAATTGATTTCTGGTCGAGGTGGTACTCGAGCCAATGTACGGAAATTTACAGGTCGTTACAATCTACCCCCCTTAAACAAAAAATTTCGTCCTCAAAATTTATACCTTTTCGTAGTCCTCGAGAATCTGAGGGTAGTTCTTTCTGACCTCGGCCTCAGTCTCCCGGGTAGCTTCCTCCTCGGAATGATGTGTCCAAAGCACCTTCACAAGTGGGATGACCTTGCTACGTAGTACCTGCTCCTTCCTATCAAGGATACGCGTCGGGCGCAGTTCGTACGTAGCATCCTCACTCAACTGTACCTACTCCCATCTGATGATATGCGAAGGATCAGGAACGTACTTCTTCAGCATAGATACATGAAATACGTTGTGTACAGAAGCAAGTGGTGTAGGCAAAGCGAGACGATACGCCACATCACCCACTCGATCTAGTATCTGAAATGGACCGATAAACCTCGGTGTGAGCTTCCCCTTCTTCCCGAACCGAAGGACTCCCTTCATAGGGGAAACTCGAAGGAACACATGATTCCCGACCTCGAACTCCAGCGGTCGCCGCCTCGTATCGGCGTAACTCTTCTGCCTGCTCTGCGCTGTGAGTAATCGACGCCTGATAATATCTACCTTCTCTGTAGTCGTCTGTACCAACTCCGGGCCAATCAGGCTATGCTCGCCAACCTCTGCCCAATAGTACGGTGCCCTACAAGGTCGACCATATAGAGCCTCATATGGCGCCATGCCAATAGTCGCCTGGAAGCTGTTGTTGTAGGCGAACTCTGCGTACGGAAGACAGTCATCCCAGCTGTCCTTGAAGTCCAACGCACATGCTCGCAACATATCCTCCAGAATCTGATTCACCCGCTCTGTCTGCCCATCAGTCTGAGGATGAAACGCTGTACTGAACTTTAACTTCACACCCATCACCTCCTGGATACGAGTCCAGAAGATAGATGTGAACCACGTGTCTCTGTCCGACACGATCTCCAAAGGAACCCCGTGCAGACGGACGATCTCCCTGATGTACAATCTAGCCAGCTCGTCTGCAGAGTTCGTAACTCTGATAGGGAGGAAATGGGCCGATTTGGTCAACCGGTCCACAATCACCCAAATGGAATCGTGTCCCTTCCTCGTCTTCGGCAGCCCTGATATGAAGTCCATGGAGATGAAGTCCCACTTCTACTCCGCTATAGGCATGGGCTGAAGTAGTCCAGGAGGTCGGCGATGTTCTGCCTTGACCTGCTGGCACGTCAGACATCGAGATACATACTCAGCAATGTGGGCCTTCATGTTATCCCACCAATAAGTCCGTCTCATATCCTGGTACATCTTCATGCTACCAGGATGCATTACAAGCTTCGAGTTATGGGCAGACTCGAGAAACTCGCGTCTCAAGTCAGCCACATCAGGAACACATAGGCGGTCACGGAATCATAAACCCCCATCAGAACTAACTCTCTACTCGGAGTCCACGGCGTCGCTAGCCTGCTCTCGAAGCTCAGACAGCCGTATATCGCCCTCTTGGGCCTCAACAATCCTGTCGTCAATAAGTGGCCGCACCCGAACGTGCGCAACACACTCAAAAGGCTCCTCGACAGTGAGTCTCTGCTCGAAGTCCCGCACAAACTCCATCATGTCCCACTCGGCTATCATCAGCGGTGCCGCAAATGCAATCGCCTTCTTGCGGCTCAACGCGTCTGCCACAAAGTTCGCCTTGCAAGGATGGTAAGAAACCTGGAACTTGAAGTCCTTCAAGGTCTCCATCCATCGGCGCTGTCTCATATTCAAATCCCGCTGTGTGAATATGTACTTAAGGCTCTTGTGGTCGCAGAAAAGCTCGAACTCCTCTCCGTAGAGGTAATGTCTCCAGAGCTTCAATGCAAAGATGACAACTGCCAACTCCAGGTCATGTGTAGGGTAATTCTCCTCGTGCTTCCTTAATTGTCTCGAGGCATACGAAATCACCCTATCCTTCTGCATCAGAACACAACCCAAACCAACGCGAGACGCGTCAGTATATACCGTGTACTTCACCCCTTGCTCTGGCAATACTAGCACAGGGGCGGACGTCAACTTGTCCTTCAGCTCCTTAAAAGCTGCCTCCGCCTTCTCATTCCAGGCGAACTTCGGGTCCTTCTGAGTCAACTGAGACAATGGCCTGGCAATCTTCGAGAAGTCCCGAATGAAGCGTCTGTAATACCCAACCAGACCAAGGAAACTCCTCACCTCAGTAACCGACTCAGGCTGCTGCCAATCCTGAACCGCGGCTACCTTAGCAAGGTCCACTGTTATCCCATCCTTGGACACTACGTGTCCCAGGAACTTGACTTCCTCCTGCCAGAAGTCGCACTTCTTGTATTGCGCAAACAATTGGTTCTTCTCCAACGTACCCAATACTGCTCGCAGGTGCTCCTCGTGCTCCTCCCGACTCGTGGAGTATATCAAGATATCATCGATAAAGACGATGACGAATCGGTAAAGGAAGTGCCGAAATACCCGGTTCATCAGATCCATGAACACGGCTGGTACGTTCGTCAGACCGAACGACATCACTAAGAACTCATAGTGCCCAAAGCACGTCCTGAAGGCTGTCTTCTGCACGTCTTCCTCTCTCACGCACAACTGGTGGTACCCTGACTGAAGGTCAATCTTCGAAAAATACTTCGCCCCCCTCAACTGATCGAACAGATCATCAATCCTGGGCAAAGGATACTTGTTCTTCACCGTGACCTGGTTCAACCTACGGTAATCAATACACAACCGTAGAGACCCGTCCTTCTTTTTCACGAACAACACAGGTGCTCCCCAAGGAGACACACTAGGTCGAATAAAACCTTTCTTTACAAGTTCGTCAATCTGTTTCCGCAACTCCTCCATCTCACATGGAGGCATACGATAAGTCGGCAACGAGATGGGCGTCGCACCAGGCGTAAGATCAATCGTGAAATCAATCTCGCGTCGAGGAGGTAAGTCAGGAATAGTCTTAAAGACACCAACAAATTCTCGAACCACCGGCGTACCCTCCAGTGTCGGACCATCAATCGGCACAAGTAAATCAGCATAACAATCAACTCGACAGGGCCAACTGACCTGCACTGGAAACGTAAAAGCTGTGCCATCAGGTCCATAGGCAGTCACGATCCGAGCATCGCAATCTATCTCCGCCCTCATCTTGGCGAGTCAATCCATGCCAAGGATAACGTCGTAGTGCCATAATGAAGCAACAATAAGGTCGACGAGCACTGTGCTGCTACCCAAAACTATCGAGCAACCCTCGCATAACCGTGTGACATCCGAACAGGTCCCGGTAGCCGTAGTGAGTCTCATTCCTTTAGTGGGAATCGTATGCAAAGATAGACATTTCACCGCCCCACAAGAAATAATAGAAGTAGTGGACCCAGTGTCCACCAATAAAAAAACAGGAGTATCATGAATATAAGCCGTACCCTCAAAAGCCGTCGGTGCCGAAATCGACGTCTCAGGTGCCTCGACAACAAGCGTATGTACACGAGCCTGCTGCTGGCGGTTCGGCTGAGGAGCCAAGGGTCGCTGTGGCGGCCTGAAGGGCGGCACAGGAGGTCGGAATGAAGGATGTGCAGGAACAGTCTGTAGTGGCGGAGCTGATATAGCCTGTGGATAAGGGTGACCCAATCTCTGTGGTGGCGCAAATCCGCTAGCCCTCATGCGCGAGAAGCAGCTCTCAGTAGGGTGTCCTGGTTTCCCACAAAACGTGCAGGTTACCAACGGGCGTCTCATAGGAACAACTGGCGCTGCGGCCCTGGGGGGAGAATCAGCCCGAGGCCTCTTGCCTAGGATAGGCCTGCTCTGTAAATCCTGCCGTGGTCTCGCAACCATAGTACCACGTGATCGGGCCAAATGGTCCACATCCTGATCGTCCGTCATAGACATGTGGACCAACGCCGCATACGTAGGGATACTGAGGCAGCATAGCTTCGACCGTATGTCAGGTCGCAAGCTCCCAGTGAATCGTCGCATCCTCATCTGCTCATTGACGAGAATGGTTGGGACAAAGCGGCCCAACTCAGTAAAATGGTGCTCATACTCCGTCACCGTCATGCCTCCCTACCTGAGGTGCAGAAACTCATCCTCCCACTCATGCCGATACGTCTGCGGGTAATACTTCTCGTGGAATCGAGACTCGAAAGCCTCCCAGGTCCACACGAAGTTTACTGCGACCGTGCGCAACACACTGTCCCACCATAAGCTGGCCTCCCTCTCAAACATGAAGGTAGCCAACTCAACCTGCTCTGCCTCGGAGCAATGTAACATCCGTAGCATCTTGGAGATGTGGTCTAGCCAGAACTCTGCCTCCTCGGGTCTGTGAGAACCCACAAATGAGGGAGTCCTCAAGCGCTGAAATCGCTCGAGTAAACCACGAGTACCGACATCTCCAGTAGGAGGTGCGACGGGTGTAGGCAGAGGCGCATCCTCAAACCGAGCAGGAGACTCAGAATCCTCATCAGGATGCGCAGATGTCGTAGGTGGAGTCGCACTACCACCACGGGACAAGGCCTCAGCAATAGTGGCCATGAGCTGCTGGTGCTGCTGCTGCTGTATCTGCTGCTGCTGCATCATCATCGTCAGCTGCTCAAACCTATCAGGCGGCAGAGCAGCCTGAGAATCATGCTGCGCAGAAGATGATGGTCGATACTGCTCATGGACCGGGGGCGTATAAGGTGGCTGTCCACCAGTAGGACCAGCAGGAGGCTGATCAGATCCCAACCCACGGTCCGCAGGACCGCTACTACCAGAAGGAGTCTGGTCCATAGAGCCGGTCAGAAGAAGATGTGTCGTGCTCCGCGTGTACTGCCGCGGCATGCCCTATACAACATTAGGGTAGATCATTTGTGAGATAAAGCACAACACACTTCATAAAGCACTTAAGCATTCCACACATTATCAAAACAAAAGAGGCTACATGCTTTTCATTTACCCAAAATTGTCATAATATATGGACTACAGAGTTACATGAATCACGACAGAAAATCACATGATACCCAATACATCTACTACATCAAACACCTAAAACATGCTACTACCTAATACAACATCTGCATGAAAACATAAACTGCCTATCGCGGTAACCAAAGCAAACACAACACACAACAACATGGATGACTAAGCATCCGAAGCAGGCGATGGAGGAGGAGCATTCTTGTCCTACGCACAGCACAGAATGGCCTTCAACGTACGAGACATCTTCTTAAAACTCTTCTTCATGTAGGCTTCATTCTCTTCAAGTTTGGCGCGTACTTGACCAATCTCTTGCTGCAAGGCGGCTTGACCCTCCTCGAGACGGGCCAAACGTGCATCCAAAGCACCTCTATCCACACCCTGCTCCTAAGCCGCAGGGGGTGAACTCTCCTCGGTGTCCTGAGCCTCAGGTTCTTCTTCCTGTATATCATCACCACGCTCCTCATCACTCTCTGCCTGGAGGTCAACACTCTCCTCGCCGGCGCTATCCGACTCATCTCCAGACTCTTCGAGTCGGGCTTGCCGCTGTTGAGGGAACATCTTCATATTCTTGAGTGTCGCTTCACTTATGACTCGGACTGGTGCAAGATCCTCCATATTCAATCTGTAGCCTACATCACGAGCCATCCTGCAAATTAGACGGCCAAATGGGAGCGAAAGATCATTCCTGGCAGAACGAACCACATGAACTATCTGGGATAGGATGAATGTGGGCAGGCATATGTCGTCCACATGTCCCATCTTATACAAAAAGTCCACCATCAACCGAGTACACTCCGTGCGGTTACCCGACCGTGGGTACACATTGTAGGTGAAAATGTCATGGAGTAAACGGAAGTCCTCGGCCATCTTTGTCGCCGCAATGCAATTTTCTCTCTTCCAAGTAACCCGGCGACCACAGAGATATCGCGTGCGGTGATCCCTTTCCCGCGCACTTCTGGAGAAGTTGTCACTAGGGTGTACCTGACCAAACGGTAGCTTCGTGATCCGAGCCACTTTATCCACCGTAATCGTGCGCCTAATGCCCCTCACCGAAACAGTAAACTGAAGAGGCTCTACTGATGCGTCCACGATATGGGCATAGAAAGCGCGAACCGTGTTCTCGCATGCAGGGGACTCGCCATCAAACATAGAGTTCCATCCGATGTCCACCAGGCGATCCATCAGTGGGTGTAGCCCGAACATCCTTTCATCCACATGAGCTTCAAACACAACCTTGCGGCCCGCGAAGCGCCCATATTCAATGCCTATCGGATAAGCATTTCCGACGGGATGGTCAGGATCCAGGTCTCGCTTCGACCTAAACTCCCAACGTCGGATCTTCTTCGGGAATGAGCTGGCCTACTTGGGCCGGCGTCATCGGCCGCGGTTTTCCTCTTTCCCATGAGAGATAGGATGGAGGAAAAGGAGAAAATGGTAGCCACCACACCAAGGAGGGCTATGGAAAATTGCCAAAATGGGAGAACAAGGGGCTGATCTCTTTGATCCACTACAAACAACAATCCAATAGGTGTGGAAGGGGCACTAGAGGTAGGAAATGAAGGAGAAACAAGAAGAAAATGGAATGGGTTAGGAGATTACCCGATTTTGAGCTCCAAGGAGGGGTATGAGAGCTCCAACTTGAGAAAATGGGGAAAGGAGGAGGCTAGGGCTGTTGTGGAAGGTTGGGGTGTGTGAGTTATGGAAGAAAATGGAAGATTGCAAGGTTTGGAGGGATGGGTTTTGAGAAAAATTGAAAATGGGTTTGGAGGTGTTTGAAAATGGGTGAAATGAGGAAGAAGGGTGCTCCAGCCCCTTAAATCCCAACCCATTGCAAAAATGGCACGTGCCAGGGGGTGTGGGGTTAGGCCGACCAACCTGGACCTTGGACCCACGCCGAAAAACTGGCCGGACCGCGGTCCGCCGCCCGAGCCGCGGCGCCGCCGCGGCCGGACTTGGCCGAGCCGCGCCGCCGCGGTGGGGATCTTCTTGGCACGTGCCCAGGGTGCCAAATGCACCCTGGTTCACTCTGGACCCTTGGTGGATTAACGTGGGGGGCCCACGAACTCAGTTCAGCTCCCGAACGGTTAGTTCCGAGGAATTTCTGAACTAAACTGATTTTTTTTCCTGATTTTTAAAGACTAATTTTGGGTGGGTAGTGACCTGGACACGTCAATAGACGGTCTAGGGTTGATTTAGAGTCCATGTGTGCGGTCAGGATCGAGTACAAACTCGATCAACGCGTCCGTTTTTAATGAATTTCACCGAACGGCGAAATCGGGAGACCCTAAGACTGTTTCTATATTTTGTACACCCTCCTAAGTATAATGCGTCAGCGTACGTAATAGGGACATAACTCAGGTCCGGTTTTAATCAAAATCATGCTCTGATACCAACTTGTAATGCCCTGAAATTCGGGGGTCGAGTATGAACTCAACTCCCGAGTTCCAACGCATCACTTATGCAACATACACAATGATGGTTAAATGTTGTCTGAGTTAGCGCAATAAACATGAATGAGATTATACCAAAACAGTAATTCATACTCCAGTTCAATTGTATGAAGGCAAGCGGAAGACTGAAATTTTATATTCAAAGTATGTAAAGTAACAAAATTTTATGAACTCCAGAGTATGAGTACTAACTGAGTACCAATATACATGTATTGTTTCTAAGTCAAAAAAACCAAAATACAACTCTCAAGAGAAGCCCTGAAAACCCCGCGATGCAGCCGGCCTAAGCAAAGCTGTCAAAGTACTGCATAAAGGAGAACTCCTCCTGATCCTCATCGAAGTCGGGCTCCGGCTCCTGAACCAAGGCGCCATCTACACATGCGACAGAGTCTGGTGGGTGTTGCAAACACCGTCCCGTAACGTGGGAGTGAGTAGCTAACTCAGTGGAACAATAAAGCATAGGTTAACATGTTATCAATTCAATCAAGCAGTAATGATAAAGCAGTACAAATCAAACATTTCTAACTACTCTTGTTAAGTGCGAAAATGAAATGACATGATGCTGTATGCCCTTGCCAAACCACCCTCAAGCGACATCATCTTACGTTCGCGAATGCTTACTCCCTCAGTGCGCCACATCTACAAAGCACATGCGGTGCGATGATGCTCATGATTACCAAGTTTTTATTAGTCCATTTCAACCAGCAGTATTGGAAACTAAGGTACCTCCCTTGTATCATTCCCAAACATGATCCATTCTAGGGTCGTCAATCCTAGTTAATCTCATACGATATTATGGTTTGAGAAACATAGTGAAGGCATCGCAAAGGGCTCGTCACCCGTCAGCGCGGATACAGATCTCACCGTATGCGGCTCAATTGCTGGCCGTCAGCTCGAGTACAGGTCTCACCGTACTCGGCTCAATCACTAGCCGTCAGCTCGAGTACAGGTCTCATCGTACTCGGCTCAACTCATACTCTAGTTGCTGTGAAAGACTCGTCGCCAATCACAGACACTTGGAGTACACTCGATGATACTACGGAGGACTCGTCGCCCGTCAGCACGAGCACAGGTCTCACCGTACTCGGCTCTCGCCGTAAGTATCGACAGCTCGAATACAGTGTCCCATACCACCGTATTCGGCTCACGAGTTTGGTTGCGCAATGGTCACTACGGGGAGGCACATGGCCCCAGCGTAGGCCGACAGCTCGACCACGGTGTCCCATACCACCATGCCCGGCTCATGCGACTTAGCGGATCGAGGTACCATTGTTAAACGGGATCGCCACTGGTAAGTTTGGTACCCTAGGTTCAAGCAGTAGCGACCAAACATGGTGAACACACAAACACATTTCGGTTTACTTGACGAGCCTGACTAGCTCAAGCGCACCACAAGTTGAGCGATATAGAGCGCAAAAGCACTCCGTATGGCCAACCACTATCGCCAACCGAAGTACGACTCGAGTTCGCCAGACACATCCTTTGTGGCGATATGAATCTCAGCCACAACCGCAAGTCTGGTACCGAATGTTTGGACTATAGACATAGTCCCAAACTCAAACAGTTCTCATCAATAGCATGTGGAGTAAAGCATGATAAACAAGCAATACAAGCATGTTAGCAGGCATGTTATAAAGCATGAAGTAAAACATGAAGTAAAGCATGTTGTAAAGCATGTTGTGAAGCATGTAGTAAAGCACTATACACATAGGGATACAATTACATACATGCCACAAGTGAGATGTTATAGTGAACCACCGCATGGAGGGGATCCTACATGTCTCTAAGGGAGTCGGAAATCCCATATCAGCGTCTATCTAAGGCACTAACACTCAAGCATTTACACACACCAGCATTTACACAAACACTTAGAGTACGCTATTCCAACATACATGACGTATGTTAGCAAAACGCGTATTAGGGCTATTCTTTCGTCAAGCGGTTATTTTATCCACGTATACCGTATTCATACAACAAATAATCATGACAATTATATTTCCAAAATTTGCACATACGCGGTATTTCTAGAATACACAATTTCAACATACTTGACATTTACAAGTGAGCATGTATTTCAGCGATTCCTTTCGCCAAACTAGTATTTTATCCATATATTATATAATCATACATTAAATAAACATGTCAAACATTTCCCGAAAAAAATACGTATACGGTATTTCTACGTATATCTAAAGTATGTGAAATTCCATATTCTACAACGTTAATTGAAACAGGAAACGGAAAGCACTTTGTACATGTGCATTTACATGCAGATCATGAATCTATCATTATCTGACATTGAAAGCGTTGAAAAACGTAACTTATACACTTAAAGTCCTCACCTTTGCCCTTGGAATCCCAACGAATCAGCAAGGGTAGTAGAGCTTCCGTATACGGGAGTTTTCTAGCCTAAAGAGCGGAATCGATTAGCCTTTTCATAACCTACAACCAACCTACATCAAATCAGACCTAGGGTTAGGGTTTCTCACCTTAGAACGGAGTGGATACTGTCGGGAGAGCGCCTGGAATGAGGCGGTATAGGCCGTGTGATGAATGAAAGAAGTAGGAGGAAGATCTCCCACAAATTCCAAGCTATTCTCTCTCTTTTCTCTCTCTCTCTCGGGTTTTTCTCCCAAATTCGTATGGCTGTGAGAGGGGCTATTCTAAGCCCCTTTTATAGCCAAAAACATTCCCAAATTAGACTCAGGTTCAAGGGTTACTGCTAATATAGGATATTCGCCACTTTTCCAGCTCAAAAGAGAGGTTCTGGTAGCCCTCCTTGAGCCAAACGTCAGACTTAAGCTCACCACCTATGGATCTACGTGGGGTTACGTTTTCGACTCGATCGGATTCCCAGATCGCACGTGGCCGACCACTTTCTGTTCAACGGTCAGTAGGCCACGATCAGAAATTTCAAGTACATGTAAATGTTCCTGAAATTTTTCTTAATTTGAGGGTGTAATTTGGTCGGATTCTGACGGTCAGGTTGCTTAATACTGACGCGCAAGCGAATGGTGCCAGATCACTATTCTTGATATTTATTTTGGGATGGGAATAGTGTTTTTCACACACCCTCGCTCCGGATCGAAACGAATGGCCGTGGGACATCGGCCGGAGCTGATTTTTGAGATGATTGTCAAGCCCAGTGGGGCGGTCCTAGTTCCTTAGCTTCGTGTTAATCGGACTCCCGATGTGCGATCTAGACCTAATACGAAGTTTCGTTTCATTCCCGAGAGCAGCCGGGAAATGAGTTTGGTTCTAAACTTTAGGGTAACCTAGAGTCACTGATTCTGCAAGTTTTGGGTCTTGCAAATCGTATTTAAAGCGATCCCAACGGATTTCATGGCTAACCGAGTTTAGTACTTAGTTAACTTTGTTAAATTTCTAAAGGATTTAATCCTAATTGATTTCTGGTCGAGGTGGTACTTTAGCCAATGTACGAAAATTTACAGGTCGTTACATAAAAATTTTGATACTCCTATGAGTACATCACTTAAACTCTCTAAGGATTCAAGAGGTAAAAGTATAGATCCTAAGTTGTATCGCAACATGATAGGTAATTTATTATATTTAACTGCGAGTCGACCTAATATTGCATTCAGCGTAGGAATCTGTGCTAGGTATCAATCGGACCCTAAAGAGTCCCACCTAATTGCTGTAAAGCTCATTTTAAGATATGTTGTAAGTTCAGCCAAAGTTAGCCTTTGGTATCCTCATGATACTAATGTTCAATTAGCCGGTTATTAGGATGCTGATTGGGCTGGTAATATTGATGACCGTAAGTCTACCAGCGGTGGATGTTTTTATGTCGGGAACTGTCTAGTTTCATGGCATAGTAAGAAACAGAATTCCGTATCACTTTTCCACAGCTGAGGCTGAGTATATTGCAGCTGATAATGCATGCACCCAGCTCGTGTGGATGAAGAGGATGTTAAGTGATTACGGATTTGCACAAGATTCTATGGTGTTGTATTGTGACAATTCTAGCGCAATTAACATTTATAAAAATCCAATTCAGCATTCACGAACTAAGCATATTGACATTAGATATCATTATATTCGTGAATTAGTAGAAGATAAGATTATTTCAGTGGATTATATTCAGACTGAAAATCAACTTGCAGACATATTTACAAAATCGCTTAACAGAAACAGGTTTGCTAAATTGAAATTAAATATGGGTATGTGCAATATGAACTGAAATGTTTGTGTTTATTTGTAATATATTGCGTGTTTTTATTTTATTTATTTTTACAAAATTTTAAAATAGTGAAAATTGCTGAATTTTTGTGGTGCATGACCAGTCGAGTACACGCTCGACTAGTCGTGGCACGACCGGTCGAGATTTACTCGACCAGTCGAGCCGCTCAGATTTGGAGGTTTTTATTGTACAAAAAGCACTTTTTCTTCATTTGTTTCATCTTCTCCAACCAGCCCTACCACGACCGGTCGAACCCACATTTGATTCCTTTATGGTTAGTGCATCATTTTCGATTTCCTTGTGGATTTAAGCTCTTTGCACTTCCATTTCCTTGTTTTTGTAGTTTATTTCAAGGTTTATGGTGGTTTGTTGGGTTTCTTGCTAAAAATTTAATTTCCTCGAAACCCTTTCTTCCTTTATTGCATTGCTTGTATTCCTTGTCTTTCTTGTTGCTATGGAAGGTCGATATAAGAAGAGACCCACTCATGGTCCCTCTTCTTCTCGTTCCACTCCAATCACGGTGCGCCATCTTCGGTCATCCGAAGAAGACCTCGAGTATATGCAGGATATACGTCTTCGCAACGTGAATGTTAAATGGACGGTCAACACTAGTCATTTGGAATCATTTGGCATTATTCCCCTCATTCAAACTGTAGAATATGATAACATTTTAAATTGGAGCGATCTGGCATATCGTTCCATTGCGCAGGCCATATTTGCTTACATAACTGACTTCTCTTTTGAGAATCTAACTTTTACAATTACAACCAGAGAAGGTCCTATTGATGTAGACCGTCACTTAATATCTGGATTGATGGATCTTCCAGTTAATGATGACAAAATTCCTATTTCTACTTTTATAGCAAAACCTTCTGAGTTTGAGAAAAGAATGCTCACTAGAGTGTTATGCAACATGAATGCGGAATGGAGTTCTGGGAATACGCTCAGTTCCAAATTTATGTTACCCAGATACAAGATTCTTCATCGTATTTTCATCTCTAATGTCTATCCTAGGTCTGGTAACAAGACTGAGCTCACTACTTTTATGGCTCTCATCATTCACTCTATTGTTACTGGTGTCTCTAATATCTTCCACTCTTATCTGTTACATCATGATTCAGTTTCATCTCCATCCAGGTCATAGTGATATTCTATTTGCCTATCTTATGACTGTCTTAGCCACCCATAGTCTTATGGCTATGCCTGTTAGAGAAGCTCCCATTAACCATCTTCCCTTCAACAACTCAAACATAAATAAGATGAATTTGAGGTTGGCTCCTGGCTAAGTTGATGTGGGTGCTAGAGGAGCTGCTGAAGCAACTGAAGAGGAGGATACTTTGCCTCTAAATGATGTCAATATGGATGACTTATTTGATGAGATTGAGTCAGATTTTGCGACTGATCCAGACTTTCAGCCTTCTGACTTTGATGAGTGTTTACGTTCCCTTGAGGAGAAGGTAGAGGGTATGCATGTGTCCCAAGAAAATCAATTCAAATACATGCGCAAATATCTTAGGCGCATTAACAAGGGACTGCATCAGGTATATCCTTCTATTCCTGCTCCTTCATCTGGATCTGATTACAGTCTATTTCTTTCTGGACATGCATTAATACTTTCTACTCTTTGTGTGTTGGGATATTTCTTGTACACACTTTTACTTTTTAGTATGTGGACATGCTATTGTGACTTTCGTTTATATTTTGATTATCATGGTGATACTATTTTCTATCTTATTTTATTTACTTCTCTTTTCTTTATATATCTTTTCTTTGTCATATTGTGACAAAAAGGGGGAGAATTGTAGAGATGTGTGATTGTGAAATATGAAGGAAAATTTTTATAGGTTCTGCAAATCAACTCTCCTAGATTGAGGGGGAGTAATAGAATGAGAGGGAGTTGTGTTTGTTGTTCTGATAATTTGTTACTCATATGGTGTATGATTCTTTATTGTGCTTATATAACTGGTGCATGATTCTCTTAGTTTTGTCACAAATTTGACAAAGGGGGGAGATTGTAAATGCTATTATGTAAATCTAGCACCCGTAGTGTTGTCAAATTTTGTTATGCCAAACCATTTAGTATTTGTATCATACTTTGAGTTAAAGTGATCAGGTTCATACATTTCCAAGTTCTCTGGATCTTCATCGAACTTGCCTACATTTTCAAGTTGAAGTGAAGAGTGTTGAAATTCATGGTTTCAAGCTAAAATTCAAGAACTGAAGTTCAAGTTTGAAATTCAACTCCTATTCACTAAAGACTCAAGAACTCAAGCGTAACTCAAGCTCAAGTTCAAGTGATCGAACTCAAGCTTCAAGTATCACAAGATATCAAGATTCGGAAGCGAATAATGTTTCACTTGTTCCTACTCACAAACAGGTTTGGATGACCCTAAATTGACCTTAGGTTGTGTCATATTCATTGCATATTTTATGTGGGTCATTTCATATGTTTATACGTCATTTTCTCGACTAGTCTTAGACTTTGTTAGACTAGTCCAAGTACTGGCTCGACCAGTCTAAGAGTTTTCTCGACCAGTCCAAGATTTGTTACTAATTTTCAAAATTTTCTGTTGGACTCTTGACCAGTCATGGAGACTGATCGACCAGTCGAGTGAACAGTGTTCGACTGGTCATGCAGGTTCGACTCAAAGTCTAACAAGCTTTTCTGGTCCCACTTGACCAGTCGAATGCATTGATTGACCAGTTGAATGCATTGCTCGACCAATCGAGTAACGACCTTATCTTATCGCGCTAGAAAATTTGAAATTTTGTTGGTCCTTTGACCAGTCGAACCGACCCTTAGACCAGTTAAGTGAACAGTATTTTTACCTATAAATAGAGTACAAATTTCAGAGTATATTCATTCATAAAAGTAAAATCAAGACACCACTCTGAGAGATAAGTTTGTGATATTTTTAAGCTATATTGTGCTCATTTAATATTATCTTTAATTAGCTTATGTTATTTGATTTTGAGATCTTTATTCCAATCTTACTTTAAGAAGGGATTTATGTTTTCCCATTTCTTGAGATCAAAATCAAATCAAGCTAGCCCAGGTTGATTTAATTTAAAAAATCATTTAGAACTAGAACCTTTTCATCTGTGAGACTAGACATTAAACATCTTCGTCTACAACGGATTAATTCTATCGGGCTTCTTCAAAGGAGAATTTCCAGATAAGTACATTTACATTTTGTACATTCTTTATTTGATTTTTGAGGTTGTGCCAGAAAAATCTCTTTTTGGTTTTGTTTGAGGTGATCCAGAAAATCTCAGAGTGCGGGATTTTTGGAATTGTGTAAGCCTAATCAAAGACACAATTGTGAAGGTTTTAAGGTGAAACTTGAAAAACCTTTTTTCATAGTGAACGCTAATATCCCGAGGGAGTGGATATTAGGAGTGGAGTAGTTGTGTGACTGTTTTCTAACAGTTGGTATACACACAAATGAACTACTATAATTCTTGGTATTGTGGTGGATGATTGAATGTGCCTATGTGTGTGAATGTTGTAATTTATTTTAAGTATTTTTGGTGAATGGTGTAATTTATTTTATGCACTCGTGGGAATGTTGTAATAACTTAGTTTATTTTATTTGCTATTTCTTTTGTCTCTTTATTGGTTTGGGTTTTTGATACTTACAAACGTTCTAGTAAGGTTGTCCTGCCATAAGCCTTTGATTTTTGGTGTTAGGTTGTCCTTAGAACTAAGTTTGCATCAACCTCTCAAGACTAGTACATTTGTGGTTGTTATTTACTTGTGCTTCTTTATTATTTGATTGTGCTATCATTCTTTAAATTCCGTATTTATTTTTTTAATTTGGCATAGTCCTATTCACCCCCCCCTCTAAGACGTATAGCTCGGCCTTTTCACGCTTCTTTCTGTCCAGCTCATGGTGTAGGTTAGAAGTGGGTAGAGCTACGATCCCAAAAATGTGAGAAGGGGCCGGCCTTGTCGATTCGAGCTGTTGGCTTCTTTGAGAGGCGGCATGCATGTTGGAGGGCTGAGGAGGATCGTTGACCAATTGCTCGGTTTCCTGAGCGGTCCCCTGTACTTGCCGGGGTTGTAGCTGTTCTAGTAACTGCCTCATAGAACTCATGTTATGGTTTAGTGTTTCAACTTGTTGCTCAAGGGAGTTCAGCTGCCCTCCTCTATTGCAAGATCGTTGTGCTTGCCTTGTAGGACCAGAGTCAGCCTGTTGTTGAGAGGTGGAGTCCTGATGACTATCAAGCTGCTTCGGTGGTACAAGATCGGGTGCAACAGGGGAGGCTTGGGCTTTCTTCTCCCCTCTGGCCATTGTTTAATATAATAAAGTGGTGAGAATGACTTTCGATGTCGCTTCCCACAAACGGCACCAAACTATTGATGTAGTTTTCCAGTAGACCCTTCTTAGACCCTTGCACACCTGCACTGAAAGCAAATAAGGAAGACCCTGGCTCATACATGGGACCTTCCGATGGCAAAGTCAAAGATCAGGTCTTTTTTAGAAGTGGTCTTAGTAGAAAGGATTATGAATAAGAAAGGATTATGAATACATACCTTTCACCATTCGTGAGACCTCTATTTATAGTAGAGGGGGGATCCCAACATAAAGGGATTCTTATCCCTATTTGGTAGGTGCATGTTGTAGTTGAGTTGGAATTCTTAACGGATCAAGATCTTCCCGAGATCCTTGGGAGTTTGAACTTATCCCTCCGAGATTCTCGGAGGGAACTTCGGGCTGTTTCCTCGGATAAGGTTGGACGTTAATCGGAAGGTCAGACAATAGAGGTAACGGCGCCGAGCTATCAGAAGCTCGGCATTGTTTTAATGATCAAATCGACCAAGCATACTTGTGATGTCCTTACGATCACTAACTTCAGTAGTCCTTAACTTCTTCACGGAGCTTGATAGCTCTGCTAAGCTATTCCTTGGGGAAGTCCGTTGAAGGTCGTGTTGACCTATAATGTGCCGACCTTAGTCGTTCGTCGGATGGTTGGCTCTTTCCTCGCCATTAGCCCATTTGGTCATGCTGATTACTGGTCCAACCTCCTCTTATGGATCGACACATTTTCTCCATAACAATTATTATTATTATTGAGTGGTCCCAAAACTTTCATTATCATATTTATTAGTTGATGACCAAAATCAGTGGTAGCTAGTGCAACAACGTTGGGATCCTACCTAACTCAGGAAAATTTGATAAAATATTTGAGAGTGGGTGCGCACCAATCAAGGACTGAGTAGTATTTATACCCTTCACGATCTGAACTGTTCTCTTCCCGGTGGGTCCACTTGGATGGGCTACTAGACAATAAATTGCCATGTATTGGTTTATCCTAACCATTGGAAAAGTTGATGTTTTGTTTAGGGGTGCAGCCGCTCGGTCTAAATGATTTGGATTGAGCTTCGAATGACACATTATCAATCATCATCATTATTACCATCTAACCCTTATCTCATTTGTCGGTTGGCTACATTAATCCTGTTCCAACAAATCACTCTATCGAGGATTATATCCCAACCTATCCCGTCTTTTCTTGCTACCTTCGGTGGCATCTTAGTCTATCCAGCCCTTTTAGTAATTGGGATTCTATCTTCTGCACATTGTGGTAGTGCATGTGCCACAGCTGTGCAAATTGGACAACACAGGCTGTCTGATCACGACCTGAAAGTGTATGTCTAACTATTAAGGGCAAAATACCATCCACTTAGAAATTCATGAAAGAAGCTATTCTTATGATGCGACCAACCCACTAAGGGATGCTATGGCCATGTGTAAGGTGGATGGTGAGAAGACCCTAGATAGGGCTGTCAATGGGTACTAGACCCGTGACCTGATTGGATTGGTTTTTTTTTTTTTTCCTGTTAACAAATGGTGTGGGTTTGGTTCTCATCTTTTGGACCCAATTTTAAAGAGCCTGTGTTAGACGGTAGACATGTATATGTCCGAGTGGCACATGCAACTGACCATGCAAATGCTCTTATTATTTGTTACAAACCTAACTTGAAGCCTAAATCCAATTACTCAGGTACCCAATGGGTGATTTAACTTGATCGAATTCTCTAACTAGTTTAGTACCCTGGTAAGATACAAACTCAATTAACCCTTGTTATGAACCCCAATCTATCTGTAATGAACCCAACCTGATCTCATGTTGGATTGGAAAACCATGCAAATGCTCTTATATGTAATGAACCCAGCCCGATCTCAAATTGGATTGGAAATCCCCCGAGTTTGTCAACCCAAACCGACCGGAAAACCCAAGTTGCAGCCCCTTGTAAAAAGGATACGTCTTCGGGTCCCTCACCGTGCAGCCCACTGTGATGTTATATCCACGTGTCCAACCATTTTGCCAGATCGTTTAATACAAAAAAAAAAAAAAAGAAAAAAAAAAGAAAGACTGCCCAGCAGTAAATAGTGGTGATTAAACAGCCACCATTAAAAACTTTTTGAAGCTATCAAAATGTTTCGAACAGATCACACAAATATAGGCTTGATCCAAAAATTTTGTGACCTACGATAAGTGTTAGTGTGGTCCATCTGAAATTTAGATCTGCTGGGTAAAAAGATGGACGGCGTGGATATAATAAAAAAAATACATTACAGTGGGCCCACGGTCAGGGATCCACCCTAGCCGCGTCCAAGTAGAAATTGAAAACGGGAATCGTGTACAAATCCTGAACACGAAAAAGCCTTTGTCCCGCTTTGGTGCGCCGGCTTTGATTTTTGACTGCTACATCTCCTCGTGTATCCAATCATCGCTTGATCCTACTCTCAACACGCATTCTGACATGACGTGTCTAGCTTAAACGACATCACGTCCGTTCAATAGGGTGTGGATATCACCTACCGTGTTCAATTACCCAAGAATCAACGCCAGTCAGCCGTCACGTGAGCCATACGTCCACATCAAGCACAGATCACTGATAAATCTCTTATAACCGTCCATCATTTTCCACCATTTTTATAACCTCTTAATAAATTGATTCTTGATTCACCGTGCGGGTGCCGCCAGATGAACAAATCGGATCCGGAAACAGCGGTGGATCCGATGGGCCATGCACGCTCGAGTAGCCATCTCTTTCTTCCATCCATTTGAAAACTGGTTTAACCGATTCCTGATACTTTAAACTGCGGGTGCCAACTTCCTTATCCTGCCCCCCTCTCCAATTTCTCATTCTCTTCCGTAAAAACCTTTCCTCCTTTGGCCTGAAACCAAAAGACAAAAAAGTCCATATGGAGAGGCTTATCTTTCAATCTCCTTCTTCTCCTGTTCTCCCTTCCAAAACCCTTCCAAAATCTCCTCACCATGTCCTTCTTCCTCGATTCGACTCCCGGAAGCTCGGCTTCCCTCCTCCCGTCGGGTTGTTTCTCTCCAAACAGGAAGAACTACCTTCCCTTTCTTCCAACTTTCGTCGATTCTGTATTCGCTGCTCGAAAAGGTCCGATCTTTCCCAAGACGGTTTGTCGGGCTGGTCGCTGCCGGCATACCCTTTGGGCGAAGTGCGAGCTCGGAGGGATTCGGAGCTGGAGCCTTTCTTTCGAAAGGTATAGTTTTCATCCCTTTTATTATTATTATCATCATCATCATCATCATCCTTCTTTTTGTATCTAATTGTTTCTGTATTTTGATTTGGTTATTGTCAAATGGAAATGTGCATATTTAGATATATGGGTTTTTGCGTAGATTCCGTTCTTCCTTGTTATGGTTTTTGTTGATTTGAATAAGTCGTACTCCAAAGGATGTATAGCACGTGTGAGAGCATAGGGTGTAATTAGGGTAGAATAGTTACCTGTTTTCTTGTTCCCCAAATATCATGGGAGTCTTGGCTGTTAAGTACGTATCCAATAATATGAAAAATTTATTTGAGAATTTCCATTAAAAAACTTAATTCTTCTTTTCACTAGGAAGCTGATCCATCCTCCAAGTGGATCAGAATACATACATCTTGCTCATTCCTTAGTAAACATCTAACATTTTATCAGAGCATACAATCTTTTGCATGCCCCAAGCAGTTGAAGACAATGGGGATTGATGTAGTAAGGTTGGCAGGGAGAAGTCCAGCAACATTATGAATTCCTGCTCGCTATCAAAGAGATTCTTGCTGTCATGAGTCTCCAATTTGAACAGCTGACATTTTCAGTGCTAAAAGATGGGGGATGTAACTACATTAATGGGCACCTAAAAAAAAAAAAAAAAGTAGAGCTCAAAAGAAAATGCAAGGGTGTGGAAATGGAAATCCAAGGGTATCGCTTCAAGGTCGATTTGTATCTTTTCGCATTGAAAAGGTCAGATGTGCTGCTCAGAATTCAATGGCTCTGATAATTGGGTCATATTTTGTGGGACTTAAGAAGCTAAACATGGAATTTGACATGGACGGGCATTTCTATCACTTGGCTGGGTGGCCCTTTGAAGAGGCCTGGCCTGCTAGCCTGCATTCAATGGAAAAGATTCTAAGGCATCATCCGTAGGGCGTAATATAGATGATTACATCAAATCTACAAGGTAAACATTTGAACCCTTGATTTATATCCTCATTTTGTGTTGCACCAAAACGTTCACAGGACCATAAGATAAGCTTACAGCCTGGGGCACCACCTGCGAATGTCTAGCCTTATGCTTACCCACATATTCAAAAGAATGAAATTGAGAGAATTATCAATGAAATGCTCAAGACAAGGATTATTTAGCCGATTGTGAGTCTCTATTTTTCATTGTTTGTATTAGTTGGAAAGAAAGATGGCTCGTAGAGGTTTTGTCTAAACTATTGAGCTTGCAATCATATAAAAATAAAGGATAAATTTCTGATACTTGTAACAGACATGCTGCTTGACGAGTTACGCGGAGCCTGTTATTTTTCAAAGCTCGACGTGTGATTTGGGTATGATCAGAAATGAGTAAGCAAAGAGGACAATCCCAAGACAACTTTTGTGCACATGAGGGGCATTAGGAGTTTCTCGTTATGCCATTTGGCTTCACAAACATGCTATCTACATTTCCGGTATTCTTTGCAATCATATAACAACTCCAAGATATATTTCTAATGCTCATTGTCAATGAGTTGCTTGACGAGTTACATGGAGCCTGCTATTTCTTGAAGCTCAACCTTCAATCTGGGTATCATTAGATAGGAGATAACGAAGAGGACATTCCCAAGACAACTTTTGTGCACACGAAGCGCGTTATGAGTTTATCGCTATGCCGTTTGGCTGCAAAAACATGCTATCTACATTTTAGAGTCTCATAAACAATATCTTTAGACCAAGATTACGGTGATTGGTTCTGATATTCATTGATGATATTTTTGTATATAGCCCCACTTGAAAGGATCATTTGCATCACCAATCGATTGTATGTCAAGAGATGTAAGTGCATTTTTAGGCAGCAAGAGGCCGAATATCTTAGGGTGGGTGCGGCCCATGGAGGAGGTTCGGCTGAGGACTTAAAATCCATGAGATGTGGGGCCTGGGCTATGAGATAAAGGGATTAATTCGCCATACTCTAACAGTTCGAGCTTTTAGAGCAGGTGGTTAATTGTCCTGCATCAATAAGTGAGAAGATTTTGAGCCTTAAACAACAAATCTTTGATTTGGAGGCCCAACAACGTGACGCCGATTTGAGGACCAACAAGCTTGAAGCCGATATTGAGGTCAATAGGCGAATAGCTGATTTGGAACGATTAAAGATCTCAAAAGGAGAAGCCGCAATAGTTTCTCTAGAGCAAGAACTGACTGACGTTCCTGATCAGGTTTAGCTTATTGTCGATGTTGAGTTGGACAATGCAGCTGCAGAAGTGCAATTAAAAGAGGATTTTCAATGATACATGCTTGCATTAGGAATGTCAGAAGATATATGAATTTCCTTTTATATCTACTAGACTTTCGCACTTGTTCTTTGATATCATGAATGAATTTTGATAATTCAGAAGTTTTGCGAATATATATGAGAAATGATCAGTTCTTGCAAACATGCTACTATGGCCTCTTGATTGTTAGCATGATGTTGTCTACATGTTTTCTTTTATAGACAGTGCAAATTTCTATTTTAGTTAGTTTTCACACAGTTTAAGCTCATGAGTAGTGGAGCAATCACAGTTGGAGTCAGGTCTTACACGAATGGCCTCTGTAACTCTCTAGAGTTCATTGGACTTATCGCAGCCGGGGAGTTCATAAACCGCGGTCCATCAGAGGGGTCTAGTGAAGCTACCGGGGCAATGAACTTGGTGGGTTTTACGCACGGGGTTGGCCACAGTAACTCTCTAGAGTTCACGGGACGCGCAAGGTTACCTTCGGGTACCAAATCCAAGGCCGCCAGTCCATCAATGAGGGGTCATCTTGCTTCGGAGACCTGTCCTCATGAGTTACTACTGAAATCAAGCTAGGGATTTGAGGAGTCATCTTGCTTCAGAGACTCACTTTTTCTTTGTCCGCAAGGTCAGACCCATTCACGAGAGGGCATTTTCTCGCCACCCTTCATGACGATGTCGGAAACTGTACGGACGACATGAGTCTTACGTGATTGCTTCGTCAACTGCCCGCATGGGTGTACGTGATGCTCTTTATGGGCTTTTTAGGGCCACAGGCTGCTCACTGCCGCCCGAATGATTTCATCGCTTCACTAATAACGGCAAGTCTTATACACAATTGGCCATGTAGGCTTGACTTCGCTGCTATAAATGATGAATCGCCATTGTCGTCTTCCGTATACGTGGTTGGCTTTATAAGCTTATTCCACTGCCATATATGATAAATCATCCGTAAATGATAAATTGCATCATCGTCTTCCGTATACGTGGTTGGCTTTATAAGCTTATTCCACTGCCATAAACGATAAATCGGCTGTAAATGATAAATCGCCATCGTCGTCTTCCGTATACGTGGTTGGCTTTATAAGCTTGTTGAAAGCAATAAATCGAAATTGATATATCGCCATTGCTGATGAATAAGAATGAATAAAAATGTATGGTTAAAATCGTGTATCAGCTTGGCGGTAATATCAATTTTGATAAATTTAGATAATAAAATGGCCTTTGTGTCAGCAATATGGCGATGGCGATGACGATGACGGCTTTTGACTTCTGCGTTTAGCAATAATCATTGGCATTTAGCATTTGACACTTGACCGATAATAATTCGCGTTTGAGAATTTGGCACTTTTATTTATGCATGGAGAGAAATACCGAGTTTTGACTTTTGAAGCTCCTCTATCGTTCGTCTACCTTGCCCCCTTTTTGGTTTGGAAGTATTATGCTAATATTCTTCGAAACCAAAATTATAGTCATCTTCTGAATCGATGTACTGTTGATAGACCGGACGTGGGCAAGCGTATTGATGCAAATCCGTCCCCAAAGTGAATCATGCTTTACATTGCAGCTTTATATCCTAATTTCAATGATCATCTCAATTGGGATTGTAGGCCTTCATAAAGTCGAGAAAATGATGGTAATAAGGATGTTCACTTTCTCTCATCTACCTCCTTCCATTCAGGCACTTAGGCCATAACAACTCGGTTTCATCTACTATTAGCAATTGATTCATCATATGAGGCCCGCCATCCTTTTCAAATGCACGTGCCCCCAAAATTCTCCTTCAACTAATGGATTCTTCTCGGCGATAAGCCAAAGTTCGGTCATTCGGACTGATTTTTCTAATAGAAGACCCTGGCGATTTACTCGTACATGTCGTATTAATAGTTGCCCTTCTACGTCGCTCATCATCCCTTTTCAGTACTATTTCTCCTTGTTTTATCATCCTCTGCAGTATGTTTTTTAGTGTGAAGCAGTCTTCTGTATGATGTCTTAGACAACAATGGTAATGACAGTAATTTTTTTCTTTAGTCATCGCAACCTCTTCTGGATATTTCGGCGAGGGTAACTTGATGGTTTCGGCAGTTAATAGTTGTTCCATCATCGACAACACATCTTCTTTGTCAAAAGCATATTCTCTATGAGAATCATATGATCGCGGCCATTTATCATTTTTATAATCCCTTCGTCGATCCGAATCTTCCCTTCTTGTTTCTCGTTTATCGCAAAAGTGTTTTTCTTTCTCTTGATCGAAGGTATTTACTATTGCCTTGTTCGGTCCTCTTTTTTCTGTTCTGATCTGAAATGCTGGCATTTTTTGTCATCAGCTCTAATGCATGTGCTTTCGTTGCCAGGTCTTGGAAAGTCCTTATGTTAGCACTGGTGAGTCCGAATGCGATCCCCGTCTTCACGAAGCTTAGGCACATTTTTACCTGTTCTCTTTCTTCGGGTAATTGTCGGCACGATGCTCCTAAGGTTTTCCATCTGCTGATAAACTTTTTTACAGGCTCATTTTCTCTTTGCCTTATAGATGCTAATTTTGCGATACTGACATCACAGTCCAACGAAAAGAAATTTGACATAAATGCGTCCTGCATCTGTTCCCAAGTTTGTATTGATTCCGATGCCAGGCTAGAATACCATCGGAATGCCTTGTCTGTTAGGGAAGACCCGAACAGCCGCAGACAATATTGGGGGAAAGTGGAGAAATTACCCATGGATGTGATGAAGTGCATCAAATGTTTGTCTAGGGACCCATCTCCGCTGAAGTTTTGAAATTCGGGATGCTTGAAGTTAACTGGAAAAGGTACGTCTTCTACCTCTCTCGGATATGGCGTCCGGTAGCGACACCTTCTTGCGTTATCGCGCTCCCTTTCCACTCTAACAGCTTTTGCAACCACCTGTCGCACTTCCTCTTGGGTTATTACCCTCGCCACGGGAGCTGATCCGTGTGATCCCACTCTTGGTGGTTGAGAACCTTCGGGCTGTTGTTCTCGTTCATTCATAGTAGCCATCATTGGAGGTGTTGTTATTTGGGCTACATTATGCGTGAGAGTAGCCAAGGCCTCTCGGAGGTTCCTGCACTCTTCCATCAGTTTTTTCTGCGCATGGGCCATTTCAACCATACGATCATCAGTAGTAGGCGGCGGATCTTTACTTGTCCTGGCCATACATACGGCGGCTTCTCCGTTCCCCGACGAAGCCGTCATTGGAGTGTAGCGGGAATAGGCTATTGTGACGGGGCTTATTGAAAATGGAGTTTTATTCATTTCTTCAGTGCTTGCACAGAGTTCGGCCGATTGTGATACAACTTGAGGCAATGTGCTCTGAGGCGATACATAGACTGGTGGACTTTCCATGGGTGATTTACCTTTCTGTTTCTTTGTCCATTGGGTACTTGTAGCGGGCAGAACTGGGAAATCTTGTGGTATCGGCGAAGACGGAGATTTTCCAGGGTATATTGCTGGGGGAGCAAGTTCAGGATTTTTCCTTGCCGCATTTCATGTCACTGGTCCTCTGGTTTTTAGTGTCAATGGACTTGTTCTAGCAGTTGCAATATTTCAGGCCTTCGACCTTTGGCATGACACGACGATCCAGTCGTTTTCGTTTTCTTGTGCTATTGGAGAGACTGTTACGACTCTAATGGTAGCTTGAGACTTGTCTTCTCCGTTCGAGGCAAGCTGCTTTCGATGGGCCATGGATTGGTTACAGGCATATTCTACCACAAATCCTGTGGGCATGAAATAGAAGACCGTTTCGCTTGCAACAGTCGTCATCGATTACAACTTGGATGTGTATGCTGTATTGTAATTCTGTCAGAGGACATAAACGACATTAATTAACATCTATTTGCAAATGTACTCTACCCTTGAGATGAAAGGAAGGATGTTCCTGCCGAGAGTCGCCATTTTGGCGTCTTATAAGACGTCAAACAATGATGAAATTCTCTAGATTTTTTCCAAGTTAATATTAAGTAAGATAGATTAATTCCCCAGCAAAGTCGCCATTTTGTTTCGACTAGAAACGAAAAACAATTGATTCGGGGAATTATCTTACTTAATAATGACTAAAAGAAAGAACAGAGAGAATAATCATCAAATTTATTCATTTTGAGTTCCTTACATCCTTTCGATCCTTTGATTTCAGGATAGAGCTATATAACTAAAAGTACAAATGCCGAAACAGATTCAAATATAAATTTTGGCAGCATTCCGACTCATGTTATTCTTGTCTCCATAGGAGATGAGTTGTGTGGATCTTTTCCTCGCATGCATCCCCCTTCATTAATATGATAAAGGAGTTCCAGAACCCCTTGAAATACTTGAAATGACTTGGGAAACTTTTGAAAATCAACATGTTGTTACCTCATAGGGTGCCCGCGTAACTCATGATGAGTAGCGCGGCCCAGCCTTCTTCACTCTCTCTCTCTTCTCTCTCCAGTACCTGTCAGAGGCACTGGTCTTCTGGAAATCCCATCCTGCAAATGAGGGGGTAGGGGGGTATTTATAGGCTTCCGCACGTGTGAGTCCTTAAATTCCGAGCTGTGGACCCCACTTCACACCTCAAATCCAACCATCTCTGAGGGGAGTAGCGCAGGTCAACGCAACTATGACGAGTTGCGCGATCCCGCGCAACTCGCTCCTAGCGCAACTTGTGATCCGCGCAACTCGTTTCTTCTACATTTTGCCTTAGTTTCTTTCCTTCAATCTTCTTTCTGTGATCAATTTTTATGCTCCAACACCGCGCAACAAAACTATCTCACAACAGGGCTTGTGCGCAACAGTTTTCTGGGACCAAAGGTCTATTTTCGCGCAACAAGGACTCTGTGTTTGTTTTCGCGTAATAGGGACTAGGAGTCTGTTTCCACGCAATAGGGCTTGGGAGATCTGTTTCCACGCAACAGGGACTGGGAGGTCTGGAGATGCAGCAACATGGCTGGAAGGTCTGGAGATGCATCATTTTTTGTGCACCAACAGATGCCCCCTCGATCCTTCTTTGATTTGACTATGAAATCAAATGGAGGATCGATCTTCTTCTGCATAACAATCATTTCACGATGGAGAAGGACTCTTCATGAAGGTAGAGCTGGTCACATAATAGAGAATGGTTGCTCGAATGGGGAATTGAAGAATCGCGCCTGAACAGACCGCGGTCGAAAGATTGCGCTCGAAGGAATCACACTCGAAGGGATTGCGTTTGAATGCATCGCGCTCGAAGGGAGGACTGAATGCCCCCCGGTCAAAGGCATTCGAAGACTTCTTTTCTTCAAGCAATGTCAACTAGTTGAACAGATGCCTCGGCGGTGTAATCAATAGCGGCAACAATGCTTTTTTCAGACAACGTCCCTTCTGCATCATGGTTGATCGGATTAGGAAGTCATCTTTTAATGGGACTCTTGACCTAGTTCCAGCGACAACTCCAGCCATTCTTGCATTGTTGGATGTCTTTTGATCATGATTTCCAGAGTCTTGAGTTGTGATTTCTCCTGCCAATTAGCCATGATTAATATTTCAGGGCTGTATAATTTTTTGATCCAATTTCATTACATACTAATAATTTCAGAATGCGTTGATAATCTTCAAGTAAATGTATTGATGATTCTAAAATGATAATAGTAGATTGACAATTCTGGAATGATTGCAATTCAATATGTATATTTCAATTGACTGTCTCTGTTTTCAACTCGAATTATATATCACGTCAATGATTTAGTCATTCCATTTTCCATGCTTGTCAGTGTTGCATCCTCTATTTTAGAGTCTAGTAATATTGGTCATGTTGGTATGACTATCATGTCAGTTTTCGAGCCAGACTCGCAAGGAGCACATATAGTTTAGGCTCGTAAGTAGTTGGAGCATATATAACTTTGCCTGGACTCAACCTGACTGAACTTGACTTGACTTGACTAGGATCAAGAGAGCAAACGTAGTTTACTGCCGATTTTGGGTTGGGCTCAGGGAGCAAATGTAGTTTACCGCCGATTTCGGGTTGGCCTCAAGGAGAAAATGTGGTTTACCGCCGATTTTGGGCTGGCCTCAAGGAGCAAACATAGTTTAATCTCGTAAGAAATTAGAGCATTCACAGTTTAGGCTCGTAAGTTGTTGGAGCATAGTATATAGGTCTCATGCGTGGTTGGCCTTGTGGGCGCACTTCGCTGCCGTAAATGATAAATCGCTATCGCTAATAATATAGGGCTTACGCGTGGTTGGCCTCGTGGGCGCTCTCTGCTGCCGTAGATGATAAATTGCTGTCGTTGATAATATAGGGCTTACGCGTGGTTGGTCTCGTGGGCGCTCTCCGCTGCCGTAAATAATAAATCGATAATAAAATCGGTTTGATGATGATGTCTTTTTGCTGAAGTAATAATATCAGTTTCTCTTGCTGGAGTCGTAAACGATAATATCAACAGTAATCTGTAATATTACTTCGTCGTAGACGGTATTGTAATAATTGTTAATATCATAACGATAATTCTGTGATCAATAATGATTGATGGCGACGCTAATCGATGATAATTGATGATAATGGCAATGATCAATGAACGATAATGGTGATAATCGGCGATATTTCCGCACTTGACGATGTTTTGTAATATATATAGGGCCGATAATCTTCTGGCGGCGCTCGATGATAATAGCGCAATGAGGAGTGATAATATCATTTTGTCGAAATGATAATATCAGCTTGGTAGAGATAGTGGTAATATCAATAATGATCTGTAATAATATTCTGTAATAGACAATGTCTTAACTATCGTCGTTGCTTTATAATGATATTTTATAATCAGTGATCATCGGTGACATCAGCGATGACCGACGATATCTTAACAATTGGTGATGTTTTGTAATGTATATAAGGCGATAATTCTTTGGCGATTTCTTTGAATGATTCTGCCGATTGACCGATAACCGTAATAGTATTCCGATATTCCCCCTTTTAATTGGGTGAGATTTTCTCTGAGAATCTTCACAATAAAAAAAAAGAACAATAATTTTGATAAGATGATCATCCGTAGACATTCCGATGTCTTCTTCATTATGATTCATGGCCCGATCAGTCTTGTTGCTATAATCTTCAGCAATAATACGTTGATTGTCCCATATAGTGTTAAACTTAGCCTTAGTCTTGTAAGTGACCTTCAATAGGTTGTAGTATATCGCATTTCTTGAAGAACACACACACACACACATATATTGAATCTTTTTGTATTTTGACTGGTTTATGTTGGTAAGCTATTGGAATACTACGCTAACAGCCGATAATCGGGATATAATTAGCACTCGATCATCTCATAGATAATCGGCAATAGTCCGGAGGTAATTAAAGATAATCTGAAACTGTCTTCGCGATATCCTCTTCAGGGTATATAGTCAATTCTAAAAGCCCTTTTGAGGATCATGAAAATAATCCAATCGCATTAATAATTCTGATCCGAATGTCAACATATAATAATCTGGCCATTGTAATGATTCTGGTCTCAAATGTTGACATATGATAATCTTGCCGCGATAACGATTTCGGCCTCAGTGTCGACCTGCAAAATTATTATTAGCAATTATCATTTTCAAAAAATCAACAATTACCTCTTCTGGGATCAAATGATCAAGAGTCCTGCCCGACTGCTTGGAGGGATACGTTTAAAGAAATATTTGGAAGTTGTATTCTTCTCTGGTTTCTCTATTTATCAGTCGTTCTTCATTTTTGCTTCACTAGAGAATGAAGGTTCATGAAGAAATATGACTGGATATTATGTTGTTACAATACTGCTTGTCCTTTCTTGAAGGGTTGCCGATACCATGCTTCGAACGGGAATTATATCGACTCGCCATTATTCTCTTTCTATTATATTCTTCCGTAACAATTTTGCCCTTGTTGATCATCCTTTGGAGTATATCTTTAATAACATAGCAATCTTTAGTCTGATGCCCAAACATACGATAATAATGACAATAACCTTTTTCTTTCCTCTTTTCCGTTTCTTTACGGCATTTTGGTTGAGGTAAACTAATTTCCCCTTCAGCCAACAATTGATTCATCATTGGAAGTATATCTTCTTTTGCGAATGTCCATTTTTTATGATTTTTATACCGTCTGTGCTTTCCATATATCATCTCGATCCTGCGACCCTTCCTATTTTCTTCACCGCTATTGCTTTCTTTATTCTGATAGTCTTCTTTCTTTTCTTCTTTGCTAGTGGCGTTGGTTGATATCTCATGAAAATTCTGGTATAGTGACTGTATATAAAAAGCGGACACCTTTTCAACCATCTTTTCAAGAACATGATCCTTAATAGCAAGATCACGAAAGGTCTTTGTATTTGCACTAATCAGGTTGCATGCCACTTCTGGTCTTATTCCCTCTAAACAAAGCTTGACCTGATCCGATTCTCCTGGAAGATATCGACATAATGCCCCCACGTCTTACCATCGACTGATGAATTCTTCGACTGATTCATCTTCCCCTTGGCGGATAGAAGCCAATTCGGTCAAACTAACTTCTCTGTCGGAAGAGAAGAAGTTTGCCATAAAGATACTCTGCATCTATTCCCAAGTATGAATAGATCTTGGGGTTAAAGCTGAATACCATCTGAAGGCTTTCCTTGTCAGAGAAGACCCGAATAATTGCAAACAATATTGAGGAACTCTAGAGAAATTTCCCATCATTGTAATGAAATGCATCATATGTTCTTCAAGCGATCCGTCTCCATTAAACTTTTGAAAGTCTGGGTGTTTGAAATCAGCGGGAAATGATATTTCTTCTATTTTATGGGGATATGGTGTTTGGTATCGGAATTTTTTGTTATGATCTCGTTCCTTCTCCAGATAGATGGTTTCGGCGACCATCCGTCGGATTTCTTCCTGTGTTATAATTTGAGCAATAGCAGGCATAGGTCCCTGAAACTTAACCACGCGTGGTTGTAACCCTTCTGCTTATGGTTCAACATTGTTTATGGCAATTGCTGTTGGAAGCTTAGGAACTTCTTTAGCCACGTGCTCGTCCGGCGAAAGCTGATTAATATATGCTGGCAAGGTTTCCGTTGCTTTATTCTTCGATCGCTCTAATATCGAAGGACGAAATGAGCGCCGCATCATTAGCGACGTTGAGGAAGATGAACTGCTGCTTGATTCGAGACTAGCGTACTGTCGCTTCGAAGGACTAGCTAACTCAGATCGCGGTATTCTTAATGCATGAGTTTGCTTTTAATTCTTTGCAGGGGGTGCTATAAGCGATTGTTCGCTTGTCGCGATGGCTTTCCCTTTATTCTTCTGAATTCGTAATGATTTTGCGAAAGATGTCTTTATGGTTGTAGTTGGCGGTACTGGAAGACTCTACCTTCTGGAGTGATGGGCTTTTCAGTCATTCTCGAATGAAATGATTGCGTAAATGAGGCGAGACTGTCTCACGACATTTCGCATAATAGACCCTCTAATTGTACTTGGTGGGACGATACTTCTTGTAGGGGTAGATCGAACCCTTTGTCTTTTAGATGTCACTATCATCCATCCTTCATCGTCCTGCTGCGCTGCTGGTGAAGCAGAGACCATTTGGAACATCACATGACATCGCATACTCTTGATTGTAGTTGATTTTACTTTCTCTGGTAATTTCTGTGGTAGTGTATTGCGTATTGTCGATATAATCCACAACGAATTCGTTGGGTGTGAAGTAGACAACCGCGTTAGTCGGGAGAAATGCCATTGCTACTGTGTAAGAGTGGAATACCTGCTATTTAAAACAGAGTATCAATTACTTTAATTAAATAAGATTGTACTTTGTTTTAGAGATGAAGGGGTGGATGTTCCCGTTGAGAGTTGCCATTTTGGCACTATCGCGGCGCCGATTGATAGTAAACGTTCTTTTGATAATTCCAAAGTTAGTATTAAACATAGATATTCCAACCAAAGATTCTGGGTTCGATCCCCAACAGAGTCGCCATTTTGTTTCGACAAGAAATAAATGTGTTTCGGTTGGAATATTTGTGTTTAATAATAACAAAGGAATGTGGAAGAACATTCAACATCATAGCTTTTATTTATTTTGAGTTTCAATTACATCCTCGTGTTTCCCTTGATTCCAAAACAAAGTACATTGAATCAATGTAATGTAGGAATGGAAAGGAATTCAATAGTAATTTCGGTTGCATTTCGACGTGTAAGATGTCCATCGCGAAGACAGATGAGTTGTACAGACCGAAATCTTTACTTCACACTAATGACTGAAAGATATACATATAGGAGATTTGATCGCAGAATAACCCATAAGACCGCACAACATGTGAATACTCGAGGCCTTGGTTGCGTGGGCGCGCAACATGTTCTGTTGCGCGGGTACCTGCTCTCTCTCTCCCAAGCTCTCGAGCACTTTTCCGAAATCTCTCATTTCGGCGCGTGAAGTCTATCTCTGTGCAACAATTGGGCTGAAAGTCTGTTTCTGCGCAACAACCGGGACTTGGAGTTTGTCTCCGCGCAACAACTGGGACTTGGAGTCTGTTTCTGTGCAACAACTTGGCTGGAATTCTGTTTTCGCACAACAATTGGGATGGAAGTCTATTTCCGTGCAACAACTGGGCTGGAAGGTTGTTTCTGCACAACAACTGGGCTGGAAGGCTGTTTCCGCGCAATAGTTCCTATCTCTCCCAAGCTCCCGAGCACTTCTCTGAAATCTCACATGACGCAAATGAGGAGAGGAGGGGGGTATTTACAGGCAACCACATGTGTGAAGTCTATTTCCGCGCAACAAAACTATCTCACAACAGGGCTAGCGCGCAACAGTTTTCTGGGACTGGAGGTCTGTTTCCGCACAATAGGGACCGTGAGTCTGTTTCAGCGCAACGGGGACTGGGAGTCTGTTTCTGCGCAACAAGGACTAGGAGGTCTGGAGATGCAACAACCGGGTTGGAAGGTCCGGAGATGCAACATTTTTTGTGCACCAACATGGATGATATGATTATTACTCTTAATACCCAACTTTGAGGGTCTTTTGAGATGGCATCATGATCAAATGCTTTGGACTGAATTATGATGCATGTGAGGATCAATGGAAGAGTTCCTCAGTTAATGAGAGGGTCATTTAGCTTATAAGAGAGCTACTTAACTATGTAGATGGCTGTGTATTTATGTCTAACAACAAAAGTAGCAATTAGAATTGCATGTATTAGATGGCGAAGGAGATGGACTATCAAAGTGGCCCTGCATAGGGCCATGTGCAGGTTGTCAAATGGGCTTCGAGATGGGCCGTGCGCAGTGTACCAAATGAGCCTCAAGATGGGTTGTGCGCTGTATATCAAGTGGGCCTTGAGGTGGGCCGTGCGCTGGTCCTAAACAAGCCATCTGCTTGGGCCATAAGTGGGCCAACAATGGGCTGTAAACAGGCCTGCGATCTGAACTATGAATGGGCCACCCAGCTGGGCCTAGATGAACTATACATGGGCCTGTACATGAGCTGCAAATGGGCTAGCTGTATGGGCTGTATTTGGTTGCAAACGGGCCTGCACATTGGTGTGATCTTGGCCAAAGAATGGACAACATGCTGGGCCATTAGATGAGCTATTTGTTGGCCACGATTTAGGCCATAAATAGGGCAGTGATGTGGGCCACCAAACTGGACAACATCTGGGCCTTAATGGCCATACCTCAGATGGGCCTAAATGGGCTGGGAAAAGGCCTGCAACCCAGGCCAGCAAACTGGACCATACGTGGGTAGCTGCTTCCCATGACGACCATTCCTATGCTAGTAATTAGCTGCTGAGATCACAGTCGTTGATCATAGGATCATCAAATCTTGACCGTCAGAGACAACTCTGCATGTAGCGCTGCTCATGGCCCCTTTGATCAACAGTTGGGGATGTGCCATGTCATGACCCTGGGAGGCCTGGATGAAGGTATTATCTCTGGTGACAGAAATGGGTGTAGGGGCCACCTACAACGAGGTGGAGCCGCGCAAGAAGATGGATGGTGGGTTGTGTACAGCATAGTGGTACCCCGCCGGTCATGAAGATGGTGGGTTACGCTGTTGTAATGCTCCAAAATCTGAGTATGGAGACACATATCCCAAATTCGAGGGAGTTAACCCAATAACGGACAAGTGCTTCGATATCAACTCTTGTCGCGCCCCGATTTTCACCGCTCGAGTATAATACTCTCACACCAGAAACTTGAGTGTCACATAGAGAAAGATGCACGGGGGTGTACTTCAAGGCCCCTATCGCCGCTCCACATGGGTGGGTGCTTTAAGAATCCTTTAAAACAGCTCAATCTCTGTTGTCGAAGTCATACGGTTTATGATTTGATGGCAAATCTGCATGACTTGAACAATCATCGTATTTAATCGTATGATTATTATGGACAATGTAAATGGGGACTAAATAAAATAAATTATATATATATATATATATATATATTATATATATATTATATATATATATATATATATATATATATATATATCTTATATATATATATATATTATCAATTTTTATAACCTTTTTCCTTCTTTTCTTTTACCTATTTAATTATAAAACATGTAAATGGCCCTCACCTATTAAAAAAAACCTCTTTTTTTTTTTTTAGAGAGAGAGAGAGAGAGAGAGAGAGAGAGAGAGAGAGAGAGAGAGAGAGAGATCTTTTTCGTCAGTAAAAAAGAATTGAATGACACATTCATATACGTGATTTTACACTCAAGGAAGGTACAAAGAACATGTTTAGGTACATGGAATCTAAGGGAAAAGAAAGGGAAAAAAAAAACTATAATTATCTAATGATGATTTCCATGAGAACTATTAGAACATGGATTCCAATTTTGACTTCTTGTTTGGATGGCAAGTGGAAATCTCATAATCTTCTCACAATTCCACCTAGTTTCTTGTGCGAAGAATTCAAAATTATGAATGAGTGTAATGCTTGCTGGGTGGAATCCGCCCTTTCTTTGCTAACCAAACAACACAAATTGTCACATTAAAGGAAGACAATTTCCCTTTTCCATTGTTTGGCATGGAATCCATGGTTTCCAAACATGGCCTAAAGGACTCTCGTATGCTTTTTAAAGTAAATTTCTTGGAAGACTTAAGGAAAGATTAGAATCCATTAATACCATCACGACATGCATAATTGCATACGATATGCGAGCTCTCAGTTACCGATATCATGATATGTATTTTTTGGTGCTAACTGATGGGAATTGGATGTTTGGTGAGTGTTATTATTATTATTATTATTATTTTTTCTGATTTATTTATATTTGTTTAATTTTTTCTTATTTAAGAAATTCAGAAAAATCTTACAATTTACATTATAATTTGTGATTTGATATGATTCGACCCTAATTATGATTTGTGATACGATAGCGATTTTGACAACATTGCTTTGATCCAAGGTTTCATATGTGAATGATAGAGCAGGTGAGGATGATCAGCAAGAAGTTTCACTGTCTTTATGTTTCAGAAGCATGGTTTGCAAATTGGTTTTTGTTTATCGAATAATTGATGATACCTGCTGGGTTGTTTCAACCCTGTATTGGGATGTATCAGGCTGATACAGCCATATCGTTCATGGACAATATTGGTATGTATCAGTCAATATGTGAAACCTTTTTCGGAAGGCTTCTTTAATATCTTGTGGTTAACTGCATCTCTGTTGGATGGGTGTTCTCACATCATTTGACCAACATGATGCTTTAATGCTTCGAGCTTCTGCATAGCAAATATAGCAAATCTGGGACTTTGGCTATTTGTGTTTCTAGATACATATGTGCATCCATGCGTAGGTGGAAGTTACTTTTCTTGGGTAGTCTTGAGAAGTAATATGATTTGTGACCCACGTCTTCAATTTTGACAAGTGGAGCGAAAAGAACCTTTAAGTATTCGAATTGTTACTCAGTTGAATTATTAGAATAAACACAAAGGTATGGAATTTGTAGGCTACCCAAATCCACCTAGGAAGTTTCTGGAAATCTCCGCATGCTTATCTGGAGAGCTTGTAGATATTCTAAAACCTATCTAAAAGATTTTCTAGATGAAAAGAATGTATCATCATAGCACATGGAAATTACAAAACTGTCCTCATAGGGCTTACACCACCATTTCTTAGCATGGGGCACATGGTTTTGTATTCACATTCTGGATTGGCCACGCCCAAAACATCTCTTAGATTGGAAGATACTGGCCACCATTATTGGAACTTTTTTTCAGTTGGATGTGGACTGTTTCTCTTTTTCTTCTCTGATGTATATTTGTTTGCACAAATTGAAATGTTATGATTGTCCATTGACGATAGTTTTGGGGCATGTGTTTGAGGCAACTGGATGCACCAGCTTTACTCTAAATTGAAACTTGTGAGGTTTGATTCTTTAGTTTGGAATGGCTCCCAAGACTATTTTGAATCAAATATCCAATGAAGTTCAGATTTGGGAAACATAGCCGTGAATTGATTCAACCAAAGAAACAAATGAGAATATCAAGGGTGTGACCCAACAAGGCAACATCTCCACTAGTCTTGGAAAGTGATCTGCTTTCCCCCTCTTCCAGTGAACTGCAGAGAACACTTCAAAGCTGGCTTCGTTTTTTTTTTTTTTTTTTTTTTTTTTTTTTTTCTTTTTTCCCTCCCTCGAAATAACCTAACGAAACCCAACTTCCAATAATAGCCTTATACAGACAAAATCCTGAAGCTAAATGAAATGCTGTAACTACCCTTATCTTAGTTATTCCACAATGAACTATAAGTAGGAGTTCTAGGTCATTTCCAATTGTTGAAGGGTTTGAAGCAAAAGAGTAATGATATCAAATCCATTACTTGTTCGAGCATAATGTACACATGTATGCTCAGGTGGGTCCCAATCTGAACCTCTTTCGGTTCCCATGTGAAGAGGTGACTGCATCAGTGTTCCATCGATGGTGGGGTGCAACATACAATTGTCTTAGATTACCGAACTATGGGCTCTGACTCATACTTGAAAACATAAGTATACTGTGGAAAGATCATGGTTGGGAAACTGTCTGAGTCAACCCACTTCTTTAGCAGAGCTGAATGAGAAAGATGGAAGTCTTGCCTTCTATACTGAAGGATTCAACTAAGCAAATCTGACTTTTTAGTGTCTCGGCCAAGTCTGTTTGAGAAAAACTCATCTGGGTCATGATATATTTATTCTATTGTAGAAAATCATCAAAATTGAATTCTACTTGTTGACTTGTGGCTCGGCAAGTTTACCAATTCAAAACATTCTCTCATGAATCAACTGATATAATGTGTTTTAGACTTCCATTTGACTTCTTGAAGTAGTTTTCGAGGTTCAAGTCTTTCAACTATAAAGTTCTAGTTTCAACTCATAAAGTGCTCTTTTGATGAGACAGGGAAACTCAGGAAGAGAATCGACAATATGCGAACAATTTTTGCAATTTTCAGAATGATTGATGATGCTGGATGACTCTGGCCTTGAAAGAAACAACTGGAAGATATTTCTGGAATTTGTAAAATACTGTTTGGGTTTATCTTAGTTGAAAAAGGCAAGAACTTGTGCTTCTCAATGATGACAATACTAAAATTTGGAAATTGTCCACCATTGATGTAGGGTTTTGTTAGCAATGCCGAAAAGAAAATAGACGGAAGAAAATGAATAAGGCTCCAGGGATCTTTATCCAAGGAAAACAAAAAATCCAAGGAATTAGGCTCTTGGTCCTGGCCCTTGATTGAGTGGAATGGCAGAACATGATTCATGCAGCCGACCACATTTAATTGGGATAAGGCTTATATGATGATGATCTGAGGATTAGGAAAAAAGAAGAAGAAGAAGAAGAAAGAAAAGA